>CM060952.1:2008723-2564504 GCA_030765055.1 Mantis religiosa
TCTCTATGTTACTGCTTGTGTGTGGGTCATAACAGCAGTGAGCTCCTGTTGTCTCAGTTTAGTGTATCACTTATCTCACGTCCGCTTTAACATTAGAACTTCATTTGTCTTGACTCTCGAAATAAAACATCAATTTCTCTATGTTACTGCTTGTGTGTGGGTCATAACAGCAGTGAGCTTCTGTTGTCTCAGTTTAGTGTATCGGTTATCTCACGTATCCTTTAATATTATGAGTTCATTTGTCTTGACTCTCGAAATAAAACATCACTTTCCCTATGTTTGTTACTGCTTGTGTGTGGGTCATAACAGCAGCGAGCTTCTGTTGTCTCAGTTTAGTGTATCACTAATCTGACGTCTACTTTAACATTAGAACTTCATTAGTCTTGACTCTCGAAATAAAACATCAATTTCTCTATGTTTGTTACTGCTTGTGTGTGGGTCATAACATCAGTGAGCTTCTGTTGTCTCAGTTTAGTGTATCGCTTATCTCACGTCCGGTTTGACATTAGACGTAAATTTATCTTGACTCTCGAAATAAAACATCAATTTCTCTATGTATGTTACTGCTTGTGCGTGCGTGCGTGTGTGTGTGTGTGTGTGTGTATGTGTGTGTGTGTGTGTCATAACAGCAGTGAGCTTCTGTTGTCTCGGTTTTGTGTATCGCTTATCTCACATCCGCTTTAACATTAGACGTAAATTTATCTTGACTCTCGAAATAAAACATCAATTTCTCTATGTTTGTTACTGCTTGTGTGTGTGTGTGTGTGTGTGTGTGTGTGTGTGTGTGTGTGTGTGTGTGTGTGTGTGTGTGTGTGTGTGTGTGTGTGTGTGTGTGTCATAACAGCTAAGAGCTTCTGTTGTATCAGTTTAGTGTATCACTTATCTCACATCCACTTTAACATTAGACGTTCATTTGTCTTAACTCTCGAAATAAAACATCAATTTCTGTATGTCTGTTACTGCTTGTGTGTGGGCCATAACCACGGCTGGTTCATCAACACTGAATCTGAATACTCTTCATTTTCAGTAACACTGCATGATGTAATAATGGCTTCCTCTGTAATCGGTTTATAACCTCCATCATTGTCAATTGTCTTCATCACTTCGGAACGGCCATCTATTATTTTTTAAAAAAATGTCTATAAAATCTTCTTCCATAGTAGACAAAAAAGTGAACTTAGCGAAAAAGAAGAAACTACTAAAGGAAACCACAACCCTCTCAGCTACAGAAACTAAAATGATCTTCAAAAAATTCACTTACCATCCATTGGCCTTTGATAAATTCAAAAAGTTTTCAAAAAACAAAACATTCAACTAGCACCAGTAAACAATTACTCCTTAAAAAAACCTAATTTGCTCAAACATCAATGATGCCATTCCATCTAACAAAAAATCTGTGATATATCAAATTAAATGCTGTGACTGTAGTCAAATTTATATTGGAAAAACCAAAAGAAATTTAGAAACAAGAGCAAAGGAACACTTTAGGAACATAAAATACAAACAATTAGAAAAATCAGCATTTGCCACGCATTTTTGGGAAAAAAAAACACAACATAAATCCAGAACCAAAATTACTAAAACATACAACAGGAAATGAAGAACTGTCCACTTGGGAACAAATCTTTATTTCAAAAAATAGGAACAAAGTATTCAATTTCGACATCCCCAGAAAGATTTGTTCAGCAATCCCTCAACTGCCACCAGAGGAGACCGATGACAAAATATTGCCAGCTACACCAATGAGAACCAGTCGATGTCCGGCTGAAGATAGAGGGAAGGCCTCTGAAGCTAGTTCCGGGAAAATTTAAAAGTGTTGTTTAGTGTCATTAATCGACTCCCAATTAATTTAATTCTCTATGTTTGTTACTGCTTGTGTGTGGGTCATAGCAGCAGTGAGTTTCTGTTGTCTCGGTTTAGTGTATCACTTATCTCACTTCCGCTTTAACATTAGAACTTCATTTGTCTTGACTCTCGAAATAAAACATCAATTTCTCTATGTTTGTTACTGCTTGTGTGTGGGTCATAGCAGCAGTGAGTTTCTGTTGTCTCAGCTTAGTGTATCGCTTATCTCACATCCGCTTTAACATTAGAAGTTCATTTGTCTTGACTCTCGAAATAAAACATCAATTTCTCTATGTTTGTTACTGCTTGTGTGTGTGTGTGTGTGTGTGTGTGTGTGTGTGTGTGTGTGTGTGTGTGTGTGTGTGTGTGTGTGTGTGTGTGTCATAGCAGCAGTGAGTTTCTGTTGTCTCAGTTTAGTGTATCACTTATCTCACATCCGCTTTAACATTAGAAGTTCATTTGTCTTGACTCTCGAAATAAAACATCAAATTCTCTGTTTGTTACCGCTTGTGTGTGTGTGTCATAGCAGCAGTGAGCTTCTGCTATCTCAGTTTAGTGTATCACTTATCTCACATCCGCTTTAACATTAGAAGTTCATTTGTCTTGACTCTCGAAATAAAACGTCAATTTCTCTATGTCTGTTACTGCTTGTGTGTGGGTCATAGCAGCAGTGAGTTACTGTTGTCTCAGCTTAGTGTATCGCTTATCTCACATCCGCTTTAACATTAGAAGTTCATTTGTCTTGACTCTCGAAATAAAACATCAAATTCTCTGTTTGTTACCGCTTGTGTGTGTCATAGCAGCAGTGAGCTTCTGCTATCTCAGTTTAGTGTATCACTTATCTCACACCCGCTTTAACATCAGAAGTTCATTTGTCTTGACTCTCGAAATAAAACGTCAATTTCTCTATGTCTGTTACTGCTTGTGTGTGGGTCATAGCAGCAGTGAGTTACTGTTGTCTCAGCTTAGTGTATCGCTTATCTCACATCCGCTTTAACATTAGAACTTCCTTTGTCTTGACTCTCCAAATAAAACATCAATTTCTCTGTGTTTGTTTCTGCTTGTGTGTGGGTCATAACAGCAGTGAGCTCCTGTTGTCTCAGTTTAGTGTATCACTTATCTCACTTCCGCTTTAACATTAGAACTTCATTTGTCTTGACTCTCGAAATAAAACATCAATTTCTCTATGTTTGTTTCTGCTTGTGTGTGGATCATAACAGCAGTGAGCTCCTGTTGTCTCAGTTTAGTGTATCACTTATCTCACATCCGCTTTAACATTAGAACTTCATTTGTCTTGACTCTCGAAATAAAACATCAATTTCTCTATGTTTGTTACTGCTTGTGTGTGGGTCATAACAGCAGTGAGCTCCTGTTGTCTCAGTTTAGTGTATCACTTATCTCACGTGCGCTTTAACATTAGAACTTCATTTGTCTTGACTCGAAATAAAACATCAATCTCTCTATGTTACTGCTTGTGTGTGGGTCATAACAGCAGTGAGCTCCTGTTGTCTCAGTTTAGTGTATCACTTATCTCACGTCCGCTTTAACATTAGAACTTCATTTGTCTTGACTCGAAATAAAACATCAATCTCTCTATGTTACTGCTTGTGTGTGGGTCATAACAGCAGTGAGCTCCTGTTGTCTCAGTTTAGTGTATCACTTATCTCACGTCCGCTTTAACATTAGAACTTCATTTGTCTTGACTCTCGAAATAAAACATCAATTTCTCTATGTTACTGCTTGTGTGTGGGTCATAACAGCAGTGAGCTTCTGTTGTCTCAGTTTAGTGTATCGGTTATCTCACGTATACTTTAATATTATGAGTTCATTTGTCTTGACTCTCGAAATAAAACATCACTTTCCCTGTGTTTGTTACTGCTTGTGTGTGGGTCATAACAGCAGCGAGCTTCTGTTGTCTCAGTTTAGTGTATCACTAATCTGACGGCTACTTTAACATTAGAACTTCATTTGTCTTGACTCTCGAAATAAAACGTCAATTTCTCTATGTTTGTTACTGCTTGTGTGTGGGTCATAACAGCAGTGAGCTTCTGTTGTCTCAGTTTAGTGTATCGCTTATCTCACGTCCGCTTTGACATTAGAACTTCATTTGTCTTGACTCTCGAAATAAAACATCAATTTCTCTATGTTTGTTACTGCTTGTGTGTGGGTCATAACAGCAGTGAGCTCCTGTTGTCTCAGTTTAGTGTATCACTTATTCTCACGTCCGCTTTAACATTAGAACTTCATTTGTCTTGACTCTCGAAATAAAACATCAATTTCTCTATGTTTGTTACTGCTTGTGTGTGGGTCATAACCACGGCTGGTTCATCAACACTGTCTGAATCCGAATACTCTTCATTTTCAGTAACACTGCATGATGTAATAATGGCTTCCTCTGTAATCGGTTTATAACCTCCATCATTGTCAATTGTCTTCATCAACTTTGGAACGGCCATCTATTTTTTTAAAAAAAATGTGTATAAAATCTTCTTCCATAATGTTCTTTCTTCTTCAATCTTCTTTTCTGTCATATCACACACAGTAGGCCTGGTCCTAAGCAGGTGAGGTGAGTACAATGTATTCGGCCGCTGGCAAGAGAATTCGAGTAATGGATCTACTGAGCATAGCAATTTATCATCTGCAAAACAAGTCGTCATTTGCTAAACATATTTTCTTTTTGAAAACTGGGCCGCAATAACGAGGTTTTACTTTATACGTATTTCATTTGCCATGAGAATATTTTAATCGCATGGCATTTTAATCAACATCTGAGTGAAACCCAATAGTTTGATAGAGGGGGTAATAACACAGTCACCTCGATTTTCCATTCACTGAGTAAAGCACGTCTCAGTGTTGTTACAGACGGCCATGAGAAAGTGTGCTCTCTGGTTCACAGCAGCAGTAGCAGCGTGTTCAGGTAACAATAACCCTAATGCTTTCTTTTGTGGCTATTTCCCAATACATTACATTTTTTGTCGTAGCTTTTCCTAGAATCTTTGCTCTATTAGCTCTTATGTTTCTTCTACTCAGATTTTTATGTTTTGGAAATATTCAGAATACCTACATTACATTTTGCAAACTTATTCCTAAATTATTTTTTAAAAAGTATATAGTTCCCCATTTTTAAATGTATCATTTTGAGTTAAACTGAATAAACCAGAAATTGAAACAAAACTTTTCTTTTTGAAGACATGAAACAAATGAATAAGTATTAAATAGTTTTCCAGGGAAGATATATCTAAGTAGTAAAAAGTGTAAAATTAGTTTTAAACAGTTACATAGCATCTTGAGTATATTTTAGATTTTAATGACAAATGTTTAGCACAGTATGTGTAAGTCATAGCACTTTTAACAAAATACGACTGCCATTTAGAAACTGTTCATTTGTCGGATTTTCAACTGTCAGCAGACACATTCTCATTTTCCAACGAGCTTCCAGATGGCATTGCGGACTTTATCCTATCCAGTCCTACTTTAAATAACATCGTAGAAGACGTAGTTTGCGCACGTTAGGCAACGGCTGAAGTACTTTACTGTGTACAGCTTCAGGTATATTGGTAAATACGTAAAGTAACAGCAAACAATACCGATAACATTGTTGTTACAAAGTACAGGGTTTCTTGGCTTAGACCATTCGTAGTACACGAGTACATTTTTGTATACATGAATCAATGTTTTGTACACGATAAGTTGCATTCACATTACTTTTTGTTTTTCTATGCACTTCTTAAACTTCCATTTGGCATTTACCCGTATTTTCATTATAACGCTTAAGTGACATTCAAATGTTTTAAATCTGGTCGTTATATAATAACTTTGTCATTCCATTTTCCCGTTGCATGGCCAAAAGATAAACAAATGAATAATGTGTTCCTATTGAGAAAAGTAGTGGGAAGTTCAAACCAACAACGAGGAATACCTCAGAAAAGGTTCACTCCATAAAACAGAAATATATTTGATATAAATTATGTAGCAAGACTTTCCCATCTGTTATGGTCATCCAGCAACTGGTCGATGTGCATTGGTACAACAAGGTAACCAACTGCTGATAGCTGTGTATTTAAAGAAAATGTCAGTTGCACTTTGGTAACCTCTATTTGTGTTTTTAATTAACATCCTCCAACGTTAGGTTATATCGAATACTGAATGACCGAAATTCGAACTCGGGACCAGATACGCTACGACCTAGCCTATTTGAATCTGATATGTAAATAGTTCTTGAGATCAAGAATTTCAACATTTAAACGCGATATGTGTATATAGAAAAGTAATTAAAAGCAAACGACTTTGAGTACGTGAGTTAATACAAAGCAGTGCAGTTACCTTCACAATATGTGACACAGCACATCTTTTAAAAACAATATCAAAGTACATCACATAACATGAGCGCTTTAAAACAATGACAAATTCACACCATACAGTTTATGCTGAGTGCTTTTTTTCTATCGCTTTACTAAAGATGATAGAAAATGGCCTCTGAATGAAGGGAACATCTCAGTATGGGCCCAGAAAAGGTCTAGATTTACGTTTTATGTGATTTGTACATGAATTCAAATTTTTCTTGAATATTTTATTTGTTCTCCTTTCGGCGACAAACAAACTTATCCCTCTACTCAGTGGCAATATGATGCTCACATCTCCACAGACGGAGGTAAATTTCAGCAGCAACTTTTACTATGAAAAGAACGTGTCTGAAACATTGATGTTTGTCACTTTGGAAACACTGCTTATCATCATGTAGTAGAAAGTAATGATGTCAGCGTGTGCTGCAAATTGATGGCAATTCTTCTCCCACATTAGCCGCCCTGTGTATAGCGCAAGGTTTGGATAGGTAGAGTCAGACTGAAACATCCAATGCCATAGCCGGGATTTGAACCACTTTTGAGGGACAACACCAAAAAAATATCAACGTATTTGGCCCAGATTTAAACGAGATTAAGAAAAATGGAGACGGTGATGGGTGTGATAACATGCTATGTGGTATGTTCATTTCTTATTTGTTTTAGTAAGTTTGATATAAGCCTGTCTAAATATTACGATCTTGGACTCTCAGTATCACCCTCAATTTGGAAAATTAAACTTTCGTAAAAATATTTTGTATACCTACCGCGTGGTGTTCGGTTAATGTAGATCACTTGCCATGACGGTCATGAACCAAGAAACATCGTCACAGCAACAGCTCTAAATGTGCACTCTCGTTAACCAGAACATCTTGTTTCATTTGTCTTGAAACTTCAACTGTTTTTTCCATCAGCAAGTCAGGAAAAATATAACTTGACACATTCACGTGACTTTCTCAAGCATTATCGTTTATTGCTATGTATAAAATTACTCTTATGAAAGTTAATTTTCTATCTACTCCATTTCATTCAGATAAAAGTTAACAGTAATAGTTACATTACGTACACAGTTCGTTCTACTCGCATATACAAAAGAAAGAGCGATAGTCAAATATTTAACAACTGAATGCTATATACCAGTCTTAAAATTACATAATTTTTCCATGAGACAATTGCATGTCAAGAGCAGTTAACAAGAATGACAAGGAATTTTATGCATTAATAAGAGAAGTAGCTTATGCCACAAAAGAAGTTATTTGAAGTAACTTGCGTGTTTTAAGGGAATATACAGCGCTTTATGTCAACTGTAGGATTACGGCAGCTTGAGTCAAGAATACAATTAAGGCATGCCTTTTATAGCAACGCGGCGTTTAAAGTGTACTCATACTATTGGTCGCTAAACGTATTAAACACAACTTGAGAGATGTCATTAGTTTATATTTTTCTAACAATAATTTAGAGGCAAATCCTTCCCTGTATTATTATAATATCACAGAGTGACGACATTGTAAGTGACGAACGACAAAAGTGTCTAATATTCAAGCCAAAGCATGAACTTCTGTACACTCGGGAAGTCGTGTGCACCGATCCAACAGTTACATAGTCGATCCGACTGGCTGGTCCCAAGGTCGCGGCCCTGACAGCCTCTACTGTCCGTAGATTTACTGGCAATTAAAACAATTCCTTCGGGACGAAATCCCGGCACACCGGCAGCACTGATAACGTTAATAAACATATTGTTTTGTTTTAAATCCCCGTCATATATCTGCTAACCGCAATTAAATGTTCGTTGTATTTGTATTTACGTGGACAAACAACTCTATTCTACTCCGTGGTATAACTCCAATGTGTCCGTGTTCAAGCACAGGGGTCTTGTTCAAATGTTTTAGTAATTAACTATTTTACAGCCGTTTGTCCGTCGGAAAGGCTTGCTCTTTTAACATTAATATGTAAGAGTCGATTGTGTGCTCTAAATCGTGACCCTCTGCAAATATCTGGTAAAACAATTGCCAAAAGTAGCAGCAGCCATATAGGGAACGGTGAAAGGAAAACAAGTTACGGTGAAAGTGGAGCGCCAATAGCTAATCGCACTTGTTAATCAGTGCTATATGTTATATAATATAATATGTCCCGACTCCGTACCTAGTTTTACGATATTTGCGTCGCTTTTCATCTGTTTCGCCATATACATCTGAAACACTACTTACTATAGTCAAATGTTTACTTTATGTTCAATCGCAAGAAGCAGTGAGAAACCGAAAATTTACATCATTAATTAGATTGATTTGAAACTAACATTTACTGTATTAAGAAGGGCTCACGTTTTCGAATAGTTCCGCGATATTAACATTTGTATTGTGTTTTATGTAATTTATTTAAATTATTGCTCATGACCAATTTAAATCGATTAAATTATCTGAAAATAACGCTCTTCAGTATATTATTACTAAATTGATTATATGCAATTTTAATATTCCTATTAGTTAAGATGAAAATAAATTGTCATGTTATAAAATTGAAATTTTAGGACGCCCCAGAAAGAGATGGCTTCAGGAAATGAGACCGGAACAGGCTTAAGCCTAACCCGTGAAGGAAGAAGAAGAAAATAACACATTTATTATTTAATGTTTCTGTTAGGAGAAAAAACCATCTCATCAATATCACTTCTTACTTCTCATCTTGATATGGTCCTCTACCCCGTAACGATTGTGACACACATTTCTGTTAGACTCACGTTACCTTCGTGCTATCGACATTGATCTATCAGAAAATTCGCTCCATCATTTTTCGGTACTTCGTTAGTGATTCTGCAATTTTTATTTCATTTTAAAATCACAAAATATTATAGCCGCAAGTAGAACATTGTCAGGAACGTGGTACCTGTACAGTTCACTACATATCTCACCTCCTCTTTCTAGTGTACTGCATTATTGTATTCCACCTGCAACAGCAGGACTCATATGTGACAGAAGTAGATTTGACCCCGAAGCAGTGATAATGCTAGAATTCTTTTTAACAAAAACTTATAAAAGTGGACTGTTTGCTTTTAAATGTCTAATGTAGAGTTTAAAAATGAGTACACTGATGGTTTTAAGTTTTGTCTCATTAAATATACGCACCTAATTAATTTTAGTGGTATTACATTCTATTTTGTGTTGAAATGATGGTAACGAGAAAACTGGCAATGGCCCAACTCTAATTTCTGTGTAGATGTAAATGCCGCGTTTCGGGCGTATAATGGTGTATCCAGGTTTGATGTACAGTAATTAATCGGCGCCTAAACTGCGCCAACAGAGCGTTGCAAATGTTCATTCGAACACGTTTTTGGTCTAACGTGAGCAACCGCGGCTCTCAATGCGCGGACAGCTTTCTCATGTCTAAATGTTGATGTAATATGTGACAAACACGTTCTTTTGACATATTCATAGCCTCTGCTATCTCTCTCACTTTAATTCGGCGCTCGTCTAGCCCATTTGGTGAACTTCGGCGATGTTTTCGTCGGCAGTTGCAGTTTTCGGACGTCCCGAACGTTCATCGTCTCCAAAGCTCTTACGGCCACGTTTAAATTCAGCTGCCCAAAATTTCACTGTGCAGAGTCCCCATACACAGAATCCAACTCGTCTTTGATTTGCGTAGGCATATTGCCTTTCAAAAACAAATATTTAATGACAGCTCGATACTCGATTTTGTCCATTTTCATAGAAACACTCACACCAACTCACTCAAACGACTGTTACATAACAACTGAGCGTCCAAAATGGCTGAAACTTTGCTAATTGTCAACAGATGAACAACGAAATTCACTAGCTTTTATTTACAAGTGCTGCCATCTTCATATTGAGGTTGGAAACTTTTTAAACCACTCTCGTATATGCTATTGAACTATATACCTCTGGACATGTTCAATTTTCACAGTCCCTTGTGGCAACCCACTGAAAGCAAATCTATTCTACTTTTCGTTTTTAATTATGATAGACTCAGAGGCCCTCAAAACTTACATTTCTAATTAAGTTATCGACCTTTTGGAGTGTAATACAATACTTAGTACGTGGCAGAGAAAGTGAAAAAGAAAAATTGGAAATCAGAGTCTGGAAGTGTTGTTAGCTGTGTGTACCAACTTGGTACCTAGTACCAAACTTTCTCCTTCTTTCATGTAAAACACAGAATCATTTTTGACCCATTCCTAAGCTCTCAGACATGAAGTAGCGACTCAACAACAGATTATCTATCAAGTCGAGCTTGTGACGTCGACGGACCATTCAAAAACTAAGTTACAGCTAGACATTTCACCAAAAAATACAAGTTCTGAGGCCCCGTTATTACAACAAAAACCACGTGTCTTGTACCAACGAAAACTGAAAAAATACTGAAGTTGTATTTTAAGTATACAATCTTGCAAAGAAAAGACGAGGAGATTTTTAAGCAATCTACCCACCCCAAACTAAACTTAACAGAACTTTTTCTCTCTTTTTGCTCTTTGTTAAAATACTGTACCCAGCGGCCCAAAAACATCCGACGGTCGCGCGGTGTTTTGCCTGTCCGCTCGTTGCCGTGTGCCGCTATCATAGACGGGCGCGGATGAAACTTTGCAACATTTTAAAGCCTTACTTGCCCCTGTTATTAAAGTAGATACTGAAATTGGCCACCGCCGTTGTTCATGCAAGTTTGTTAACTATCTACAATGACAGATGCCATATATATCCACGTTTTTTTCGAGTTAACAGTTGACACACACACACACACACACACACACACACACACACACACACACACACACACACACACACACACACACACGCACACGCACACGCACATACGTGTATTCAATTTTGCTCCCCATCCTTTTTAGAGAATTAACAGATAGGGACCGTGATTTTGCCTCTCTTCAATAAGATTCTGCAACACTTCGTGCAGCTAATCTTACGATGAGAACTGAAAATGTGTTTCGGGACAGAAATTAATAGAGATTTGTGGCCCCCTCGGTCCTCCGATGTTACCCAACTCTAGACCAACTTACAACATAAGTGTTCAAGATAAACCACACACCCTAGAAGACAGCATTTGTCAACGTAAACTATGCGAGTAACGGACATCAGTAGCATCTACTTTAACAATATAGATAAGTAAAGCCTATAAAAGTAATTTAAAACTGTTCCATGAATTTCTATGATAGCGGCACAAAAACAAAACACCGCTTAGCCGGTTCGGAAGTTTTTGGGTCTATTGGTACATCTGCGTGATTAATAAACCACATTTCTTGAATCTTTGAGCAATAAGTGAAGGAATTTTCAATAAATCCGATTAACTCTAAACGCTTAATAGAAGAAAAGTTAGAGTTTCCAGCTACAAAAAACGACAAGGGGTTGAAAATGGTCCAAAAAGTAGTTTAAAGTTATCACAACTGATCATTAATACCTATAAAAAACGAAGTGTTCGATCTCTGAAGAGGTTAACACAGTTTACAGACTTTGGTCCAGTAATCAACACAAGCAACTTATTCTCGTGACTAGGCTTGTGCACGACACGGACTGGTTATTACGTGACCTACCACTACTCTTCCTTTCTGCTCTAGTAACAAGTGTCATGCTTCTGTGCCATTTCACCTTGTACCGTGACGTCACGTCGGGAGCCAGGCATTTGTTTGTTGTTCCTCGTTATTCCCAAATATGTCCCCGCACCACATGTCAAAAAAATAAACAACTTTTGCTTCAACTTTCATTTCCAAGACATTTATAAAAATCTTAGATCTTACACTTATTGCTGTAACTAGGGAGTACAGTAGACTAAGTGATAGTCAAATGTTTTGGTCGTTATGTGATCTCTTTGTAATTACGTTCTCTTTGTATGCTCGAGATAAAAAATGAATAACGAATTCTCGTTTGAGAAAAATGTAATGTTTGCAAAATTCAAGCACATAACAAGTAATATCTCGGAAATGGTTTATTTAACTAAATATATGTAATTGACATAAAATGTGTTTTGTAACAAGATCTACATTTACACATAGTAATATTTTGTCTATCTCTTGCAGTTTATCGTTATACAAGTCATCCAAAATGACATTCTCACAAAATTCGCGATATACATTTCATTTGCCCGGAAAATATCTAAAACATCCATTTTAATCAAAATCGTTGGAAGCCATTTTTGAGAAAATCAGAATTTTCGAAAAGGGTTCCACGTGGAGGGGGGATTTCCTTGAAAATCTTCGTCTCACATCCTTGTAATGCCAAGTTTGGTATTGCCGACTATTCGCTTTTTACCTTTGCTATTCACCTTTTTCCAAACATTTGTTTAAAGACTCGAGGGTACCTAAAGATTTTATTTCTGGTGGAACTGCTATATCAAATTTTGGTTGAAACACAATGCCTCCGTACTTAGTAGCTCTGCAGTTCATGCATGACATTTCATCTAGACTTCATTCCATGTAACATTGTTATTGTACCTACATATTTTACAATAATTTTAACTATAAAGAAGTGATATATCTCCGGTTTTTTGTCTACTTTGGCTGTTGACAGCGGGATTTTGTGTCTCCTTCAGGTTGTTTTGGGCAATTGTTAGTTTTCCATACATTTGGCGCTATTTTGACCCTTTTCTGAGATACTTTCAAAGCATTTTACAGCACTTTTCTGTATATTTTCTTGCCATTATATGGCTTTTTAGAACTCCGAGACATTGCTAGATGTATTTTAGAGGTGCAGGAGCATCCGGGTATGTTTTTCTAAGTATATTTGAAGTAAGTTTGTCTTTTAAGTCATTTCTCTGGTTATGTGTTCTAGCTGTTTTCGTGACAACTTATGTTTTTACATGCGCTTGGGGTGGGTGGGTAGGGGGATTCTGGGTCTACCCAAGGCTGCTTTAGGGCCTATTTCGCCCTCTTCAGCCAGAAATTTTTATTTGTTTGGGAGAGGCAGATGGCTTTTTTATTTATTTATTTATTTTTTAATTTATTTATTATTATTTTAATTTTTGATAACTTATTTTTTTTAACATGTTCTATGATATTCTACATAGTGAGAAATGTACCCGTCGGTCGCCAGATGAGTTTTTTCTAGGTCAGAAGTAGTCGTAGGTGGCATTGTATTTTCTCATCTTCTTTTTTTTTCTTGTTCGTATTGTTTAATGATGGTTGTTAGAGGAGGGTCGCTTAAATTCTTACTCTGATGTATCTGGCTTTGCTTATAATTCCTTGCGGCGTCAATGATGTTCTGTCTATGGGTTCGGTCCTTTGCGTTGTCCATGTATTTGGTGGTATTCTTTTTTATCGTTTCTTCTATACTTGTAGATTTTGCTATTTCATAGATTTCGTTGCTCCTGGACCATGGTGGTAGCTTCATTGCTATGCGTAGGCATTTCCGTTCATATCCGGATATTCTGTCTTTTGTGTTTTGCGTGGTGATTGCTGCGTAGGTAAGTGTTGGTCTAATTATGGTTTTGTAGATCTGTGTTAGGGTTCTTGGGGCTAGTCCTTCCTTTCCTATTTTCGCCAAGAGCCTTAGGCATGTACATGCGCTTCTTTCTTACTTCCTATATATTCATGTGCATTTTAATATGATTTAATGACATTTATTGGGTATCTATGTACTTTTACAGTGATCTGGGCTCTAACGCAGGACGTCTTAGGCATTAGAACAGATACAGATATTCACAATACTTTACACTTTGCTAGAGGCACTTTTAGAAACTTTCAAGGACAATTAAGTCACTGATACAGCTATTTCATGTACTTTTACAAGGGATTTCAGATATGTTACGGGGAACGTAAACCCATTTGGACATTTTAAGAATATTTCGGTGCTCTTGTGCAGGTATTTTGGACACTAGGACCACACATCGCTCAGAATGCTAGTGGCATTAGATATACTTTCCAAGTAATTTTCACTTCTCTTTAACTGGTGAAGCTGTTTGCACAGATAATTTTCCTTCTTTTAAATTATTTTTCTAGCTTTTCAGTGATTTTGAGGTATGTTCTAGAATACTTAGGAGTGTTATTAGCGTTCAGCCTCTTTTTTTCCAGTGATGTTAAAGCTTTACTACTCAAATTGCTTTCTTTTGTAAATGTTTGATGATAATATCTGGAGAGTATAACTTACAGTATTTCTGAAATAAACACACTTAACATGTTCTTACATTATTTGTTACATTGCTTACATTTGTTGACATGGCTACAATCAAGCCATTATCTATTCTATGGCATTGCTTCGTTTATTCCAGCAAAAGTAACCAACCATGTTCCAGGGCATATCATGAAACTTACATCATGCGTACATCTTTAACCTTTTCGTCCATCTCCCAACTGTGTATTGTCTATATTTACAAAATTTTCTTATGTTTTACACAAGTTTAAACGTGGCGTTATCACTTTGTATATTCATGGTAATTTTATCAGTTTCCCAACGAATATTTAGGGATTGCCTTTAAGAGTATCTTGCTTTATTTATACCGTTATTTCAATCAGTAATTTTTGTGTTTCTTTTTAGTAGTTCGAGGACGTAACCAAAAACGTTTTAAACGTTTAAGGCTACCTTCTGTACTTAACTGTCTTACACCTTCACCGTCTTTTATCTGGTGTTATGAACACGCTATTCGAGACAATGTACGGCAGATACGTCATGGTACAATGTCTCGGTACCGAGTTCGAATCTCGGTCAGGTACCCTGTACTCATTTGAACATCATTTCATTCATCGTCCGATATGACTTAACGTTGGAGGTTTTGTCTTATCCTGAAAGATGAATGTTTGGTAACTCTAAGCTCTATGTACCCTGTACTTATTTGAACATCATTTCATTCATCGTCCGATATGACTTAACGTTGGAGGTTTTCTCTTATCCTGAAAGATGAATGTCTAGTAACTCTAAGCTCTATGTACCCTGTACTTATTTGAACATCATTTCATTCATCGTCCGATATGACTTAACGTTGGAGGTTTTCTCTTATCCTGAAAGATGAACGTCTGGTAACTCTAAGCTCTATGTACCCTGTACTCATTTGAACATCATTTCACTCATCGTCCGATATGACTTAACGTTGGAGGTTTTCTCTTATCCTGAAAGATGAATGTCTAGTAACTCTAAGCTCTATGTACCCTGTACTCATTTGAGCATCATATCATTCATCGTCCGATATGACTTAACGTTGGAGGTTTTCTCTTATCCTGAAAGATGAATGTCTGGTAACTCTAAGCTCTATGTACCCTGTACTCATTTGAACATCATTTCATTCATCGTCCGATATGACTTAACGTTGGAGGTTTTGTCTTAGCCTGAAAGATGAATGTTTGGTAACTCTAAGCTCTATGTACCCTGTACTTATTTGAACATCATTTCATTCATCGTCCGATATGACTTAACATTGGAGGTTTTCTCTTATCCTGAAAGATGAACGTCTGGTAACTCTAAGCTCTATGTACCCTGTACTCATTTGAACATCATTTCACTCATCGTCCGATATGACTTAACGTTGGAGGTTTTCTCTTATCCTGAAAGATGAACGTCTGGTAACTCTAAGCTCTATGTACCCTGTACTTATTTGAACATCATTTCATTCATCGTCCGATATGACTTAACGTTGGAGGTTTTTTCTTATCCTGAAAGATGAATGTCTGGTAACTCTAAGCTCTATGTACCCTGTACTCATTTGAACATCATTTCACTCATCGTCCGATATGACTTAACGTTGGAGGTTATTTCTTATCCTGAAAGATGAATGTCTGGTAACTCTAAGCTCTATGTACCCTGTACTCATTTGAACATCATTTCACTCATCGTCCGATATGACTTAACGTTGGAGGTTTTTTCTTATCCTGAAAGATGAATGTCTGGTAACTCTAAGCTCTATGTACCCTGTACTCATTTGCACATCATTTCATTCATCGTCCGATATGACTTAACGTTGGAGGTTTTCTCTTATCCTGAAAGATGAAAGTCTGGTAACTCTAAGCTCTATGTACCCTGTACTAATATGAACATCATTTCATTCATCATTCGACATTACTTAACGTTGGAGATCGTAATTTTAAAAAAAATAATAATTGTTTGCGAACATTTGAAAATAGTTTAGTAACAGCTGTATCATATGTTTAACGGTAGTGGTATACTCGTTTGTGGCGATGTAAATACATATGTTTGCAACATCACTGGTTGTTAAACCCAGCAGCTTTCAGTGGATGAAACATATAGTTTGTAATTCAATTTTAAAGACTATACATCTAATGCAAAGGATATAAACAACTTCGCATTACAAATGCAACAGTCAAATTGTAATTAATTAATGTTTTATTTGGCACCAGCAATAAAAGAATTTAAAACTTACCTATATAAATAAAACAAATTTGGATTAATAAGTTATTGATTCTACAATTCTGGGTGAAGTTTAAATACAACACAGTTGCAGTTAATTTCATAAATTTAAGCCTTTCTGATACACAATATTCTTGTCTTCTTTTTATGGTGTGTAAATATATAAAGATGATTGTTTTCTGAGGCGCGAACACGAGAGAAACAGAGAAACTCCAAGTTAATTCTGCAAAACTTCCAACGACTGTCCTTGTGACTTATTTATGATTATTGCAAAGATCAAACACACGGAAAATTGTTGTCACTTAAAAATAAGATAAATCCGTTGGAATCATCGGAATACACGAAATCAAGATATCCTCGCCTTTGTACTTTCCCTTGATGATTGCTACAGGAATTTGTGACTATTCGTCGTTAATTTGTCTCCATCTTCATCAGCCACACGTTCGGGCGCAATTTGGGACGCACAATTCTTTCTCTTCTCGTGTGAGTTTTTGCGGCCATCTATTTCCTCTGGTCGCCAATTGTACCATCTTATTCTAAATAAGAGTCATGAGACATCTGTTTTTCAGGCGTGGTTCGGAATAAAGTTTCGGAGAAGTCAAATTCTGTAACTATTTAATTGTATTATTTAAACTACATTTTGCTTGAACTTCCTTTCCCAGTCACTTCCTACATGTCGATAAATTCTTACTTTGTTATATTTATACAGATTTAAACTATTACTTAAATGTTCCTGATCTTGCACCACTATTCATCACACTCCACAATTACAACAAAAATCTCTCTCTACCAAGATTATTGATTTATCTGTGATTGACCGATTTAATACCACGTCACAACATTACGTCATACAATTATTACTTCGGCCAATCACACAATTACATACATTTTTACATATTTAAATTATTAAATATATTTACATAATTATTTTTTTATAAATTTATAAACTTTTCATAGTTCAAACATAACCCAAAACTACTGTTACATGATTGCTACCTCAATGACGTTATTGTGACTTTGTCGGTTCGTGAAATTAAAAGTCCAATTGCATAAACTCAAAATGTTCTTTATTTCCACCGAATTACAGTTGGAACACTTGCCGATTACACAGAATTATGTAGCGCACACAATTACAATTCCCCAGTTCGTCTGTCACAGGTCCACTCTGCGCTCGCAATTACGTACAATTCCTCTGATACACTTACACAGTCTTCCGGTCCGTTCACTCACTCGGCACTCCTCACGGCTGCTCGCCAACTGCAGTCCCTTTTTATAGGAACATCGCTGTTTCTGGAAGTCTCGCGGTTCAGTGAATCACCCCGAAGGTTCCAGACGGCAGGGGGAGGGGAAAGAGACGGCCAGTGATGTTTTTCGAACCATCCTTTCATTAGCGCTATAAGATAAATGGGTAGGCGTTACCGAATGCCTCCCGGCCCTCACCCAGCCGCTAGTTGGTCGCACCTTCCGATAATTGGGTGACATTATTCATTAGCTTTTTCACAGTTAATCTCGTTCCACTGCACAGTCGTGGTTGGTTAATGTTATGCAGCATGATCACAACTGATCCTACTTTTAATTTTAAACTGTGAGGTGGGAGTCTTGGAAATTCTAATGAATTTAAAAACTCTGTGGAACAGTTGACTACATCATCCTGGTTTGTAACTATGTCAATTGACTTGTACGAAAACAAGTCCCTCAAAAGAACACAATTCTCACAAACCAACATGACTATTAGCATTACCTGCGTCTCGCTGCTCATCAGTGCAATCAGCATGTGACGTAGCTCGTTGCACATTTGACTGACTTCTATGGCGTAAGTCAGGTTGTCTTCTCCTTGGTATAGCAAAAATCTTCCCATGAACTTCACAAACAAATTTAAATAATTTTGTGTCAATTTAATTCACATTCACGAATTAAAAAACAAATTATAAAGAAGGAATCCAAGGATTCACCAATATTTGACAATGGTTGTTATAATGTTATAGTACCAGGAAAGCTTCAGGTCTTATTTTAATGTTATAGTGAGTTCAGACATTAATTTTGTGTCTAATCTTCCAAAGGTATATCATCATGCCACATAACAAAATTTCAGTCTTGATAACAAACGATAAATATTATTTCATAAAACATGGCAAGTGAAATGTCTTTGAAGACTCTGGCAAAGAGTGGAATATCTTTCTACTTTGTCGAAAATAAAAGAAAGTCTATATATGTTCCGTAAAAGTTTGCATGTGTAATTTTTTTTTAAATTTACGTCCTCCAATGTTAAGTCATATCGGACAATGAATGAAATGGGTGAAATGCCCAAATGAGTCCGGGGTCCATGGAGCTTAGAGGTACCTGACATTCGTCTATCAGGATAAGGGAAAACTCTGGAGAAAACAAAAATTAGGCAAATTGTTTCAGCCATTCTCGAGTTTTTGCAAGACAAACAAACATCAATTTATATATATATTGTCACCCTATTAGCGTAAGATACGACCGGCGACAGCTGGAAGGGTCCGAGGCAGCCGAGCCACGCCCCCCGCCCATTAATCTGTCACTAACTGAGGGGTGATTTAGGGAAATGTCACTTGTCCCTCGACGTTTCTCTCCCCTTCTCCTGTCCTCTGGAACTTTCGGGTGATTCACGGAGAACCAGAGACTTCTAGAATAACAGGATATTCGTATAAAAAGGGCTTCAATTAGGAGTCAGTCAGTCACAGTTCGTGGCAATCAGCGTAAGAGTGCAGTGCTAGTGTAAGGACGAGAAGACTGTGTACGTGCATCGGAGTATTGTCCGTAATTACTAGAGCAAGTGAAATTGTAACGGACGAACTGGTGAATCGTAATTGTGTGCATTACGTAATTCGGGTGATTCACGGAGAACCAGAGACTTCTAGAATAACAGGATATTCGTATAAAAAGGGCTTCAATTAGGAGTCAGTCAGTCAGAGTTCGTGGCAATCAGCGTAAGAGTGCAGTGCTAGTGTAAGGACGAGAAGACTGTGTACGTGCATCGGAGTATTGTCCGTAATTACTAGAGCAAGTGAAATTGTAACGGACGAACTGGTGAATCGTAATTGTGTGCATTACGTAATTCGGTGTAATTGGCAAGTATCAAACTGTAAGTCGGTGGAAATAAAGAACATTGTTGAGTTTGTGTAATTGGACTTTTCATTTCACGAACCCACAAAGTCACACTGGTGTCAGGAAGCGGGAAGACAACAGCACCGAACATTACAGCCATGGACGCGGCATTGGAAAAGATTTTGGAGAAGATGATGGAAATGAAGGCGGAACTGACAGAAATGAAGACGGCCAAAGGCAACATCACCGAGAAGATGGAAGAAATGAAGGCCGAATTAACAGAGAAGACGGAAGCGGTAAGTAACAACCTGGCCGCAGAGTTGAAGGAAATGAAGACGGCAAATGAAAACCTCGCTGCAAAGACGGAAACGGCAAACAACAACTTGGCCACGACAATGACCGCAAAGATGGCCGAACTGACCACGGAAATGAAGGTGGCGAACGAGGCTCTCGCCGCCAAATTTGAAGAACAGTTGGCCGGCGTGAGGGATGACGAGACGGAGCTGGGCAAGCGGATGGGCCAAGTGGACGAGCGCGTCGAGGACCTGGCGAGCCGCGTCAACGACCTGGAAGGGAAAGCCGACAGCAGCGTGAAGTCCCTGAACGCCATGGTGGAGGACGTCGTCGGCAGGAAGCTGAAGGATTTGAAGGCCGACGCGCCGGCACGCGACACAACATCTGCGCGCGTCAAACCTCCCAAGTATGAGGGCGCGTCAACGTTTGAGGTCTTCCGCCGGCAGTTCGACACAGTGGCCAGGCACAACGGATGGTCACCGGAGGAGGAGGCCACACAGTTAATAGCCACCCTCCAGGGACGGGCCGCGGAAGTCCTAAACGCGGTACAGACAACGGCGGCGCCCAAGGACATCTGGGAGGCCCTGGAGGATCGCTTCGGGAACCACCGCTTAGCCGCAGCATACCGCAGCCAGCTAAAGGCAAGGTCACAGCAGCCAGGGGAGACGCTGCAGGAGTTCGCCATAGCGATCGAGCAGCTGGCTAGCAAGGCCTTGGTTGACCTGCCACTGGAGTTCGTATCTCGGGAAGCCGCCTACAATTTTGTCGACGGGGTACGGGACACGGAGATTCGTCAGCGCCTAATGCTCGGCGAATATAAAACCATCCACGAGGCGCTGACAGCGGCATTAAGGATGGAGGCGGCCAAAGTGACATCTATCCCGACGTCGAGAACGAGGAGTGTCCGCTACGACGGAGACAGAAGACCAGCTGAGGGACGCCGGCGAACACCTAGTGGCCTGTGTTGGGGGTGTGGACAGCCCGGACACCTGCAGAGACTGCCCACACCGGGAAGAGCAGCCGGAAAACGAGTAAGGGCCGTCGTGGAGAGGGGCACGTCGGCACCATCACCACCATCCCCTCGAGTGACACTGCGCGCCGTCAGCCGGCGTATGGATGACAGCCTCATCGCGGACGGTTGGATAAGAGGAAAGCCGTGCCGCGTGCTGGTGGACACCGGGGCGGCCGTGACCATCATCAGACCTGACGTGGCGAAGGGTTTGCCGACAGGGAAGCCAAGCCGGCCATACCAGCTTGTCACGGCATCGGGCGACACCTTGCCTGTGGAGAAGGAGGCCCTGCTGGAGCTGAACTTGGGACGGAGTGCCGTGCGTCTGTGGGTGTTCGTCGCGAAGGTGGCTGAGGAGGTGATCCAGGGACTGGATGCCCTCAGGAGCCATGAGGCGACGGTCGACGTCGGCAAGAAGGTCCTGCGGCTTAACGGAGAAGAGGTTATTTTCCGTCAACCCGAAGAGCGCCTTGGAATTTGCAGGGTCGTCTTGGACGAAGACGTGGTTGTCCCCGCGAGGAGCGAGGTGGTGGTGACGGCGCGACTGGAGGGCCAGAGAACCAGGAACATGATGCTGGACCAGAAGACGCCTGTACACGGACTGTGTGTATCCAGGGCATTGCTGCCGTGCCGAGAGGAGGTGACAGTGAGACTGCTAAATCCAACGGACACCGATCACGACATCCAGGCCAGGACGGAGTTGGGAACGTGCGAGCCCGTAGTGAGCGTAACAGCAATCGACAAGACACAGGAGCCGGCGCCGAAGCAACACCTGGGGCCCCGGCTAGAAGGCTTACTGGAGAGGGCGGCCGACCACCTGACCGCAGAACAGCTGGAGAAGTTTCGACAACTACTGAGGCCATACGAGCGCGTCTTCAGCCAAGGCGATAGTGACTACGGCCGCACGGACAAAGTGCTTCACCGCATCGACACCGGAGACGCCCGGCCTATTCGGCAACCACATTGACGCGTTCCGCTGGCGAAGCAAGGGGCGGTACGAGACATGCTGGAGGACATGAGATCCAGGGGAGTGATTGAAGAGTCTGACAGCCTTTGGTGTTCCCCTGTAGTCTTGGTGACGAAGAACGGCGAGTTGCGCTTCTGCGTAGACTACAGAAAGCTGAACGCTGTCACCCGGAAGGACTGCTTTCCCTTACCCCGGATTGACGACACCCTGGACACGCTAGCTGGTGCACAGTGGTTCTCGACCCTGGACCTGAAGTCGGGCTACTGGCAGGTAGCTCTAGACCCAAGAGACAAGGAGAAGACCGCATTCTCGACGGGCCAAGGGCTCTGGCAGTTCACGGTTATGCCCTTTGGCCTCTGCAACCCACCAGCTACCTTCCAACGCCTCATGGAGTCAGTGATGAGAGGGCTGACTTACGATGCCTGCCTGCTATACCTGGACGACATCGTCGTCGGGAAGACTTTTGAAGATCACCTCGAGATTCTGAGTAAGGTGCTACAGAGACTGCAAGCGACCAACTTGAAGCTGAACGCGAAGAAGTGCCAGCTCTTCCGCAAGGAAGTTAACTACTTGGGCCACATAGTCTCAGCAACCGGAGTGGCCACAGACCCGGGGAAGACAAAGGCCGTGAGAGATTGGCCTCGCCCAAGGGATAAGAAAGAGTTGCGCAGTTTCCTGGGGCTGTGCAGCTATTACCACCGCTTCATAAAGGGGCTCTCCAGCATCGCTAAACCCCTCACCTGCCTGACAGAGGAACACCGGCCTTATGTGTGGACGGAGGACGCCGAAAACGCTTTCCAGCACGTAAAGGAGACCCTGTGCAGTGCTCCAGTTTTGGGTTTCCCACAGCCGGCTGGCGCCTTCATTGTGGACACAGACGCCAGCCACCATTGCATTGGAGGTGTCGTATCGCAGATCCAGGACGGCCATGAGCGGGTGATAGCCTACTACAGCAAGACGTTATCCAAGGCAGAGAAGAACTACTGCGTCACCCGACGGGAGCTACTGGCGGTAGTAAAGTCATTGGAGCACTTTCACAAGTACCTGTACGGTCAGCCATTCCACCTGAGGACTGTCCATTCCGCCCTAACCTGGCTATTGAGCTTTAAGAACCTGGAAGGCCAGACAGCACGTTGGGTCCAGAGGCTACAGGAGTACGACTTCACCTCGGAACATCGTAGAGGGAAGAGCCACGGTAACGCTGACGCCATGTCCCGAAGACCCTGTCCAGAAGAGTGCGGCCAGTGTACAAGAGTGGAGGAGAAGGAGCGTGCCGCAGCAGTCCGAGTAGTCACGGCAGTGCCTGCGGATGGCTGGGATACGCAGGCCTGAGGAGGGAGCAGCTGGCGGACGCAGACTTGGGGCCACTCTTGAGGGAAGTGGAGGCAGGGACGAGACCAACCTGGGAGGACATCGCACCGAGGAGCACCACCTACAAGTCGTACTGGTCCCAATGGGACTCGTTGAAGACCAGAGAGGGCGTGCTGTTCCGGGTATGGGAGTCACCCGATGGGAAGACGCAGAGAGAACAGTTGGTACTTCCCCGGAGTAAGGTCCCGGAAGTCTTGGAGGAAGTGCACGCCGGTACTTCGGGAGGACACCTGGGAGCGAACCGAACGATCGACAAACTTCGGCAGCGCTACTACTGGCTGAGACTCCGAGCAGATGCTGAGAGATGGTGCCGTCAGTGTGACGTGTGCGCGGCGAGTCGTGGCCCCCAGACTAGGAGCCGGGGTCGCATGCAGCAGTACAACGTCGGAGCGCCATTCGAACGGATCGCCGTTGACATTGCTGGACCGTTCCCAGTTTCCGACCGAGGCAACAAGTACCTAATGGTGGTCGTGGACTACTTCACCAAATGGCCGGAGGTGTATGCCATGCCAAACCAAGAGACAAAGACAGTCACAGACTGCCTCATGGAGCAAGTATTCTGTCGATTTGGGGTGCCGTTAGAGCTACACAGTGACCAGGGTACCAACTTTGAGTCCAACCTAATGAAGGAGGCACTACAAAGGCTTCGGGTGAACAAGACTCGCACTACGTCTCTACATCCCCAATCGGATGGCATGGTTAAAGGTACATCAAGACCTTAGAGGAACACCTGAGGAAGGTCGTGGACAGCCATCAGCGAGACTGGGACGTCAGGGTGCCACTGTTCTTGCTGGCCTACCGCTCGTCTACACACGACAAAACTCGGATGACGCCAGCCAGCTTAATGTTCGGCCGAGAGTTACGCCTCCCTTGTGACCTGGCTTTTGGAAGCCCTCCGGAAGCGAAACAGCCAGCGACCGAGTATGTGGAGAACTTGGTGGACCATCTCCACGACATGCACGAGATGGCTCGCCAGAACATCCAGAAGGCGAGCGACCGCATGAAGACCAGGTGTGACAGGCAAGCCAACAGCCAAGGGTTCCAGCAAGGTGACCTGGTCTGGTTGTACCGTCCTACCCGGACCAAGGGACGCTGCCCGAAGCTCCAGCAGCCATGGCAAGGACCGTACCGGGTGGTGAAGAGGATTAACGACGTAGTCTACCGCATCCAGAAGGTTCCCCGAGGGAAGATGTTGGTGGTACACCTGGATCGCCTAGCCCGCTACAATGGTGCTGTTCGGGACGACCAGCTTTGAGGAGGGAGCAGTGTCACCCTATTAGCATAAGATACGACCGGCGACAGCTGGAAGGGTCCGAGGCAGCCGAGTCACGCCCCCCGCCCATTAATCTGTCACTGAGGGGTGATTTAGGGAAATGTCACTTGTCCCTCGATGTTTCTCTCCCCTTCTCCTGTCCTCTGGAACGTTCGGGTGATTCACGGAGAACCAGAGACTTCTAGAATAACAGGATATTCCTATAAAAAGGGCTTCAATTAGGAGTCAGTCAGTCAGTCAGTCAGTCAGTCAGTCAGTCAGTCAGTCAGTCAGTCAGTCAGTCAGTCAGTCAGTCAGTCAGTCAGTCAGTCAGTCAGTCAGTCAGTCAGAGTTCGTGGCAATCAGCGTAAGAGTGCAGTGCTAGTGTAAGGACGAGAAGACTGTGTACGTGCATCGGAGTATTGTCCGTAATTACTAGAGCAAGTGAAATTGTAACGGACGAACTGGTGAATCGTAATTGTGTGCATTACGTAATTCGGTGTAATTGGCAAGTATCAAACTGTAAGTCGGTGGAAATAAAGAACATTGTTGAGTTTGTGTAATTGGACTTTTCATTTCACGAACCCACAAAGTCACAAAATATATATATATATATATATATATATATATATATATATATATATATATATATATATATATATATATATATATGTAAAATATGAGTGCATGAAGTTTAAAAGCAGAAGGAAGTTAAACAGCATGGCTGCTTCAATGCAATGTGTAAACATCACAGAGGGAGGCTATTATAAAGTGGTGAAAAATAAATGATACTGAATATGTTTTGCAAGTTGTGTGAAAAATGCCTGACTTTAGCAATTGAGGACATTGTTAATTTGTCAGCAGAATATGCCGGTGTTTCTGCACCAAGTATCAATGTCTTTTTGCAGTGCAGTAGATGTAGGAATATGAATATAGTACTGCAATAAAAATAATTATTAAACTTTTCTAAAAAATATCAAATTTCCAAAATAAAAGTTTGCCATTTATCAATTTAAGTATTTAGATTGTGACCAGGTTTACATTGGCATGTAAATCATGTATCAGCATGTTACCACGGTAGTCCAGTGGTAGAACAGCCACCCATAGAGTAGAAGATACACTTGAGTTCTGATTCTACCTTTCAAAGGTTTGCCTACACACAGTATATCTGTTACAACAATCAATATCACTGATTGCCCCTTTAAATGGAAACTCAAATTTGAGATTTCTTGTACCAGCATGTTGCCATGGTAGTCCAGTGGTAGAACAGCCACCCATAGAGTAGAAGATACACTTGAGTTCTGATTCTACCTTTCAAAAGTTTGCTTACACTCAGTATATCTGTTACAACAATCAATATCACTGATTTCCCCTTTAAATGGAAACTACAAATTTGATATTTCTTGTACCGGTATGTTGCCACGGTAGTCCAGTGGTAGAGCAGCCACGCATACAGTAGAAGATACACTTAAGTTCTGATTCTACCTTTCAAAAGTTTGCCTACACACAGTATATCTGTTAAAACTATCAATATCACTGATTGCCCCTTTAAATGGAAACTACAAATTTGAGATTTCTTGTACCGGCATGTTGCCACGGTAGTCCAGTGGTAGAGCAGCCACGCATAGAGTAGAAGATACACTTAAGTTCTGATTCTACCTTTCAAAAGTTTGCCTACACACAGTATATCTGTTAAAACTATCAATATCACTGATTACCCCTTTAAATGGAAACTACAAATTTGAGATTTCTTGTACCGACATGTTACCACAGTAGCATACTGGCAGAGCAGCTGCACACTGAGTTTGAAGCACGGTCTACCCGGGAGTCTAAAACCAGAGAGCCACCTCTATGGGTGTTTCCTTGGAATAATATTTGGAGTCTGAAATGTGCCTCCTTTTGGGTGGAAGTGGATACACCACTTACACTCGTCAATCCCACAAAAGAAAAAACTACTGATAATCCCATTCAGGCCGTAGTAGTCTAGCACGCCATGTTAGTAGTTATCCAGACTAGTACCGAAGAACTTTTAGGCATTCCTCAACCCTATCTGGGCAGCTTAGCCTGCCAGATGTATCCAATATCCATGGATCTTGGAACCACTGCCACACCGAGACCAACCCAATTCAAACAACTCCCATGTGAGAGGGACTCAATTGCTCGGCCAATGTAATTCTATGAGGGATTTTCAATAAAGAATGATTACAATTTTCTTTTGACAATGCACCTTTACTCGTCCTCATAATTTTGATGGTCGCTCTGAAAACAGTCTCTGCTGAATGCGATGGACTTGTCCCAGTGTTTCTGCCAGTCTTCAAAGACATGCTGGAAACCATTTTTTGAGAGATACTTCAAAATCGCCTCTGCAGCCTTAACACTGCTTCTGATGGATAATGCCTCCCACAAAGGCGTTTCTTCAAGTTAGAGAATAGAAAAGAGTCACATGGGGCTAAATCTGGACTATAGGGAGGGTGAGGGATGCACTTCACGTTGATTTTTGCAAGATATTCAGCAACAACATTGGCAATATGTGGTCGTGCATTATCGTGGTGCAGCATCCAGCCTGCTTCACGGAAATGTGGTCTTTTGCGCCTGATATGGACTTGCAATGTTTTCAGGACATCCCTGTAGTATTGTACAGTTACTGATGTGTGTGCAAGTACAACATGCTGATAAACCATTCCATGAATATCAAAGAATGAGATGACCATAACTTTTCCAGCACAAGCAACCACTTTTGCTTTTTGGGGGGGTTGGTGATGAAGGAGATTTCCACACTGAGCTTTGCTGTTTGCTCTCAGGATCAAAATGATGTAGCCAAGTTTCATTAGCAGTGATTACATTTAAAAGAAACTCCGGATCTTCCTCTAACATCAACTTTAACTGTAAGTTACCTCCATTGCAGCGGTAGGCGATACTGAACATGTCTGAACTTACCTGGTTCTCACAGGCGCGAACCAGGAGTACCAACAATGAAACTACTATGGTGTGTTTGTTTCACATTAAGTTAACAGAATATAATAAGATTGAATTTTTGTGCAAAAAATTATGACCGTAAAAAAATTATGATCATTCTTTATTGAACAGCCCTCGTAGTAATGCCAGAAATACTGTAAGCACTAGGGGCTCACAGTGCTTGCACCATAGCAGCTGAAGGGGTCAGAACCCCTCCCCTATAGGGAGTTGTACAGAGAGTGGAAGATCCATGGTTCACATCCTGGCAATGGCATAGAATGTTTCAGTTCTGATTCTACATTTTAAAAGGAGTTTGGTACATTGGGAAAATGTCTACAAAGTATCAGCAAGAGGTCAGAAAACTTACTAAATTTTTATTAGAATGTATCTCTCTTAAACAATGACATCCAACGCTTAATAAATCAACTAAGTAGTATGACAATAATACAAATGCATTTGCAAGATCTTGAAGTTCAACAAAAGAACCTATTTAACAGTTCTCAAGCCTAATCAGTGGATGTTTTGCCTGTGTTAAGTGGAGGAGGGGATTTGTAAACTCATTGACTAGCAGAAGAGGGCAGCTATGAATTCCTGCATAAAATACATTTTGAGTCTCCTGGCTCTGTCACTTGTTTTACTGAGTAACACATATATTAGGGTGAGTAGTGTTGCCATACATTTTGCAGCAGTCCAGTAAAGGGGAGTTTGCCCACAAAGGTGTAAAAGGACTGCTTTGCCATATAGTAAAAAGTGTTCATTATACAGAGTGTAACAAAAAAGTATGTCACAACTTTGGGAAAACATTTCTTGCATATAGGCGGTAAAAAAATGTTATATTAACATAGGTCCAGAAATTGTTTATTTTCTTGCTAACTCTATTTACAAGTAATGTTCTGTAGTCATAACACTACACCAGTACAGTAGTAAACATTCACTTTTACATCTGGTTAAACTGGGTGGAGGTGATGCATTTCACCATTGTTGTCATTATGCTACAGTACAGTACATAGTTCGCTTGTTAGGCCCCGGTACTCAGTTCATGCACTATGGACTTCCTCCTCACTGCAGGCTTTCTGTCCATCAATTTCTGTAAATAGCAGGTTTCCTAGTAGATGCATGGGAAGAGATGCACCAATTCTGTGACCTCTACATTTATCTGACTTAAACCCAGTCGATTTTTATTTCCAAGAACATTTGTAATCTCTTATTTATTCAACTCCAGTTCCAGATGTAGAGAATCTTTGCGCTCCTATTGTGGAAGGCTGCCGGACAATATGAAATTCTTCAGGCTAACTCAGTGTATTAGGGAGTCCATGTGACAGCAGGCTGACAGATACATTGGAGCTAATAGAAGCCATTTTGAACATGTGACATGATTTCCTGATTTCCCATGGTTCATTCCTTGAGTGATGTACGAGGTTCAGCTGTAAAAATGGTGATCTAAAAAGGAAATAAACAATTTCTGCACCGAAGTTCATATAACATTTTTTAAGTGAAAACTTCTTTAGGAACGTTTAGCACTTTTTGTGGGTAGTGAATTAAACTGAGCCGTCACGCTGGAATATGTGATGCTCATTTGGCTCGAGTCGCTCAATCCAAACTAACCCCCCCCCCCCCCAACACTCATTCGTTATTTCAGTCTTATGTTGTCCATACCACTATACACCGTAGATTTTCTGTTGCACCCAATGCTACACACATCCAGGTATGTTTTAACATATATCACATACTATGAAAAATTCAGAAACCCTACAGGAGTTTAAGCAAATCACTGGTAATTTTGCAAGTAATTTTGGTGGCTTAGATGCAATATTAATAGACGATTGAGACAGTTACCTCCAGTCAGAGCAACACCGATATATAAGCAAATAAAACATAGAATGACTGGGCTGACAGTGTGGCGTGACTTGAAATTTTATGAACTCACTGAGGTTATGAGGCAAGCAAACAGTATGTTTTCCCAAGCTCAGACGAAAGTTGGAAATGGAGAAAAATTGGACACGGATGACTTAGCATTAATTGAATCAAGATTTGTTAGCAAAGAAGCAGCTGATATTGCTTGTCCTCATGGAATACGACTCCTTTTATCAAATGCAGCTGTTCAAATGTATAACAACTCAATATTAAACGTAGCAGAAAATAAGGTAACTTCTGTTGCAAAAGATGTATACATGGGTTGTCATAATGCTGAGCAAGAAGCATTTGTTAAACAAAAGCTACATGAAGTGTTGACAATTGATACGGGAGGATTGCCTTATGAAATAATATTCGTAGTGGAGAAATATTATATGTTGACAACTAACATCGATGTATCGGATGGATTAGCAAATGGTGCAGTAGGAAAATTGTGCTCCATCGATTATGATAATGGTGAAATCATCAGAGTTTGGCTCATATTTCCTAATTCAGAAAAAATTGGAACGAAAATTTGAAGCAAACTTTCAGGATACATGGCGGATCATAATATATCAAGGAATGCTGTACATATAGCCAGAAGATCATGCACTACACCACTTAAAATAACAAAACTATACATGCCAAACATAATCATTTTCCGATGGTGTCTGCATGCGCTATAACGACAAGTCACAGGGAGCAACATCTGATGAAATTGTTTACGAGTATGAGAAAAAACATTCACAGCAATTGGTATACGTCGCATTATCAAGAGTAACACGCGTGACCGAAAGAAACAATCCTACACTTTATTATGGCCGAAGAGAATCTAAGTCATTGATTTACAAAATGAATTCAAAAGGCTATCATTCAACAGGCTTCAAACAATTATTAATGTTTTAACAAATTTCATTTCCAATAGAAAGGGCATATCAATATTTTCATAAGTTTACATGCACATGCTTCGGACCTTAATGATGCTGTTATGCAATGTTCTAATATATTAATTTTAAAAGAAACTTGGGTAAACAATGAGGAAAATGTCAATATCCCGAATTTTTATTGTATTGTTAAATTCAAAAGATCTGATTGCCAAACTCTTAGCATAAAGCATGAAATGTTTAGCTCGCAACTGGCCTCTTTGCGCAAGTATGAGTGTCAGCATTCAATTTTTTAAAATAATGTTTAAGAATAATTTATAATGGGCAGTTTTTAAGTTTTCACTTCTACCGTGTGGTTTTAAGCACACACAATTTTTTTTTATCCTCTTTCCACAACAAATGTTTTCTCTTATTTTTGACATACCTTTTAGTTATATCCTGTATTAGTATAACTGCTACTAGAATAAAGAAAATAGTTGTATATCTCATACTGACTACTGTTTCAGGATGATACAGAATTCAGCTGGATTGCTACTCTGTGTGGCAGTTGTAGCAATGTTTCAAGAAGTGCAGCAAGCAGTGTTACCAGCGTCTGGACACAGATCTAAAGGTTCTGGTCTGATAATCGTCACATCCAGCGAGTTACCCAAACAAATACCAGCTCCTACTTCATCACTTCACATTAACAGTGCGACACCTCAATATCATGATGGACTAGGTCTGCCCCAACTGAAGCTGCTGTGGGTAACCACACAAATGGACACAAGTCGGCATGCACCACCTACTGAGGATAACGTGAAACACAAAAAGAGTGCTACAAGGACAGATCTGCTGCCAAACATCTGACAGTGACAATTTCAACTACACTTGAGACAGTGATGTATTGATGAAAGATGAGTTGCAGGTGAAACACTAAGCATCACTAACTGAACATGTTTCAAGGGCTAAGGATTTGTCCCCTTTGTCAGCATATGTTCAAATCCTTAGTCCACAAAACATAAGATCTGAAACTTTCCTGGTGACATGTATTCTAGATACTCTTGGGCTTCAAGCCAGGATTAAAGAACATGAACGGACTATTCATTTAATGCTGGCAGAGTAATTCTTTGATAACTTTCGGGAGACAAACATCAGCAGTTACTGGGAGCGGAGAATTAAGGAAGCTCTCACCATTTCCTCTAAGAGGAGCATGCTCAACTGTGTTCAGTTCCTCTTGTAAACCGGCTTTAAAAATGGAAATCAAATGGCTCAAGAAGCACAAATTTAGAGAGATTAAACATCCAATTAAGTAGTCATATATGGGTTTTTCACAGTTTTTCATCCCGATGATGGGAGAGATGTACACTCCTGAAACGTTGATGGCTAATCATCAATACAGCAGACTTGAAACCCAAGAGCATCTAGAATATATGTTCAGATACCTTTTTTAATTAGTGATGTTTAGTACTTCTAATCCAACTCATCATTATAAAATATCATTAATGATTAGAAACAATTATTTATTAAGTAGGCAGTGTCTTGAAGTGCTTACATTCAATAAATATGAAAAGCTGCTAAGGAGGACAATTTTGTAAATAAATTTAGAAACATTTCAATTAAAAAAAGAACCTAATGTGTCATGTTCTCTATTCTTCAACCAATTGTTCTTACTAGAGCTTATTCTTATTAAAACATTCAACAAAGAGGGTAGAGTCAGACTGAAAAATTCAACGGCATTGACGGGATTTGAACTACGGATCTTCTGGTCTCCGTCTGTCACTCTAAACCATTGAGCTATTATGGCCAACGAGCCAACATGACATTAAATTCTCCAACTGATTCAGGTTTTACCCGGTAAGCCACTAGCCACCTCCCCCCTCCCCTTTCATAGTGTGTCCTACACACGGCTAGTGTGAAAGAACAATTAATTTCCAGTCAAGTTTTCATTGTTGGCTTCCTTGATAATGCCTTCAGGTGGAGGTGAACCGCACTGAAAGAAAATTTGTGGTATGTGAAGTACAGAGTGTCTAACTCAACTCATTGTATAATTTTAATTACAACACAGTGATTTTGTACAATATATATGGCCTACATCATCTTGTACAGCCATTTTAACTTAAATTTCCTGGCATGCATGTTCCAAGTAGAGGTCACTTGTTTACTTGAAAATAAATTCAGGGAGACAACATAAACTTGTGATAGGAAAAGGTAAAAAGGAGCAGAAATTACCTAGTTTTGCCATAAATATTCTTACAAATTTTTGACACATAATGTACATCTGGTTTGGCACATTAACAACTGCATGTGTGCACACCTTAACCTTGAACCATTGTTGGCTTGTATTTGAAAGAGGAAGTATTTAGCTCCAGGTTTCACCATGGAATGTGATTATGAAAATTGTGTAGCTGTCATTTTGTTGCATAAAATTGGAAAATCTGTAAGTGACATTTTCAAGATGCTACAAAAGCTGAAAATCAGCCGTATGTTTGTGTATCGCACCACTGAACGATTCACTGCAACTGGGACTGTAAAGGATCGGCCAAGGGAGGGTTGACCATGCAGTGTCAAAAATCCAGCAGCACATAAAGCAGTGGCAGAGAAATCCTGTGCGGAAGCAGGCTATCTTGTACCGTGAAATGAACATTTCAAAAAGGACAATGTCCAGGTTTCTGTCAGAGCATGTTGGACTAAGGGCTTATTGCTGACATAAAGGAAATTATCTTGACACACACCTAAAGAAGCTGAGAGAGCTTAAATGTTGGCATCTCCTATAGCATTACGCTCAAAATGGTCATCGGAACATCGTCTTCACTAATGAAAAAGTTTTCACTACTGAGGAGTCTTTCAATGTGCAAAATGACAGGGTTTATGCATCATCTCGGGAAGGCAGTAATAGGGTTCCTAAAGTACAGAGGGCCCATCATCCCTCCTCAGTGATGGTGTGGTGGGGGGTGAGGTATTCTGGTACCAGCCTGCTACAGTTTTGCAAGAAAGGGCGTTAAAACCAGCGCCATTGTGTATGAAAGCATTGTTTTGGAGCCTATTATCAAGAAGTTGAGTGGCACATTGTTTCAAAACCAACCATAGACTTTCCGGCAGAATTCTGCCTCTGCCCACAAGCCCAGGTCAATGCAAGCATGGCTTCAGCGTCATATCCCTGACTTCATCTGGCTGAAGATTGGCCCAGTAGCAGTCCGGACCTGAATCCATTGGACTACCGACTGTGGTCACTGCTTGAGGGCATCGCCTGCAAGAGGAGACAACCCACCATTGGGAGTTTAAAGCGTTCCTTGTTGTTAGCAGTGGTGGATTCCCCATGGATGTCGTCCATTCTGCCATGGACAATTGGCCACAAAGACTCAAGAGCCTGTATGCGTGCAAAAGTGGCCATTTCGAAAAGTGATTGTTGCTGTGTGTAATGAATGCCTGTAGATATAACGTACTAAAAGTCAATTAAAATATTTTGCATGGCCTTTGCATTTTTCACTTTTCAAGTTACAACAGTATTTATGGCTAGACTAGGTATACAAAATCAAAGAAAGGCTAGAAGAGTCATCTGGAAAATCTCTTAGGCAATTGCACAAGTAACAGACATTTAGAAAGATTCAGTATGGAAAGCAACAAAACCATACAAGGTTATTGTTGTCCAGAAATTACTACAACATGATCATCAGAGTCTGGTAAATTTTTGTAACTAGATTTTGAGGAGTGTTAATCATGGAACAAATAATCCACTATTAATACTGTTCTGTGATGATGCACGGTTTCATCTTTATGGTCATGTGTCATCATAACACAACAATATTATGCTACAGACAAACCCAGTTCATGAAACTCCCTTGCATGATCAAAAAATTGGGGTATGGTGTGCAATAAATGGATACAAAATAATAGGCCTAGCTTTAATGAGGTATTACAAATCCAGAAAGATACAAAAATAATATACTGACACCACATTTTAAACACCACTGAATGTTAGTCTGGATATTTCCAACAAGACTCTACCATTGTGCATACACTTTACTGCAAAAAGTTTAAAGGATAGAATAATTAGTATGGAATTATGGCCCCTTTGGTCCCCTGATCTTACAGCCTACACTTTTTATTTATGGGGCAATTTGAAGAATCAAGTATACAAAACTAATCCCACACATAAGAAGAATTAAAACATACTATCAGGTCAGAGATTAACACTATGTTGGAAACTGAAAAATCTGCTTTAGTGTGAATGGAATGTAGGTGGATGGTATTTCCAATATTTCATATGATAAGGTATGTTTTGTGTTTATTCTAATAATTGTTAATGTGATATGAGATTTATCCTGTCGTTCACACATAGCATGTTTTGCAAGTTTACTGGTGCTCACCAACCAAACTTATCTGTAGTCTTCCCAGATGGGTTGATGTGTGCTTCCACCTAAAAGAGGGAGGTGCTCTTTAGAATGCTAGCCCTATGGAGCTGCTATGGTGCCTCTGTGGTCTCTAGATGGAGACCTCAAATATAACATGTGCAACTGCCAGCCAGTCACCAGATGGATTAACAAACAACCAGATAGACCACGTTTTGATTGACAAAAGAAATGCGAGAAATATACTAGATGTGAAATCATGCAGAGGAGCAAACTGTGATAGTGATCATTTTTTGGTCAAGATTAAATTTAGAAGTAAAATCTCCTATAAGAAAACGGAACGAGTTGAAGTTCCAAAGAAACTTAATATAGAAGAATTTCAAAACAAAGAAACTATCCAAAAGTATCAACAATATATAAAGGAAGAACTTGAAAGTATGGAATCAAGCACAATAGAAGGAAAATGGATAAAAATGAAGAAAGTTCTTTGGGAAGGAGCAGAACAGATAGTTGGATATGAACCAAAGAAAGGTAATAAACAATGGTTTGATGAAGAATGTAAAAAAGCAATAGATGAGAAAAATGGGGCATATAAAAAATGGATAGAAAGGCCAACAAGACAAAAAAGAGGAGAATATGAGAAGCTGCGGAAAATAGCAGATAAGCTATGTAGACGGAAGAAAAGAATTTATTTAGATAAACAGATAACAGAAATTGAAGAAAATATCAAAACCAAACAATTTAAAAAAGCATACAGAGAAGTGGGAATGATTAAAAAGGAATTCAAACCACGAACAAACTTAATAAGAGGAAGAAACAATGAAATAGTGTCAAATGAAGAAGAAATAAGGAACAGATGGAAACAATATTTTCAAGAACTCCTGAACACCCCCATAGAAGAACGAAATATGGAATTAACACCAGAACAAGGAAGCGAAATAGAACCAAAACAGTTGCAGACGGAAGATGAACCACCAGACCAATTAGATGTAGCGATAGCCATTCAGAAGATGAAAAATAATAAATCACCAGGTATAGATGGCATTCCGGCCGAAATGTATAAAAGGGGAGGACAGACATTATTAAAAGCAATGCATGAGTTAATTACACAGATATGGGAAGAAGAAAGGATACCAACAGACTGGAAGAAAAATTTAATAGTACCTATATACAAAAATAAAGGAGACAAACTACAGTGCCAAAATTATAGGGGAATCTCATTGTTATGTACAGGCTATAAAATATTAACTTCACTCATAAATAATAGACTTCAGAAATACACAGAAAGTATAATTGGGGAGTATCAGGCAGGCTTTAGGCCTGGGAGATCAACCATTGACCAGATATTCATAGTTAAAAATATATTAGAAAAAGCATGGGAGCATAATATCGAAATACATCAAATATTTATAGATTTCCAAAAAGCGTATGACAGCATTAAAAGAGGGAAGTTACTCTCTATAATGGGAAGTTTTGGAATACCAAAGAAACTGATTAGTTTAACGAAAGCAACAATGGTAGAGCTCAAATACCATGTTAAAATAGGAACAAGTATAACAGATGAGTTTGAAGTACATTGCGGTTTGAAACAGGGAGATGGGCTGGCACCTACCCTTTTTAACATAGCATTGGAATATGTTATTAGACAAATGCACGCACGAACAAACTCAACAATTTTCTATAAGTCAGTACAATTAATAGGGTACGCAGATGATATTAATATAATGGGAAGAACGAGGATAGCAGTATCTGAAGCATACAGAGAATTAAAAGAAGGAGCAAAAACAATAGGCCTGGAAATTAACATATCTAAAACAAAAGCCATGATACAAAGTAGGAGAAGAAAGTATACAGGAACACTGGAAATGGACCAACATAACATAGATATAGTAAGGAACTTTAAATATCTGGGAACAATAATTAACAACAATAACGATGAATCGGAAGAAATAAAAACAAGAATCTTAATGGCTAATAAAGTTTATTACTCACTTCACGCAATACTTAGATCTAAACAAATCCATAGGAACAACAAAATTAGGTTATACAAAACATTAATAAAACCAGTACTGTGCTATGGAAGTGAAACATGGGTATTGACACAGAATTTGGAAGATGCCCTAAAAACTTTTGAAAGAAAGATTCTGAGGAAAATATATGGACCAATACAGGAAGGAGGGCAATGGCGTATAAGATGGAATGAAGAATTGTACAGCATATATAAAGATATAAATATTGTTCAGGATATTAAAATCAGGAGGATGAGATGGGCAGGTCATATAATAAGAATGGAAGAAGGAAGAATACCAAAAAGAGTCCTTAATGGTAAATTCTACAACACAAGAGCAGTAGGAAGACCGAGAATGAGATGGGAAGATGCCATACAGAGAGACACACAACATATATTGGGAATACGAGGGTGGAGGAAGAGAGCTGAAGATAGAGAGGAATGGAGGCACCTGCTGAAGGAGGCCAAGGCCCAGAAGGGGCTGTAGCGCCACTCGAGAAGAAGAACTGCCAGCCAAGTCATATAGTACATGACTGGGTTTTGTAGCATGCATACCAAAACTATACTTTGTACACTCCAAATTCCTGATTTTTCATTTATTTCTCAAAAGTGGAGCACTGTCATCATTTTCTGTACTTAGTTCTGCAGTTGGATCCATCTGAATGTGGAATAGGAAATGTGTAGTGTTTAACACCCGCTTTTACTACATACGGCAACGCAGGCGGTGACACTGATGATACATGAGATGAAGATGGAGCACCGGTGGAATGAGATGGCGGGGGAAACCGGAGGTCCCGGAGAAAACCCGCCCCAGCACCGTGTTGTCCACCACAAATCTCACTTTGCGGTCGCCTGGGATCGAACCCGTGCCGCCTTGGTGAGAGCCAAGCAGTCTAACCACTGAGCCATGGCGCGGCCTTGTGGAATAGGAGTAATGCCCATTAGCCGCATGCACATGTACAGCACAGCCATCAAATGTGCATCAACTACCACCAGAAACAAACTTCAAAAACAAAGTAACATAGTTACGTAGAAAATGAAGCTAGCTACAGTGAAGCAATAAATATTACACAAATATAAATATATCCTAAAAAATTTGTGTTAATACTTCTTTCTAATGGAGATCGATTTCACAAACAGATTGTTTGTATCTTCAGTAAACAAACAAACTCCGTTGTCAAGGATTCCAGTTACCATGATAAGTTTTTTCAGTATTAATATTATTATATTAATCTGAAAACGAAACAAACCTAAAAACAGAATCAACTGCTGGTATTTCAAAATTCATTAGGCAATGTTTATTTTTTAAAATAAATATTTTTTCCCAAACTATTAAACCTATCCGACCATTTAATTGTTTTAATAATTTAACTTCAGGATTTATTTCATGGTTAAATGACCAAAAATGATCTGCTACGGTCGACTTATCAGTTCGTTTATACTTTATGTTACGAAAATGTTCTTTCGTTCTGGTTTCCAAATTACATTTAGTCTTTCCAATATAAACCTGATCACAATCTAAACAATTAAATTGACAAATACCAGATTTTTTATTATTAGGAATTTTATCTTTTTTTAGAAAAATGTAGTTAATTTTTAATACTATATTTATTTTATTTTTATATATATATTTATTTAGTATTAAAAATTTACTACATTTTTCTAAAAGAGATAAAATTCCTAATAATAAAAAAATCTGGTATTTATCAATTTAATTGTTTAGATTGTGATCAGGTTTATATTGGAAAGATGAAAGGTAATTTGGAAACCAGAATGAAAGAACATTTTCGTAACATTAAGTATAAACAAACTGATAAATTGGCCGTAGCAGATCATTTTTAGTCATTTAACCATGAAATAAATCCTGCAGTTAAATTATTAAAACAATTAATAGTCCGATAGATTTAATAGTTTGAGAAAAGATATTTATTTTAAAAAATAAACATTGCCTAATGATTAATTTATAGATGAGTCGTATTTATTACACATCTGCTTCACTTAAGTACCTATTTTGAGGACATGTTTCGCAAATCATCGTTTGCATCTTCGGTGTTCTGATAGAATCAACATGAAAAATTCAATGCCATGGCCGGGATTTGAACCACGGATCTCCTGGTTTCCGTCCAGTCGCTCTAACCCATTGAGCTACCATGGTCAACGTGCCATCCTGACATTAAATTCTCATATAAATAAATACGACTCATCTATAAATTAATAATTAAATTCTCTATTTGACTTGTATATTTCCCTGGTAAACCACTAGGGGATCTCGCATTCGAGATACACCGTTATACAATATTATTATTTTAGTTATTTTAGTTTAGTTTTAGAATGCTAGAGATACAAGATTCATTCAAGATACACCGTTTGTAGTGACTTACGAGTCCCAGGCTTCATCATTTAACTCTTATTATTTTAGTTATTTTAGTTTTATTTTTTTTTATTTATTTATTTAGTGTACTAAGCTATTACAATTGTTGAGCTGCTCGCCAGTATTTGGCCCAGGCCATTAATTGGTGGGCAGCCCATTGAATTACAAAATGTGTAATACACTACTTACATTTCTATTACTACTAACATTACTACCATTACTACTATTGCTTACACACTATTGTTCATTTCCTTTTCTCACAGTCCACTTCCATTTATTTTTCACTTTATCTAAGAACTGTCCTACATTCTTGAGATTTTTATCTATAATTTTACATATATCAGGACTTCGCTTAATTTTTCTCCAGATTTATTCTTTTCGCCAAATCTCTGTTTCCCTGCATTCAAAAAGTATATGTTCCACATCTTCCTTACCCCCACACAATAGACACTTGTCTTGCACAAACCCATTCCGCTGCCCTTTTAGCCTCCACACTCCTGCTCTCAGCCATGCTATCCCCTTCCTTTCTTCATTAATGGTTTTATCTATATACTGCTCCCTTCCCCAGCCACTTTTTAACTCAACATAATATACCAATGACCTCTTTTCACCTAACTGGCTGAACAGTTTTTGAATCTCTATATCTTCAAATCTTTTTCTAACACCCCTCCAGAAACCTTTATAATATCTATCTCTTTTTCTCCAAATATCCCCTAAGCCATTATTTTCTAAATTGTTTCGTAGAGTGCTTGCCCAGCCCGAGCTTTGCAGACTTGCTTCTTGATATTTTAAACATTGTTGCAATAAGCTAACTTCATCTAAATTCAAGATCCTATGCCAGTATTTCAAGGCTCTTTCCATTATTAACCCTTTCCTTGTTAATCTCCCCATTTCAATTTGAGCAACTTCGTTTGCTGTTGCCATTGGCAGCCCCAAAACTTCCTTACAGAACATCCTGTGTATCTGATCCACAACTTCCCACCCATTCTCAAGCCCCCATATTTCAATACCATATAACATTCTGGCCTTGACTACAGAACTATATACTCTTTCCAACCATTTCATCTCCATCTCCGGCATTTTATATAGACACCCTCTCACAGCCATCATTGCTGCTTTCCCTTTTGCCAGTGCTGATTTCTTTTGTTTTTCCCATTTGCCTCTTGCATCTAATTTTAATCCTAAGTACAGTCACGCACTTCTTTGTATTCAGCTTCTCCCTTCTTCCACTTTTCATATTTACTCAATTTAGTTCCTTTTTTAAATACCACAATTTGAGTTTTTAAGCCCCACTCTGAACAGTATTTCTCCACCTCTTGCAAAGATATTTTTAACCCATTATTGGTAATGGACATTATTGCCAAATCGTCTGCAAAAAGTAAACCTGGAGCTTGTAAGTCGTTTATTACTGGCATGAGACTATTATTCTTACTTATATTTTGTAGTACATCAATAAATAAATTGAATAAAATTGGACTTAGCTTGCACCCTTGCCTTAGTCCTTTTCCCTCCAGTTGTATTTCTCTAGTTAGTGCCCCTTCTTCATATTGTCACGCAAACGGCGAACTCGCGTTGCCGATCGATAATGTGGACTGACGGAGGCGGGGAGACGCAAGGGGTGGCCCCTCCTCTTACCGCGCGAAGATGCACGAAGCTTCGAGAATGTTGTCCCCCTCCATAACGGAAGATTCGAGAGGCTTCGGGGCGATCGATACAAGCGAGGCGACAGTTAGTTGAGTGTGTGAGTGTGAGCCGGGCAGACGTGTAGTCGCGCTGAGCGTACGTGTAAAGACGAACTGGCACGATTGAATGGTGTAAATTAAATTGTAATTGTGATATTGGAATAAGGCGGAAATAAAGAACATTTTGAGTGGTGTAATTGAACTCTTTTTAATTTCACGAACCCACCAAAGTCACAACTGGTGTCAGGAAGCGGGACGATAACATCACCGAACATTACGGCCATGGAATCGGCATTGGAAATGCTTTAAGCGAAGATGAACGAGTTAACAAAAACAGAAGCGGCAAATAACAACATCACCGCCGAGCTGAAACAAATGAAGACGGCCAACGACAACATCACCGAGAAGATGGAAGAAATGAAGGCCGAATTAACCACAGAAATGAGAGCAGCGAACGACAGTCTGGCCACGGAAATGAAGGTGGCGAACGAGGCTCTCGCCGCCAAATTTGAAGAACAGTTGGCCGGCGTGAGGGATAACGTGACGGAGCTGGGCAAGCGAATGGGCCAACTGGACGAGCGCATCGAGGACCTGGCGAGCCGCGTTGACGACCTGGAGGGAAAGGCCGACAGCAGCGTCAAGTCCCTGAACGCCATGGTAGAGGACGTCGTCGGCAGGAAACTGAAGGATACGCGACACATCTGCACGCGTCAAACCGCCGAAATATGACGGCACGTCAACATTTGAGGTCTTCCGCCGCCAGTTCGACACAGTGGCCAAGCACAACAGATGGTCACCGGAGGAGGAGGCCACACAGCTAATAGCCAGCCTCCAGGGACGGGCCGCGGAAGTCCTAAACGCGGTGTAGACAACGGCGACGCCCAAGGACATCTGGGAGGCCCTGAAGAATCGTTTCGGGAACCACCGCTTAGCCGCAGCGTACCGCAGCCAACTAAAGGCAAGGTCACAGCAGCCGGGGGAGACGCTGCAGGAGTTCGCCATAGCGATTGAGCAGCTGGCTAGCAAGGCCTTGGTTGACCTGCCACTGGAGTTCGTATCCCGGGAAGCCGCCTACAACTTTGTCGACGGGGTACGGGACACGGAGATTCGTCAGCGCCTAATGCTCGGCGATTATAAAACCATCCACGAGGCGCTGACAGCGGCATTAAGGATGGAAGCGGCCAAGGTAACATCTATCCCGACGTCGAGAACGAGGAGTGTCCGCTACGCCGGAGACAGAAGACCAGCTGAGGGACGCCGGCGAACACCTAGTGACCTGTGTTGGGGGTGTGGACAGCCCGGGCACCTGCAGAGAGACTGCCCACAACAGGAAGAACGAGTAAGGCCCGGCGTGGAGAGGGGCACGTTGGCGCTATTACCACCATCCCCTCGAGTGACAATCCGCGCCGTCAGCCGGCGGATGGATGACAACCTCATCGCGGACGGCTGGGTAAGAAGAAAGCCGTGCCGCGTGCTGGTGGACACTGGGGCAGCCGTGACCATCATCAGACCTGACTTGGCGAAGGGTTTGCCGACGAGGAAGCCGAGCCGACCATACGAGCTTGTGACAACATCGGGCGACACCATGCCTGTGGAGAAGGAGGCCCTGCTGGAGCTGACCTTGGGACGGAGTGCCGTGCGTCTGTGGGTGTTCGTCGCGAAGGTGGCTGAGGAGGTGATTCTGGGACTAGATGCCCTCAGGAGCCACTAGGCGACGGTCGACGTCGGCAGGAAGGTCCTGCGGCTCAACGGAGAAGAGGTCATACTCCGTCAACCCGAAGAGCGCCTTGGAAACGGTAGGGTCATCTTGAACGAAGACATGGTTGTCCCCGCGAGGAGCGAGGTGATGGTGACGGCGCGACCGGAAGGCCAGACAGCAGGTTTGGTTCAGAGGCTGCAGGAGTACGACTTCACTTCGGAACATCGCAGAGGGAGGAGTCACGGTAACGCGGACGCTATGTCCCGAAGACCCTGCCCAGAAGAGTGCGGCCAATGCATAAGAGTGGAGGGGCAGGAGCGTGCCGCAGCAGTTCGAGTAGTCACGGCAGTGCCTGCGGATGGCTGGGATGGCGCAGGCCTGAGGAGGGAGCAGCTGGCGGACGCAGACTTGGGGCCACTCTTGAGGGAAGTGGAGGCAGGGTCGAGACCAACCTGGGTGGACATCGCACCGAGGAAAGATGCTGGTGGTACACCTGGACCGCCTGGCCCGCTACGATGGCGCTGTTCGGGACGACCAGCCTTGAGGAGGGAGCAGTGTCACGCAAACGGCGAACTCGCGTTGCCGATCGATAATGCGGACTGGCGTAGGCGGGGAGACGCAAGGGGTGGCCCCTCCTCTTACCGCGCGAAGATGCACGAAGCTTCGAGAATGTTGTCCCCCTCCATAACGGAAGATTCGAGAGGCTCGGGGCGATCGATACAAGCGAGGCGACAGTTAGTTGAGTGTGTGAGTGTGAGCCGGGCAGACGTGTAGTCGCGCTGAGCGTACGTGTAAAGACAAAATGTCACGATTGAATGGTGTAAATTAAATTGTAATTGTGATATTGGAATAAGGTGGAAATAAGGAACATTTTGAGTGGTGTAATTGAACTCGTTTTAATTTCACGAACCCACCAAAGTCACAATATTTTATGCAAAATGTATTTTCTTTATGCAATTCTTTTAGTATACTTACCATTTGATTACTCACTCCTTTCATTAACAGCTTATACCACAACAGTTTCAGCTCTACCCGGTCGAAAGCTTTTTCCAAATCGATAAAAGCCATATATAATTTACCTTTCTCATTTTTTAGGTATTTATCTACTAGTGTTTTTATGATGAATACATTATCAACTGTCCGCCTCCCCTTTCTGAAGCCCATTTGGAATTCTGAAAGAACATTATGCTCCTCTACCCACACTTGCAGCCTTTCTGCCAAGATACCCGTATAAATTTTTCCCACATTCGATAACAGTGCTATGCCTCGGTAATTATTGGGTACATCCATATCCCCTTTACCTTTATAAATTGGCTGAATAATAGCCTTTTTCCAACTCTTAGGTATATACCCTTTGGTTTTCATTGAGTTGAACAATGATGTTAGAACTTTAACTCGGTTCACGTCTTTGCTCCATTCCCTAATGAACTCTCCGGGTATACCATCTATACCTGGTGCTTTGTTCCTTTTAATTTTTTTAATTCGATTCATTACTTCATCTGTTATGACTCTGTCCAAGATTTCATTCAAATTATTTTCTATTTCAGGGATTACCCTCCCTACACTAAAGCTTTCAAATGTATATAAAGTTGCAAAATACCCTAACCATTCTTCTTGAGTTATGTTAGATTTGACAATATATTTTTTGTATAATGTTTTAATACTCTTCCATATTTTACTTACATTATTTTCAGTAATAGTACTGATTAGTTTGCTGGCATTTCTTTTCCTCCATTGAGATTTTTTATTTTCCAGCAACTTATTATAATAATATTTGCTTAGCAGATATTGTTCTTTCAGTTTGATATTCCCTGATTCTCTCCATTTTACCAACTCCGCTTTTACAATACCTTTATTTATTTTACTCTCCTCATCAAACCATGTGTCACTTTCAATAATTTGCCTATTTCTAACTTTCATCTGTTCCCCTGCCCAGTGCAATATGAAATTTAAGATATTCATCGCCTTTTCAATTTCAAAGGTTTTTGAGTTATATAGTATCCCATACTGACATATTTTCCCTCGCTCAGAATTTAAAAGACTTTCAAAGTTTGCCTTGTGCTCTTCCTTCCACCTATATCTAACATGTTCTCTTTTAGCTGCTATTCTCTCCCTTATTATGTCAGTTTTCACACTTTGTGATTTGGTTTTAATACACGTTACTAGTGCAAAATGACCACTATTGGTGCTTATGTTTGATACTTTGAAATTACTCACTATATGTCTAATATTATTGGACCAGAAAACAAAGTCAATTACACTCTGGCCATTTGCATTTATGAAGGTGTATTCCCCCTGCTAATCTTCACCGTATTTCCCATTAAGAATGTCAAGCACATTTATTTCACAAAATTCAATGAATTTTTCACTTCCTCTCTCGATGATCTTGTCCTTGCTACGTCTAATATCATAATTTTTCTCTGTTATGTTATTACTTTCCAAATCATCTGTTAGATTTATGTCAATTTCCCCAATTCTTATATTTAGATCTCCCATTATGATAATCTCTATGTTAATGTATTTATCCCTTAACCTCTCAATGTCTTTGTCTAAGAGATAAAATATTTCGGGATTATGAAACTGTGAGGAGGCTGGCGGGTTATACACTATACCTAAACATATCATGCTGTCATCTAGCTCCTTATCTTCTATTACAACCCAAAGCACTTCTTTATGCCTGGACCATGATTCTTTCATCGTTTTACACAGAGACTTCCTAATAAAGAAACCTAGGCCTCCAGATAGTCTCCCTTTCTTTGCATATGCTTCTCCCTTTCTTCCTACGTAACTAAAACCCCTTATGTCAATGACCTCATCTTTCAACCATGTTTCAACCACTGCTAAATAATCCAGCGTCCCCAAAAAGTGCTGTAAGGTTCCCGTATTAATTTTATTTTTTATTCCTTCACAGTTCCAAAATCCTATTTTCCTGACTGACTGCTATTGTGAACCCGTTCTGCCCCTAGACCATACATACTTTTCCAATGTCTTTTTGCTTCTCAGCTGAATTCCTCCAACAGCTGAGGATCGTTTGTCTTTGTTTATCACCATTATACTTCCATGCGGCGAAGTTATATGTTGTTCTTCTCCCGCCTCTGCTTTACCACTCCTGCCTTCACCACCTACCGCCCCCTCTTCTCCTCCTCCTTCTCCTCCTCCTCCTTCTCCTCCTCCTTCTCCTCCTTCTCCTCCTCCTTCTCCTCCTCCTCCTTCTCCTTCTCCTTCTCCTTCTCCTCCTCCTTCTCCTCCTCCTTCTCCTCCTCCTTCTCCTTCTCCTTCTTCTTCTCCTCCTTCTCCTTCTTCTTCTCCTCCTTCTCCTTCTCCTTCTTCTCCTTCTCCTTCTCCTCCTCCTCCTTCTCCTCCTCCTCCTCTTCCTCCTCCTCCTCCTCCTCTTCCTTCTTCTTCTTCTTCTTCTGCTCCTCCTCCTCCTTCTTCTTCTTCTGCTCCTCCTCCTCCTTCTTCTTCTTCTGCTCCTCCTCCTCCTTCTTCTTCTTCTTCACTACTACAAATGGTTTGTGTCCAGCTTCATTCCCCTCTCTCCACCAGTCCACGTGCTGCCATAGTCTCCTCCCTCCTTGGCGACAGCCACTTTCTCTCGTCTGTTGTTACGGGTGTTGATGTCATCTCCCTGCTCTCTTCACCTCCCTTCTGTCCGACGGAGATTTGATTTCCTTTCATCTTGTTTGATTCACTCAATGACGTATCCTCTGACGCGTTAGTTGTTACCACGTGCTGTATTACATCATCTCTCTGTTGTGTGCCGGTGCCGGACTTTGGCTCCCTCATCCCTTCCTGTGTATGTGGTACTTGGCTGGATTTTTGCTGAGTTATTTCCTCCCGTGTAGGCTCCCTGCTCCATACATCCCTCTTGCTCGCATATGTTGCGTTCGTTCCTTCTATCCAGAGTTGCAAATTTCTGATATATGCTCGTTTACCCACAGCTCTCACTTCCATCATCCTTCGGATTAGATTTTGCTTCACGTGTCTTTGGGCTGGTGTTAAATCCTTATTTATGAATATTTTTGTGCCTTTCAACATTTTAGCCCTTCCCAGTATTTCGTAGATTAATTGAGTTGTAGAGAGATGTACAATAATTGGCCTTTCCCAAACACACCCCACACCCCACACACCACACCACACCACACCCCACACCACACACACCACACCCCACACCACACACACCACACCCCACACCACACCACACCACACCACACCACACACACACACACACCATACCCCACACACACACCATACCCCACACACACACACACACACACCATACCCCACACACCATACCCCACACACCACACCCCACACCCCCCACCCCACCCCACCCCACCACACACACACACACACACACACACACACACACACACACACACACACACACACACACACACACACACACACACACCATCCATGAGCATTCCTTAAGTTTGAACAAATATATGAATTACTATAATTTTGAGTGGAACTAGTACTCAATGCTCCACTAATCGCTAGTATTTACCTAGAACACGTTTCATTAGGATCATCCTAACATCATCAGCTGTTGTCGACTAATGGACATTGATTTGGTGGAGGTGATAGGGGCGTCTCTGCCAGTATCTTGATGAACTTGAAGTTTGGGTTCTCTTCAAAGGTAGTGTCGAAATTGAACAATTTTCTTTCATATTTCTTTATGAAAAATGTTTCCCCCATGGTTAATCAGCTGGAACCTGGAACCTTTTAATAACGAGATTTCTTGTTCTATATCGTGAATTATCATTCCAAAAATGGTACGCTATCACCGATTTATCTATTTCTATTTCTTTGATATAATGTATAAGCAAACAGTCAACCATCTGAGACAAGGTATATATTGTCACTGAAGACAGATTAAGTATGAGTAACCCAATTCCACTCCTTTAGTTATCTGCTGACAGGAACAAAAAATGGAACATTTAAGGATAGCCACAGACTAATGTCAAGAGTTGGAAATGCATGCCTTTTTGTTGTACTGCACTAATGTTTTCCAGGCCATTTGATTTTGGCAAATCTAAAAGAATCAACTTTATCATAATGTTACATACAGAAAATTCGAGACAGTTCGGCTTCAAGAACATTTCTTCCACAACCTGCTGACTATAACAGGGTGTGCAAAAAGCCAGCCTAGAGCTTCAGTTCAATTCAATTCAATTTATTCATCCCTTATATTTCATACAGAGGATACGTCATTTTATAAGAAAACATAAAAAAATACCTGAAAGTCTACGATATACATTACTTAGAAACTAAAACGTACATTGTTTATTTTCCATTTTTTGCTTTGTACTCTTCCACACTATGAAAAGCTTGTTCTGACAAATACCTTTTTATATTCTTAATATTACATAGTTTTAGTATTCTTTATTTTTCCTGGCAATCTATTATACATGTCTTTTCTGATACTTTCTAATGATCTGTTGTTTAGTGTTCCCCTTAGCGTAGTCAGTTTTATTTCTTACATTATACGAGTTTACATTACAGTTCTTTTTACATGTATTCCTTTCTATTACATATTTAATGCTTTCATATACGTATATGCATGGAACAGTTAAAATATTACGCTTCTTAAATATCTGCCTACAGCTAGATCTTCTCTCCACATTTTCAATTATTCAAATAGCTTTCTTTTGTAATCTGAAAATTTTTAACACCTCTTTTGCATTTATATTACCCCATAAAGATATTCCATATTTTATATGTGAATAGATAAATGCATAATACACTTGTTTTAAGGTTTTATTATCCATAGTTCGTCTAACTTGTTTCATTATGTATATACCTTTATTTAGTTATTTTATTATATGTTCTATGTGTTGCTTCCACCCTAGGTGTTTATCAATTACTACCCCCAAAAATTCTGTTTGGCATGTTTCTGGAATACTATCACCATCAACAGTAATTTTTATATTTGTTGAACACTTCTTGAGATTGAACTTTATCCAGCATGTCTTATTTAAATTTATCATTAGGTCTAAGTTTAAGACTTGAGTTCAGTTCAGTTATGTAGTTGAGAGTTTGTCGACCAGCCAGAGCTGTAATGGCTATTTCATATTTTTTCATATATTTGGGAATTTGTTCTGGATTGTTCTAGAAAATGATTTGTATAAAATAGAATTTAAAACTGGGTAGGTCACAGAATGACAACTTACGTAACAGCCTATAGCCTATAAACGGCTAGTGTGGAGAAATGATTAATTTCCATCAATTAACTAAAATTACGTAACAGTGTTACTATTACAATTACTTTCTTGGAAGTGTTGAAAACAGTGTTGTTATGATAAATTAACTTTAAAGAGAGTCGATTAAAGACACTAGACAACACTCACTTTTAAATTTTTCCGGAACTAGTTTCAGAGGCTTTGCCTCTATCATCGGCCGGCTCTCGACTGATTCTCGTTGGTGTAGCTGACGATACCTTGTCACAGGTTTCCTCTGGTGGCGGCTCAAGGAACTTACTGAACAAATCCTTCTGGGGGATGTCGAAATTGAATACTTTGTTCCTATTTTTTGAAATGAAGATTTGTTCCCATGTGGATAGTTCTTGTTTTCCTGATGTATGTTTCAGTAGTTTTGGTTCTGGATTTATGTTGTGGTTTTTTTCCCAAAAATGTGTGGCAACTGCTGATTTTTCTAATTGTTTATATTTTATGTTTCTAAAGTGTTCCTTTGCTCTTGTTTCTAAATTTCTTTTTGTTTTTCCAATATAAATTTGACTACAGTCATTGCATTCAATTTGATATATACCAGATTTTTTGTTTGATGGAATGGCATCTTTGATGTTTGAGCAAATTAGGTTTTTTAAGGAGAAATGGTTGACTGGTGCTAGTTGAATATTTTGTTTTTTGAAGACTTTTTTGAATTTATCATAGGCCCATGGATGGTAAGTGAATTTTTTGAAAAACATATTAGTTTCTGTAGATGAGAGAGTTGTGGTTTCCTTTAGTAGCTTCTTCTTTTTTGCTAAGCTCACTTTTTTGTCCACTAATGATTTGGGAAAGTGTTACTATTGGTTATTATTATAATGTGATTACGTAATGTTGTGATGTGGTCCAATGGCATTAAAGTAATTTAGATTTTTTTCTAGAAACCTCGTGTGCATAGATTCAAGAATATGCAAATAGTTTTGGCGTCACTCTGCATAAGATTTTCGGTGTGTAAAGACGTGTTATATGCTGATCTCCAAGTTTGCAGAAACTTGATGTGCAAAGAGGCCGTGTTAATTAAATTATACTTACTTTTAAATTTTTCCGGAACATGTTTCTGAGGCTTTGCCTCTATCATCAGCCGGCCCTCGACTGGTTCTCATTGGTGTAGTTGACGATATTTTGTCACAGGTCTCCTCTGGTGGCAGTTCAAGGAACTTGCTGAACAAATCTTTCTGGGGGGATGTCGAAATTGAATACTTTGTTCCTATTTTTTGAAATAATTTATCATAACAACACTGTTTGCAACACTTCCAAGAAAGGAATTGCCGTGTTAATTATTTTATGAAAGTAAATAATTTACAAAGTTTAACATTGTGATTAGATATATTAATGGTTTTTGTGGAATAAATTCCAATATTTTTTAAAGAAGAGAAAAGTTATTATTTTCTAAAAATTATTCCCGCTCCAATACTAAGACCAGAGAGAGAGAAGACGCATTGCTCGAGAGTGCCAAGGCATACTTCCTCAAGATCGACACAGAAGGGGAGAATAATTAACCATCTTCCATCTCTCGTGCCTTTTACACCAAATTAAAACGTTCCAAAATGATTGCACAATGTGGAACTTTTAAAACACCATCGTCGTCTGTAGTTATCCCATTTTCACACCAAATTATACAGTTGCAGAGCAATGTTAAAGTGAATAGTTGTCTGAGAATCAGCAGGCAGTGGGTTATCAAGAAGCTACTAAGTTGGTGTATAAACAGAAGATAAAAAATAATGCCACTATGGAAAGGGATTTGTTTGTAAAAGCTAAAGTAAGTTAGGTTAATAATTCTAATAATTCTAGTGATGCAGTGAGTTAAGTACATCTTTATGGTCATTTTGTCGCAATATTGTACATGTTTTCATGTATTCTACTTTTCAAATAACGCCCTAGTAGGGAACGGGTTCTGACCCCTTCAGCTGCTGTGGTGCAAGTGCTGCGGACCCCTAGAACTTTTACTTCTGACATTACTAGAAGTATGTCATGCATTCGAACCCCTCCTAAACGGATGTTGTTTAGAAAGGGTTGGACTCGGCAGAGTAGTGGTTCCCGACACCTATGGGTATAGGGTACGTCTAACTGGCTTGGCTTCCCAGATGTGGTTGAGAGACACCTGAAAGAATCCAGCTGCCCTACAAAGGTTGTTCAGTAGTCATCCCTGCATTGACATGTGTAAGTGGCATATCCACTTCCACGCGAAAGTGGTGGCTTTGTATAAAATAGGTATTGTCCTAATGGAAACTGGGTTGTGCCCCACTGCAATGTGTACTCAAGGATCTGTTGAATGGATACAGTCCTCCTGTACATCAAGTGTTAACTCATGCGTACAGCTTATTGCATTACAGACTGCATTTAATAGAAACTGAAGGTCATTTATTTTGTAATATTGGTACCTCAAAAGAAATAGAGCATAAAACATCTTCTACATTCCTCTAAAATATAATGTTTTGATAATAAAAATCCGGAATTTATCAAGTTAACTGTTTAGAGTGCAATCAGATTTACTTGGTAAGACCAAACGTAATTTGGAAACCAGAGTAAATATTAAACACAAAGAGATTAACAAATTGGCCATAGCAGATCATTTTTGGTCATTTAACCATGAAATAAATCCAGAAGTTAAATTATTAAACCAGTGGATTTAATGGATTGGGAGAAAATGATTATTTCAAAAAATAAAAATTGTCTGATGAACTTTGAAGTACTGTCAATAGATTTGTTCAAGTTTGTTTTGCCCCAGCAGATGGTAGTATAATAGCGAACTGTCGACTACCGGAAATAAGCAAAAGGTAATCAGTCTACTGGCTGAGGATGTGATTGAAACATCACGAAACTGGTCCCAGATGATTTCAACAATTTTAAAGTAAAGTTTATTACCAAGTGTTGTAGTTTATAATATGAATGCAGTTTACTTTTGAGACTTTTAGAAAATATATTTTACTGCATGCAATATTATTTCCTGTGCCATGACATAGCACGCTTGGTCCCTGGCCAGGGAAGGCGGCCCGGGTTCGATTCCACCCATGGGGTGTGGATTTTAATTCCCAGGTATAGGATCGGTGCCCACTCAGCATCGTGAGGAATGTGAGGAGCTTACGCTAATCTCTGTTTCATATAACCTTGCCCTGCTGAAATGTATCACTCCGCGTTCAACAACCCTCCCCCTCGCCCTAATTGGCTAATGCTTTCGCGTCATAGGCGGTGCCTTCCCGTCACATTTAAACCTGTAGTAAATGTCGTAATAATTGCCGGGAAGATAAATAAAATAATAAAAAATCATACAAATAAGGATATGAAGGCATGCAAAAGTACAAGTTTATAATGAACTGAGCAAATTGAAACAGAATGACTGAGCAATGAAACTGAAAGAGTTTATAATGAAAGGCCTTTGGCCTTTTCCACTGGGATTTTTTAAACCAGCACACATACCTTTCAAAAATGCTTGTCTTTCCGTCTTAAAAGTCGTGTCACACCATACTTTACTTTTCGTGTATTCTTCGTGTATATTTAGCGATTTGTATCTCGGTGCAGCGTGGTCGTCCTTAAATAACATCTTTGCCACTCAGCAATATCGCCTCTGTCTTTTAGCACATTTTTCTTGCCTCTTTTTTCATTCGCAAATCCCAGCTGTATAAGCAATCTGCTGAAATTTGGTAAATCTGCATCCTCATTTACAGCAGACGAAATGTTACTTATGTTAGGGAGTTCATTTCTAAAGAAAAACTACACACATGACGACGCAAAACACTTTTCACGTATTTTCTCCGAGCAAGCACTTTTGTTTATTCCTGCTTTTGCCTGGAGTGGCAAGTTTTCCTGTTTCCTCAATTTCAAGTCGCGATGTTCCTACGGATCTAACACTCACACCTGTAACTTCAGAGCACAGCTGTTCGACTTCTGTCACTGACAAAGACGGATTCTTCTCTGTGAGTGCATTAAACACATGCAACACAATTCTTTTTTCGCCTGTTTGTAAATAATTATCCTTGCGATACTTCAGCGAAAAACTGGCGGTAGACTCTGCCATTATACATATAATAAGTACATGCGCAATAAACGATCAATAAAATAATTTAGCTCCCGCACTCTTGAATGGCGATGCATGACTAATCCAGTTCAAAACAAGGTCAGCGATAAAAGTCATATAAACAAATATGTCATCACTACCGCTAAATCACGTGCTATCGTGCCATGTGCTTGAGAGCAAAGGAACCTCCTCTTTACTTCGTTTAAGAATTAACATGCATTTCAGATAAATCAACTCTGTTGCGTAATGTATTTCATTGAAACATTTACGAAAATATAAATTTGATAGTTCTCTTCCAACATATAATGATATATCACCATAAATATTAAAAGCAGAAGCATTATTAACAGTGAAGTATTCTTCATATTTGAGTTTGATTTATGAGTCACTATGTTTACACTCTAACTTCACTTACTTGTTGTATAATTGAAACGTTTTCAAGATCATTCGATTTCATTCTCAGCTGTTTGGTGACTAAATGAACCTTCCTCTTCTTCCACTACTACGGAGCTCCGATCACTCTGCCATCTGGTGTTAGGGGCACTAAGTTTTAATACTTCATTTAATGCCAGGATTTCAAAATTTATAACTTTATCACGGTTTTTGTTTATGTATATTTTTTCCCAAATATCCAATTCTATGGGTGTACTTAAAGATTTTAACAGTTTAATGCTGTGGCCAATGTTGTGGTTTTCTGTCCAAAAATGGTGTGAAACTGCACATTTTTCTGTTTGTTTCAACTTAATGTTCCTCTGGTGTTCTTTTTGCCTGGTTAACAAGTTTCTTTTAGTTTTTCCTATGTAGCTTTTTTCACAGGTTTCACAATTAATCTGATAAATTCCTGATTTCAAATTGTTGGGGATTGTATTTTTCAGTGGTTTATTTAGCAGGTTCCTCAGACTGAATTTGTTTTGGGGTGCTAGTTTTAAGTTTAGTCTTTTGAAGATTCAAATTTTCTATAAGCCCATGGATGGTAGGTGAATTTTCTATATTGCCAATTATATAATACAATCCCCAACAATTTGAAATCAGGAATTTATCAGATTAATTGTGAAACCTGTGACAAAAAGCTACATAGGAAAAACTAAAAGAAACTTATATATCAAGATTTAACTGTATTGGAACACCACAGTGAAGCGAAAAATTATTAAATTTTAGATGAGTCGTATTTTTTACACATCTGCTTCACTTTCGTACCTATTTTGAGGACATGTTTCGCCTAAATTGCCTAAAACAAAACATTTCTCCGAAATTTGTAAGAAAAAGGAAAAAGGATGTAATCTTCTCAAGGGCTGATAAAGGGAACAAAATAGTAATCTTAGATACAGCTACATACAAAGAAAAAATGTTAGAGTTACTACAACAAAAAGAATTCCAGGAAATAGATTCTAATCCACTCAACCGATGCATAAAAGATGTACAAAAAACCATCATTAAAAGTAAAATTTTAACAACTACAGAACAAAAAACTATCAAACCGGACAACCCTACCCTTGCAAGACTATATGGTTTGCCTAAAATACACAAACCCAACATACCCATGAGACCCATTGTAAATAATATAAACACTCCTACTTACCTTCTGGCAAAATGGCTATCCAAAAAATTTCAGTCCTTTCCACAATTCCATACTCTGAGTATAAAAAACTCTTTAGACCTGGTAGAAAAAAATTCAAAATCTTAAACTAAAACCTCATGACACTTTAGTATCCTTTGATGTCCGCTCCCTCTTCCCTAGCATTCCATTAGACAAACTTTTGATTCAACTGAAAAAATGGCTAAATTCTATAAACCTGGATACCAATGCAATAGAAGAATATTTGGCAATGACTGAATTATGTATACATCAAAATTATTTTGTCTTCGATGGAAAATATTATAAACAAATTTCAGGACTAGCTATGGGAAGCCCGCTATCAACATTTTTGGCCAATCTATACATGAGCGTTTTCGAAACACATATAACTAAAGCCTTCCCTCATATGTTTAAAACATGGTACAGATACGTAGACAACATCTTTGCAATAGTGCCCTACAAACTAATAGATGATGCTCTGAAACTACTCAACCTGCAAGAACCCAGCATACAGTTCACAGTGGAAACTGAAGAGGACTGTACTCTACCTTTTTTAGACCTTAAAATCAAAAAAAGCAATGAAAAACTAGAATTTGGTTTCATTGAAAAGCAACACACACAGATAATTACATCAAACCAAATAGTTTCAACCCAATTCCACACAAACATGCAACCATCAACAGTCTCACACACAGATTAGTAAATCTACCTCTCAGCCAGCAAGAATATCAAAACGAATACCATCAAATCTTAAAAACTGCAATTAAAAATGGATATGGAAAAAACCTTGTAGATAAAAAACTAAAATTATTCAAACTTCAAAAGAGATTAAAACAGATCACAGCTCTCACACCAATAAAACAAGAAATTAGATTTGCTAAATTTACTTACCACCCCTGGGCCACAAAAAAGTTCCAAAAAATATTCAAGAAATACAATATAACATTGGCACCAAAAAACAATTACAACATTAAAAACCTACTTCACAGTAATAATACTGATAAGATAAAACCAGAGAAAAAGTCAGGCATTTACAAGATTAAGTGTAAAGACTGTGAAAAAATTTACATAGGGAGGACAAAAAGAAACATAGGCACTAGAAAGAAAGAACACTTCAGGCACTTAAGATACAAAAATATTGATAAGTCCGCAATAGCAGCTCATTTCTGGTCTGAAAATCATGAAATTGAAGATAGCACAGAATTACTAAAATACGTACAAAAACATAGTGAACTCGTCATATGGGAGAGGATATACATAGAAAAACATAAAAACCAACTAATGAACTTTGAAATCCCGCTAGAAGAGAATCGCACATTTAAGTTCATCACTAAATCAACAGATGGCAGCAACAACCCCAGAATTACCCACACCGCTGGATCTAGCTTCAGTCGCATAAGAGCCGTATGCAAACGGTGATTTGCGAAACATGTCCTCAAAATAGGTACGAAAGTGAAGCAGATGTGTAAAAAATACGACTCATCTAAAATTTAATAAAAGAAACTTGTTAACCATGCAAAAAGAACACCAGAGGAACATTAAGTTGAAACAAACAGAAAAATCTGCAGTTTCACACCATTTTTGGACAGAAAACCACAACCTTGGCCACAACATTAAACTGTTAAAATCTTTAAGTACACCCATAGAATTGGATATTTGGGAAAAAATATTCATAACCAAAAACTGTGATAAAGTTATAAATTTTGAAATCCCGGCATTAAATGAAGTATTAAAACTTAGTGCCCCTAACACCAGATGGCAGAGGGATCGGAGCACCGTAGTAGTGGAAGAAGAGGAAGGTTCATTTAGTCACCAAACAGCTGAGGATGAAATCGAATGATCTTGAAAACGTTTCAATTATACAACAACAAGTAAGTGAAGTTTGAGTGTAAACATAGGGACTCATAAATCAAACTCAAATATATCACCATGTTAAATAATGAACTAATTTTTACCGCACGACAGTCATTACCACAACAGCAACCAATGAGAGGTGATTAGGTCACGTGACCGTTAAGAGATACTGGGCAAGCTTACGTGAAACAAGGTATAGGTAAGCAGCCCTGGTCACGAAAACCAACATTCCGGCTGGGGATGCCGAGATGCTCACCACATCTCCTCCCTGTATCGGTGCATAGGTGAGTGTGAGGCCAGCAGTCGGATTGGTAGGCCTTGGCCATCTTAGGGCTGTCGTACCAGAGTTTATTATTACGCTAATATTATTTCTGCAGACATAAAAGCATATGATGAAAAAGTATCTGTTGGCGGTATTTCAAAATTCAATGTTTATTTTTCAAAAAAATATTTTGTCTCAAACTAGTCAACCTATTAATAATATAATACTATTAATATTATTAATACTGCTTTAATAGTTTTAATAAAGACTTTATACATAAAACAATTGAAAAATTTATATATCAAAAAACTGTTAATGATATTTCTACCCTTAAAAAAATAAAAGATGATTATAATTTTTAAAAAATTTACTTACCATCCTTGAATTAATAAACATTTTCAAAAATTTTTGAAAGAGTTTGATATAACTTTATTTCCTCAAAATAAATGTAGTATTAAAAATTTACTGCAAGTCTCTAAAAAAGATACAATTCCTGATAATAAAAAATCTGGTATTTATCAATTTTAATTGTTTTGATTGTGATAAAGTTTATATTGCAAAGACAAAATGTAATTTGAAAACCAGAACAAAAGAACATTTTCGTAACATTAAGTATAAACAAACTGATAAATCGGCCGTAGCAGGTCATTTGTGGTCATTTAACCATGAAATAAATCCTGAAGTTAAATTATTAAAACAATTAAATGGTCCAATAGATTTAATGGTTTGCGAAAAGATATTTATTTCAAAAAATGAACATCGCATACTGAATATTGAAATACTGGCAGTTGATTCTGTTTTCAAATTTGTTTCATTTTCAGATATTGTCAGTACTAAAATAAACATAGTGACATTTAGTGACGGTAACGTTAATAACGAGTTTGTTGATGGCTCAAGCTGATGATGTGAATAAGATATTCACGAAATCACAATCCTAGTCAATTTGTAAGAAAACGGTCATCATTTCTTATAAGTGAAGTGAAGGTTTTTAAGTTATAAATTATTATATTTGTATATATTTAAAAATCCTTTCATGGAAGTGTTGAAAACAGTGTTGTTGTATAAATTAAATTTATTGGGAGTCGATTAATGACACTAAACAACACTTACTTTTAAATTTTCCCAGAACTAGTTTCAGAGGCCTTCCCTCTATCTTCAGCCGGACATCGACTGGTTCGCATTGGTGTAGCTGGCAATATTTTGTCATCAGTCTCCTCTGGTGGCAGTTCGAGGAACTTGCTGAACAAATCTTTCTGGGGGATGTCGAAATTGAATACTTTGTTCCTATTTTTTGAAATGATTTCTTCCCATGTGGACAGTTCTTGTTTTCCTGTTGTATGTTTTAGTAATTTTGGTTCTGGATTTATGTTGTGGTTTTTTTCCCAAAAATGCGTAGCAACTGCTGATTTTTCTAATTGTTTGTATTTTATGTTCCTAAAGTGTTCCTTTGCTCTTATTTCTAAATTTCTTTTGGTTTTTCCAATATAAATTTGACTACAATCACAGCATTCAACATGATATATACCATATTTTTTGTTAAATGGAACGACATCTTTGATGTTTGAGCAAATTAGGTTTTTTAAGGAGTAATGGTTCAATGGTGCTAGTTGAATGTTTTGTTTTTTGAAGACTTTTTTGAATTTATCAAAGGCCCATGGATGGTAAGTGAATTTTTTGAAGATCATTTTAGTTTCTGTAGCTGAAAGGGTTGTGGTTTCCTTTAGTAGTTTCTTCTTTTTTTAAAAAAAAAAACAATTTAATTGTATATATTTGTTTGCTTCACTGTTAATAGCTTCATATTTTCCACACTAACTTCTGTTTTTCACGTATTACATCTAGTCTGTTTAATCATGATATAAGTTTCACTGACTGGTAATACATTCATTGTAATGTGCCTACCTGTTCAGCTTTCAACGTTAGCTCAATGAAGATCTGTTGAAGTTTCTCATTCACAAAATTGATGCAGAACTGCTCAAATCCGTTTCTTTCAAAGATTTCAAAACCATAAATGTCTAGAATGCCGATGTTGTGGCCCTGCTTCTTGGTTTCCATTGCACTGTTGACCCTCTGTAAACACAAACACACACTTATTAAATGCCGTACTCTCATACTCTGTACTTGAGTGCCACCAGACAGGTAACCAATCAGAGTCCCTCTATGCTGCTACATTGAATTCCCCTTAAAAGGGGTGTGATACAAACCAAGTGAATCTGTCTCTACTAAATATTTTTTGCACTAAAAGATGGAGTACTGTTTGTAGCACATCTGTAAAACAGCTCAGATAGTTTTCATAATAAAAATGAATAAACATAACCATATATTATACAGGGTCTGGCAATAACAATAAAGGTATTTGAACACATTATATTTTCAAATTACGTAGGGCTTTGTTTGTTATGTGTGGCAGCCTTGTAATGATTAGTCAGTCATGGAGCATTGGACAATAGTCACTGTTGAGTGCTTCATCAAAACAGTTCCATAATCAAAACACAAAGAGGATTTAAATTGAAGCAGCATAATTATCCTTCTGATGGTTTGGTAATTGTAGAACACAAATCCCCATCCGGTTGACTATGATCTGTACGTACACCACAAAACGATGAACTGAACTTAAATACCAAATTTTGTATTCAACCAACTTTACATGTTTGAGTTATACTGTTTAAAAACATGGCTATTCTCCTCTGCCAGTTTGCACGTATGACCTTGGAGGCTCGCATATTACTCCTAGACCACAGAGGATGAGTAAAGTTTCAGCTTTTACCTCCTTAAATATTACAAATAGAAGCATTATTAACAGTGAAGTTTTCTTTATGTTGAAGTTTTGTTGAGTCACACTTGTTTACACTCACCTTCACTTATTATTTTTAAAAAACGCTGGAACGTTTTACAGGACATTTGCCCTCTTCCTCAGCAGTATAGTGACTGACTCTCCCCTTTCCTTTCCTCTTCCTTCTCCTGTATCTGATCCTGTTGCCATCTGCTGTTAGGAGCGCAAAGTTTTAACACTTCATTAAGTGGTGGGATTTCTAAATTTATAACATGTTCACTGTTTTTAATTATGTGGATTTTTTCCCAGATGTCTAATTCTATTGGTGATTCTAATGGTTTCAACAGTTTTATATTTTGCCCAATGTTGTGGTTTTCTTTCCAAAAATGATGTGAAACAGCGGATTTGTCTATTTGTTTTAGTTTTATGTTTCTCTGGTGTTCCTTTAGCCTGATCTCCAAGTTTCTCTTCATTTTGCCTATGTAGTACTTTTCACAATCCTCACAATTGATCTAATAGATTCCGGATTTCAGTGTGTTTTGAATTGTATTCTTAAGAGGTTTGTTTAGAACGCTCTTCAGGTTGAATTTATTCTGTGGGGCCAGTTTTATATTGAATTTTTTTAAGATTGTTTCAAATTTTTTAAAAGCCCAGGGGTGGTAAGTAAATTTTTTATATTTCCAATTTTGGTTTGAAGGAGGTGTTAGTGTTGTATTTGACGAGATTTCAACACTAACACCCCTTTCAAACCAAAATTGGAAATATAAAAAATTTACTTACCACCCCTGGGCTTTTAAAAAATTTGAAAGAATCTTAAAAAAATTCAATATAAAACTGGCCCCACAGAATAAATTCAACCTGAAGAGCGTTCTAAACAAACCTCTTAAGAATACAATTCAAAACACACTGAAATCCGGAATCTATTAGATCAATTGTGAGGATTGTGAAAAGTACTACATAGGCAAAATGAAGAGAAACTTGGAGATCAGGCTAAAGGAACACCAGAGAAACATAAAACTAAAACAAATAGACAAATCCGCTGTTTCACATCATTTTTGGAAAGAAAACCACAACATTGGGCAAAATATAAAACTGTTGAAACCATTAGAATCACCAATAGAATTAGACATCTGGGAAAAAATCCACATAATTAAAAACAGTGAACATGTTATAAATTTGGAAATCCCACCACTTAATGAAGTGTTAAAACTTTGCGCTCCTAACACCAGATGGCAACAGGATCAGATACAGGAGAAGGAAGAGGAAAGGAAAGGGGAGAGTCAGTCACTATACTGCTGAGGAAGAGGGCGAATGTCCTGGAAAACGTTCCAGCGTTTTTTAAAAATAATAAGTGAAGGCGAGTGTAAACAATGTGACTCAACAAAACTTCAACATTTTACCTCCTTATTGAATATTATAAACCTAATAATATAATTCTGAGTTGAGCTAGTACTCCGTGCCCCATATATTGCTAGTGTTGACCTAGAACATGTTTGTTAGGACCTTCCTAACATCCTCAACTAATGTCAACTGTTGAATTTTGAATTGGCAAACTCCTTGGAGGCAATTGGGGCGTCTGTTGGTATCTTGATGAACTTGAAGTTTGGGTTCTCTTCAAAGGTGGTGTCGAGATCGAACAGTTTTCCTTCATATTTCTTTATGAATATCTTTTCCCATGTGGTTAATGCAGTTGGATCCTAAACACTTTTTAATAAATGGATTTCTTGTTCTATATTGATATTCTCATTCCAAAAATTGTACACTACTGCTGATTTATCTATTTCTTGTTCCTGATGTTCCTAAAGTGCTCTTCACACCTAATGTTTCGCCTTTTTGTTTTGCCAATGTAAAAGTTGTCACAGCCGTTGCAATTTATCCACTACACACCTGAATTTTTGTTTGTGGGTTTCTCTTTCGTATTATGTGATGTCAAAAGGTGTTGTACACTGAATTTGTTCTGTAGGGACACAATAATATATCCTTTGAAGACTTTTTGGAAAAGCTGTGTAGCTCTGAAGTGCACCTTTGAAGAGAACGCAAACTTCAAGTTCATCAAGATACCCATAGAGACATCATCTCCAAGGAGTTCACCAAATCAAAACTCAATAGGCAACATTCACCTGAGGATGTTAGGAAGGTCCTAACGAAATATGTTCTAGGTAAATACTAGCAATATATGGAGCATGGAGTTCTAGTTTGACTCAAAATTACATTAATTTTGTGCTTCATTGTATCACAGCCCTTAATCATTAAGAATTATAAACCTATTTCCCCCCTTTCTTGCTATTTTGAGTTACATTATATAATTTGTAACATACCTGCACTAGATAATCAAATAATCTGGCATAAATTCCTTTGGCGAGAGCATCTCTTGTATACAATGCTTGTTCAACATTGAGTGTTACGTCAATAGTATCTGACTGACAGCCCCACTTGCTGTCAAATCTGCGGCTTATTAACTTATTCTCCAGTTGCTTCTGATCAACTTCCAACAGCAGAGAAGGGTAAGCAAGAACTGCAAACAAGGACAACCAATTAGAGTACGTAACTTCTAAAGCAATAAAGCTAAAAATTAATCTATTTGTTTCATGCACCCTAAGCACAAGTAAACTGTTATAACATTTTAACTACGAGGGTTGGCAACTATGTCTGCAAAAATACCAGCCTGGGTATTTGAAATATATTGTCGTGAGCCCATTGTTGATCGAGGCATTGCAGCAAGGCATTCAAAGGGACGGGCGTGCAGTGTGTAGATAAAAGCTTGCCAAAACGGTGGGGGGGAAGGAGACGGATTTCTCGAGAGTTCTAGTTCTTAGTTATAGCCATCTTGATTATTGGAGAACATTCTGGAATGTGAGTAATCTATAAAAAAGGGAGACTACCCACCCGCCCAAAGGGTCAGTCAGTAATTGAACTCGTGTGCGTAAACAGCTGTGTGTTGTGGTTGACCTTGCAAGTTGTATTGTGTATGTGACGTAATTCTGGACTGTGAGATTGATTTCTACGGAAATAAAGAGCAATTTCTGATGTTTGTAACCTGGACTTTTAATTTCACGAACCTACAGTCACAACATAGAAGAAAGACATACTGACCTAGCATGTGTTCACAACAACAAAGGGCTCTGAGTGTGTTGCTAGTAGTAGTAGTATTGGGGTTATGGGCGCACAACTACTGAGGTCATCAGCGCCCTTACAAAGTTAAAAGGTCTACACAGTTAAAACCAACACATTAAAACCGTAAAATCTATAACGAACTGTCAAGAACAAGCTAAAAGCTAAAACATGAAGAACCTAAAAGCATATGTCGGTCACTGCAGAAGGCAAAGGATAAAACAAATGAAATAAAATGACAGCAACCAAAAGGTGCCGCAAATGGGTCAGAGCAGGCGCCAGAACCCACTCTGCCGGATAAAAGCAAGTACGCCTTCCACAGCATGGTTGCTATCTGCCAATATGGCAGAAAATGAAGCTGGCAGCGACAGACTGGCGCATAATGGGGCTAAGAACCAACATTCGATTAAAATGTGACGTACCGTTAAGGGTACGTCACAGTGGTCACACAGGGGTGTGGCTTCATCACGTAAAAGGTGAGTGTGTTGCTAATATCACAGAGATCAGTGTGATATCAGTTGTTCAGCTACCGTTGTGCAAGATGGATGTAACTCGTGTCAAGCAGCACTCATACATCAAAACAGCCCTTCTCCACAGGAGAAGTGGTGGAACTGTTGGGAGATGGGTAGGAGTGTTTCGATGATGGCACATAGCAACCAGTGATCAGCAACGCACTGGATGACCTGTATGTGGACCAATGTGGCAAGTGAAGTAATCAACTTGCTAAGGAGAGACAGAAAATGACGTTCCTTGAGTTGGAGAGCAAAAGTGGTATCGAGAAACACACAGCTCACAGAATTTTACGGAAAGATGTGCACCTATAGAAAACAGCATTGATGTGGGTACCAAATCAACTAATGGACGCTGACTGTGGGTGCAGTAAGCAATGAGCTCTGCTCATCTAGCATGATGACAACAGGATGGTAACCACTTCCTTTCATGAATAATTGCCAAACAGCACTCTGCAAAGTAGAGACATGCCAAATCACCAGATCAGAATCCTTCCCCAGTGAAATTGATGGCAATTAGGGGCATTGTTATGTGCCACTTCGTCCCACACGAACATACTGTGACAACAGCTTACTACAGGGACTTCCTGCTATGACATGTATGACATAGCATTAGGGACAAACATCTGATCTTATGGACAAGGAAGTTTTATCCATGACAACTTAAGACCACAAAGCGGCATGTGTAAAGCAGCTACTACAGTACTGGGATTGGGAAGAATCGGAACACCCACCATACTCCAGTGACTGATCTTGAACGAAAGGTAAAAGAGCCATTACGTGGTAAGCAGTTTGCAACATGAAAGGACATTAAAACTGCTGTGCAGCAACAGATGACCAGATTCACACTTGGTGAGGTAAATGGTGAAGCAGATGGTATAGACCACACCATTGACAACATGTCGTGAATGTTGCAAAGGGCTACTTTGAGGGCCTCGAGAATGTGTGTGTGTGTGTGTGTGTGTGTGTGTGTGTGTGTGTGTGTGTGTGTGTGTGTGTGTGTGTGTGTGTGTGTGTGTGTGTGTGTGTGTGTGTGTGTGTGTGTGTGTGTGTGTGTGTGTGTGTGTGTTTGTGCGTGTGCTTGTGCTTGTGCGTGTGCGTGTGGAGTACTTATAACTGACACATGAAATTGGTATTGTCATGACAACCAGCTTAATAAATATGCAATGCTGTTCTTAAATATCCATAAACATGACCATTCCTTCACCTGTCACTGGTATATTTCAAATTTGCTGGTATATTCACAAACACACAAAGCTGCCATGACTTATGTCCCAACTCTCATATATAAAAAGTGAGCAGCTATTAAAGAAAAGGCACCAAAACACAGCACATTCTCAGTATTATTCATACTTAGCACCCCACTGCAACCCAGTAGAGCACTGCATTAGATTCCATTTTTAACAACAATAATAATGCTGTTTTTATTCTCAAATCTGTTTGACCACATAACTTACTATTAGAACCATAGACTTGAGCGTAATTGCCCTTTTCTTTAAAGATGACGTTTCCCAGATGAAGAATACCAGCCACAATTCTCAGGATGTTTGTCTGTTCCTCTTCTGACAATCCCATCACAGTCATAGCTGAAACAACAGTTTACTTCACTTCAACATTTTAATTTCTGTTCTCTACATCTCAAAACACAAATGAACAAAGTCAAAATGGTGTATAACATTTATATACCACTATTGCTAAAAGTTTGCACAATCATCTATATTATGACACTTGTTTTAACAGTTTTAAATGTATTGTTATGAGATATAAACTATAATTTTAAATTCGTGGCTCTAGTAGTGAATGAAAAATGGAGTGCGGGTCTTAATGGAGAGTAACTGCTTTCTTTACTGTGACATGAGTCGACACACTTGTGTTCAATAGCATGTCATTATAGCTCGGCAAAAGATACCAAACTTAACATATTTTGAGAGGACTTCATGCACAGTTTGACAAAACAGCCCTTCCAGAGACCCCGGTGTATGAATGGGAAGCAATGGAAAATGAGCTCTACCAAACATGACCACAAACAACAATCAGTACTCACTTTCTTCTCGGGCAACAAGCCAGGTGAAAAGACGATTACATATCGATGTTTCGGGAGGGTGCATCGCTCCCATCATCAAGATATTTATAAAATCTTATAACCACAAATGTGTAACTGGATATAACACAAATATAAACAAAGACATAAGACTATCAAAATTAGCATTACTTAACAATTACAGCACCTGAGACTCCCTTTTCGTCAAAACGGCTACTCCGAATATGACGAAGCCTCCATCACCAAAGCTAAGAAAGGGAAACCTGTAATACAGCAAGTGTCAGATAAGTCTACTGCCACAGCCTGCATCCCGTTTACCAGCAACCTATCCGGTAGAATCAGTAGACTAGATCACCAAACCTAAGAAAGGGAAACCTGTAATACAGCAAGCATCACATAAGTCTACTGCTACAGCCTGCATCCTGTTTACTGGCAACCTATCTGGCAGAATCAGTATCCTTGATCACCAGAGCTAGGAAAGGGACACCTGTAATACAGCAAGTGCCAGATAAGCCTACCGCTACAGCCTGCATCCCATTTACCGGCAACATATCCGGTAGAATCAGTAGACTTGATCACCAAAGCTAAGAAAGGGAAACCTGTAATACAGCAAGCGTCAGATAAGCCTACCGCTACAGTCTACATCCCGTTTACTGGCAATCTGTCTAGCAGAATCAGTAGCCTTGATCACCAAAGCTAGGAAAGGGAAACCTGTAATACAGCAAGCATCAGATAAGCCTACCTCTACAGCCTGCATCCCGTTTACCGGCAATCTATCAGGCAGAATCAGTAGACTTGATCACCAGATCTAGGAAAGGGAAACCTGTAATACAGCAAGCATCAGATAAGCCTACCTCTACAGCCTACATCCCGTTTACCGGCAATCTATCTGGTAGAATCAGTATCCTCGATCACCAAAGCTAGGAAAGGGAAACCTCTAATACAGCAAGCGTCAGATAAACCTACTGCTACAGCCTACATCCCGTTTACTAGCAATCTATTTGGTTGAATCAGTAGACTTGATCACCATAGCTAAGAAAGGGAAACCTGTAATACAGCAAGCGTCAGATAAGCCTACTGCTACAGCCTACATCTCATTTACCAGCAATGTATCCAGTAGAATCAGTAGCCTCGATCACCAAAGCTAAGAAAGGGAAACCTGTAATACAGCAAGCGTCAGATAAGCCTACCGCTACAGCCTGCATTCCATTTACCGACAATCTATCCAGTAGAATCAGTAGCCTCGATCACCAAAGCTAGGAAAGGGAAACCTGTAATACAGCAAGCATCAGATAAGCCTACCTCTACAGCCTACATCCCGTTTACCGGCAATCTATCTGGTAGAATCAGTATCCTCGACCACCAAAGCTAGGAAAGGGAAACCTCTAATACAGCAAGCGTAAGATAAGCCTACCGCTACAGCCTGCATCCCGTTTACCGGCAATCTATCAGGCAGAATCAGTAGACTTGATCACCAGATCTAGGAAAGGGAAACCTGTAATACAGCAAGCATCAGATAAGCCTACCTCTACAGCCTACATCCCGTTTACCGGCAATCTATCTGGTAGAATCAGTATCCTCGATCACCAAAGCTAGGAAAGGGAAACCTCTAATACAGCAAGCGTCAGATAAACCTACTGCTACAGCCTACATCCCGTTTACTAGCAATCTATTTGGTTGAATCAGTAGACTTGATCACCATAGCTAAGAAAGGGAAACCTGTAATACAGCAAGCGTCAGATAAGCCTACTGCTACAGCCTACATCTCATTTACCAGCAATGTATCCAGTAGAATCAGTAGCCTCGATCACCAAAGCTAAGAAAGGGAAACCTGTAATACAGCAAGCATCAGATAAGCCTACCGCTACAGCCTGCATTCCATTTACCGACAATCTATCCAGTAGAATCAGTAGCCTCGATCACCAAAGCTAGGAAAGGGAAACCTGTAATACAGCAAGCATCAGATAAGCCTACCTCTACAGCCTACATCCCGTTTACCGGCAATCTATCTGGTAGAATCAGTATCCTCGACCACCAAAGCTAGGAAAGGGAAACCTTTAATACAGCAAGCGTAAGATAAGCCTACCGCTACAGCCTGCATCCCGTTTACCGGCAATCTATCCGACAGAATCATTAGCCTCGATCACCACAGCTAGGAAAGGGAAACCTGTAATACACCAAGCGTCAGATAAGCCTACCGCTACAGCCTACATCCCGTTTACCAGCAATCTATCCAGCAGAATCAGTAGCCTTGATCACCAAAGTTAAGAAAGGGAAACCTGTAATACAACAAGCGTCAGATAAGCCTGCCGCTACAGCCTACATCCCGTTTACCAGCAACCTATCCGGTAGAATCAGTAGCCTCGATCACCAAAGTTAAGAAAGGGAAACCTGTAATACAGCAGCGTCAGATAAGCCTGCCACTACAGCCTGCATCCCGTTTACCGGCAACCTATCTGGTAAAATCAGTAGCCTCGATCACCAAAGTTAAGAAAGGGAAACCTGTAATACAGCAGCGTCAGATAAGCCTACCGCTACAGCCTGCATCCCATTTACCGGCAACCTATCTGGTAGAATCAGTAGCCTCGATCACCAAAGTTAAGAAAGGGAAACCTGTAATACAGCAGCGTCAGATAAGCCTGCCGCTACAGCCTGCATCCCGTTTACCGGCAACCTATCTGGTAGAATCAGTAGCCTCGATCACCAAAGTTAAGAAAGGGAAACCTGTAATACAGCAGCGTCAGATAAGCCTACCGCTACAGCCTGCATCCCGTTTACTGGCAATCTATCCGGTAGAATCAGTAGACTTGATCACCAAAGCTGAGAAAGAGAAACCTGTAATACAGCAAGCATCAGATAAGGCTACCGCTACAGCCTGCATCCCGTTTACCAGGAATCTATCTGGTAGAATCAGCAGAATTCTCACCAAATACAACAACACAACCATCCACAAGCCACCTCTGAAGATTAAACATCTGTTGAGACCAGTGAAAGACAAACAGGACTTTCAAGTTCTGGGAGTGTACTGCATTCCCTGTGAATGTGGAACACCGTATATAGGACAAACCGGAAGGACTATTGCTACCAGAATAATCGAACATGAATGGAGCATTCGTTTAATGCAAACTGAGAAGTCTGGGCTGGCAGAGCATTGTTTTGATAACGACCATAGAGCCAATTTTCGGGAGTCGATCATCTTGGCAAAATGCAACATTTTCTGGGAGTGGAGAAATAAGGAGGCTTTGGTGATTTCCTCTGAAAGGAGCAAGCTTAATCGTGATGCTGGATTTCAGTTCAGCTGCTCTTGGAAACCGGCCTTAAAAATGTAAATCCGTTGACTTAAGAAGCAAAGATCAATATAGCTTGATAATCAAGTTAAGTAGTTATGTTTCTTTGACACAATTTTCTATACTCATGCCATCTCCTGACCTGACATTTAATTTACTGAAAACAGTCTTTTGTTCAGTAATGCGAATTTTGATAGTGTTTTGTCTTTGTTGATATTGGTGCTATATCCAGTGTTTCATTTGTGGTTATAACATTTTATAAATATCCTGATGATGGGAGAGATGCACGCTCCCGAAAAGTTGATATCTAATCATCTTTTCACCTGGCTGGCTGCCCAAGAAGAAAGTGAGCGTATTCGTCGCCAGGAAAGCTTCAGGTCTTATTTTAAGAACCAGTACTGTATGTGACATTGATGATCAGTGCATAATAATGTCTAAAATTGCTCCATTTGTAGGAACAAGCTTTAGAAGTGGTCAAGACATCATCAATGGTAAACAAACTTCTACCAGAACGTTTCCTCATCTCCTAACCCAGGAAGTTTCTCAGAAGCATTTGAATCATTATGAGGAGGAAGGAGATACACATCAGTTTACGAGGGCAGTTCAATAAGTATCAGTGTTTCAAAATACATGGTGTTGCTAAGGGAACTTTGCATTATCATGTACTGTCATTTGTTACATGTCAAAACAAAGTTGGTGCTCTTTCATATGTTGGTTTGGGTTTTACAGACATTTCAATAAATGTCCCATGTGTTTTTGCTAAAAGGAAAAAGTGCAGCATCATTCAGTGATTCACCTTTTACTTTAGATGGGAAAAATTATGAGGAGATAGAAGTAACATTCGATTCTGTTTATGGAAAGCTTTTGCCTTCCACGACAACAGTTAGATATTGGTATAAGGAACTTGAACATGGTCAAGCATCCATTTTTGACAAGGAGCATCCATGACAGCCTGCAGAAGTGGTTACTGAGGTAGTCATTGAAAAAATCCATGATATGATTCTCGCTGACAGTCGAATGAAAGTTCACAAAGTGACAGAGGCCGTGGTGTATCGACGGGAATGGCACATCGAGATAAGAAAGATGTCAGCCCAAGGAGTGCCACATTAGCACACAGTGGACACAAGCAGATACAGCTTCCAACTTTGAAGCTGTTTAAGCAAAATCCGAAGGACTTTTTGAGTTGAGTTTTTACTTTCAATGAGAGTTGGACTCATCATTATAGTCCAGAAACCAAGCAACAATCAAAACAAAGGGTTGCTTCCGGAGAATCTGCTCCAAAGAAGGCAAAGACGGTCCCATAGCGCGGACAAGTGATGGCAACAATTTTTTGGGACGCGAAGAGTGTCATATGCAAAGGAAAAACAATTACTGGAGCATACTACAGTGAGTTATTGGCCCAATTTAACAAGAAGTTGAAGAGATGGCCCTATATGGCAAACAAGAAAGTTTATACTTTGAAGAAAGTTCTGTTTCACCACAACAATGCTCCAGCAGCACATTCATCTGGAGTTGCACTGCTAAACTGCATGAATTGTATTATGAATTTTTGCTACATCATCCCTTATTCTCCTGTTACCAGACATGAAGAAATGGCTCGCAAGGAACAAAATTTAGATCAAATGAGGTCATCATGGATACAGAGGCATATTTTGCAGAACTTGACAATTCTTATTTTTTGTAGGGGTTAAGAAAATGGCAAGAGCATTGGGATAGGTTTATATCCCTAAACGGCATTATATTGAGAAATAAATAGTTTCCTAACAGGGGTCCTTATTGAACTACCCTTAGATACGAGGTCTGTTCAAAAAGTAACCCAAATTTTGAATTTTTGCAGGCTATGTATATTCAATTTTTTATTGTTTTGTGGCGTTATGTTGGTACTCATGTTCCTCACTTATGTTGACAAAGCTTGACCATTTTGAATGTTCAGTTAATTGTTAACAGCTATTTTGCTTGGACGTGTTTTGGCTCATCTTCTATTTCAGCCTATTCCAAAAAATGGAACAAAGAATTTGTATCAAATTTTGTGTAAAAACCAAAATTAAGTGTGTGGATGCATTCCGAATGTTTCTGTGGCATATGGTGAAGCTACGTTGGACCAAAGCAACGTTTATCGGTGGTACAAAAGGTTCTCAGAGGGTCGAGAAGATGTGAATGATGAACAGCATTCTGGACACCCATGTTCGTCAACAACAGACGAAAACATTGAAGAAGTGAAGAATAGTATTGGCCAAATAGTCGAATCACCGTTAGAGAAGTTGCTGAGAACCTAAACATATCGACTGGCTCATGCCATTCGATTTTGACCAATGATTTGGGCCTGAGACAGGTTGCCGCACAATTCATACCAAAGTTGCTCAATATCGACCAAAAGCACTATGACATTAATGTTACTAAGGAGCTGTTGAAGTCTGTCTGTGACAACAAAGATTTGCTCCAGGGTCATAACTGGTGACGAATCATGAGTTTACGGTTATGACATGGAAACTAAAGCTCAATCTTGCAATGGATGCTGCCACAGGACCCAAGACCAAAAAACGTGCACCAAGTTCAGTCAAATGTGAAGGTTTTGCTTACAGTTCTCGACTGCAGGGGCGTGTTGCATCATGAGTTCTTACTACAGGGTAGAATGGTCAATAAGGAGTATTACCTGCAACTTATGTGCAATTTGTGAGAAGTAATCAACCAGAAAAGCCCTGATTTTTGGAAGCACAAAAATTTGCTTTTGCACCATAATAACCCTGATCACACATTGTTGCTTGTGCGCAACACACTTATGATGCTGCAGCCACCATACTTCCCAGACCTGACCCCCTGTGATTTTTTATTTTTTGTTCCCAAAACTGAAGAGGTCCATGAAAAGAGAATGCTATGCCACAATTGAGGAGATAAAGATGGCATCAAAGGAGAAGCTGAACAAGATCATAAAAGACCATTTTTTAAAGTGCTTTGAGGATTGGAAAAAATGTTGGCACAAGTGTATAATATCTGTTTGGAATTACTTTCAAGGGGACAAAAAAATATTCAGGAATAAATGCTTTTTGAAAAAATGCAAAATTTGCGATACTTTGTGAATAGACCTTGTATATCATTACACCCCAGAGTCAAAACAAACAAGCAAAGCTGTAACTAGGCCAGTTAAGATCAAAACACACCTAACAACTACTTTTTGGGACTCTGCGAGCATTTTGCTGGTAGAACAGTGAATGTAGCCTATGACTGTCATCTTTTGGTTCACACAATGACACTGGCAAGATATGATTGCTGTGCATGACAATGCAGGGCCATACACAGTAAAAACTGCAGATCCTCCTTACAGGTGTAGTTTGTCGGACCCCTGAAAGAACTGGGAAAGTGATATAATGATGTTTGTGAATACAATAAAACTAGAAAACAATTCCACTTTACATTTGATTCACTGAAGTTTGTAATTTGGTCTTAGTTTCCTCCTGCCTTCACTTAGCACTTTATATCACCTTCAGGAAACAACACAACCCCAACTAGTCAGTTGAGGATGAGAACAAACATGTGCAAGTGAGGTATGATGTAAACAGAACCAATGTAATCCTTCTCTGTTCAAAAAAGGCCCAAACGGAGAGTTGAGTCTGCCTTCAGACACTGTATTATGACTGGACTGGACTATGCTATGGAGGGGATTTGCTCAGATGTCCACACCTTCTCTATTGTACCCATGTCACAAGTGGGGTTAACCTTGGGAGGAAGCATGAGGTTACAGGAGAAAGAGGATGGCCACCCCAAGGAGCCACGACAGTGCAGAGGGCAGGGTCCATACACTTTACCGTTTGAAAACTCTCCAGCAGGCCAGTACAACCAGCATCGTTAACTTTCTGGTTTGGGAGCAGGGGTTATTTCAAGTCGTGAAAACTGTTACTCGACAATCAGCATTACTGGACGTATTTTTATGCAAACCTGAGTCATTGTTTTCTGCATGCGATGTCTTGCCAGGTATAAGTGACCATCAGTGTGTGCAATTAGACCTAAACTGGAAAGGGCAGACAAACCAGTTTGAAACAGAACAAGTAATTAGTTGGAATTTCCATAGGGCGAATGGGGAGGCTATCCAAACATTTCTCCGGGAAAGATATGGGTTATTTGTAAAATCTGCCACTAGTGTAAATGAAGCATGGGTTAATTTCAAAACACTTATCCTGGAAACAATTAGAGAACACGTACCTTTTAAAGTTATTAAACATAAAGCGGATCCAGAATTTTATACAAAATGTATTAGGACACTTAAAAGAAAGACTAGGCACGCTTATAATAAAAGGAAGGTATCAGAATGGCATCTTAACAAATTTAAAGAATTAGCTAAACAATTACAAGACGAAAAGTTGCAAGCGCAGGAACAATTCTTAGATAACGTTTTTAGCGGGACAAATAATTGTTGGAGATCATTTTACAATTATGTAAAAAGACACAGGGAAAATAAAGAGAGCATACCAGATTTTAACGTTAATGGGATAGATGTATTAAGTGATAGGGACAAAGCTAATATACTAAATTCGCATTTTGTATCGGTTTTTCTTAAATCCGACGATAGTTCCGAACAGGAAATTGGGGAGAGTGGAGAAACAGTTTTTCAAATAATGGCACCCAAATTATGCAAAAGGATTAAGATGCTGCAAAACCGAAAATCAAGGGGACCAGACAATATACCTACTGAAATATTAAAGCTTGGGGGTGAAGCCATGATTCCCTATCTTATGCTCTTGTTCAACATGTCAATTAACAACTGTGCCTTACCGGAAGACTGGAAAACAGCTATTATAGTTCCGATTTATAAAGGGGGTAATAAAACAGAAATAAATAATTATCGGCCAGTTAGTCTAACTTCAGTAGTATGTAAATTAATGGAGCATTTAATTGCAGAATATATACGAGAGGAGTTAGAAAATAAAAAGTGGTTTAATGAAGCGCAACATGGATTTAGACCTGGGCATTCGTGTGAAAGTCAAATTACTTCATTATTTCAAGATTTGGCAGATGAGGTAGATGCAGGGGGAAGAACTGATGCAGTGGTAATTGACTTTTCTAAAGCTTTTGATGTAGTGCCACATAGTTTACTTATTTGTAAGCTAGCTAATACAGGAATTGACAAACGCGTAGTATTATGGGTTAAACATTTTTTGAAAGGGAGAACGCAAAAAGTTAAAGTAGGTAAAGAGCTGTTCGATAGTGGAACCGTAAGTTCGGGTGTGCTGCAAGGCTCAGTACTAACCTTTACTGTTTCTCGTTTTTGTTAATGACATTGCTGTTAATATTAACTGCCAGATAAGGTTGTTTGCAGACCATTTATAATAAAATTCGGAATACAGTGCATGAAACCGCTCTTCAGGATGATTTAAATGAAATCTGTAATTGGGCTGCGGCTAACAAAATGTCAATTAATGCCAAGAAAAGTAAGTCCATTGTTTTTAGTAGAACTAAGGGCAAAATTATTGTTAACTATCACATGGAAGGGGTGCAAATTCCACAGGTGGACAGCTGCAAATACTTGGGAGTGTACCTGGCAAGTAATGTTGGATCGGACGAACAAGTAAATTCCACATCTAGGAATGCGTGGAAGGCATTACATTTCGTAATGAGAATATTGAAAAAGGGGAGCGCTAGGTGCAGGGAAATTGCCTACAAGGCCTTAGTGCGGCCGGTTATGGAATATGGAGTAGCATGCTGGGACCCCTATAGAGCTAACCAAATCGATCCATTAGAAAAAATATAGAAGAGGGCATTAAAATTCATAAAAAGAGGCAAGTATTTTGGGCCTATAAAAGGAGATGAGACTAAATGGGAGGAATTAAGAATTAGGCGTAAAAAACATAGGTTGGTAGCATTATTCAAAGCTAATGCTGGTGTAAAGGCATGGGTGGACGTTAGTGTAAGGTTAGATAATCCGGATTATTATGGACGAAAAGATCATAGGTATAAAATTAAGGGTAGAAGATACAGAACCGACGTAGGAAAATTTTCTTTTGTCAATAGAACCATTGAAGAATGGAATGAATTGCCTGTAGCAGTCTTTCAGGGCTGTCCCCTGTCGCTGAAGAAATTTAGAAAAAATCTAGATGGTTTATAGTTTAACTTTTGAATTATAATGGTATATAATATGTAAATAGAAGTAATTAGATGTTTTAAGTGACTAAAGTAAAATAATATCAAGTTTGTATTGTTTATTGTGTTATTGTTGTAAATCTAGTATTTGTAATTTGATCTGCATTCTTAACTCTGCCACCGGGTAGTACCCAATTGCAGTTAATACATACATACATACATACATACATACATACATACATACATACATACATACATACATACATACATACATACATACATACATACATACATACATACATACATACATACATACATACATACATACATACATACATACATACATACATACATACATACATACATACATACATACATACATACATACATACATACATACATACATACATACATACATACATACATACATACATACATACATACATACATACATACATACATACATACATACATACATACATACATACATACATACATACATACATACATACATACATACATACATACATACATACATACATACATACATACATACATACATACATACATACATACATACATACATACATACATACATACATACATACATACATACATACATACATACATACATACATACATACATACATACATACATACATACATACATACATACATACATACATACATACATACATACATACATACATACATACATACATACATACATACATACATACATACATACATACATACATACATACATACATACATACATACATACATACATACATACATACATACATACATACATACATACATACATACATACATACATACATACATACATACATACATACATACATACATACATACATACACTCCTGGAAATGGAAATAAGAACACATAGACGCCGGTGTGTCAGACCCACCATACTTGCTCCAGACACTGCGAGAGGACTGTACAAGCAATGATCACACGCACGGCACAGCGGACACACCAGGAACCGCGGTGTTGGCCGTCGAATGGTGCTAGCTGCGCAGAGTTTGGGTACCGCCGCCGTCACTGTCAGCCAGTTTGCCGTGGCATACGGAGCTCCATCGCAGTCTTTAACACTGGTAGCATGCTGCGACAGCGTGGACGTGAACCGTATGTGCAGTTGACGGACTTTGAGCGAGGGCATATAGTGGGCATGCGGGAGGCCGGGTGGACGTACAGCCGAATTGCTCAACACGTGGGGCGTGAGGTCTCCACAGTACATCAATGTTGTCGGCAGTGGTCGGCGGAAGGTGCACGTGCCCGTCGACCTGGAACCGGACCGCAGCGACGCACGGATGCACGCCAAGACCGTCGGACCCTACGCAGTGCCTTAGGGGACCGCACCGCCACTTCCCAGGAAATTAGGGACACTGCTGCTCCTGGGGTATCGGCGAGGACCATTCGCAACCGTCTCCATGAAGCTAGGCTACGGTCCCGCGCACCATTAGGCCGTCTTCCGCTCACGCCCCAACATGGTGCAGCCCGCCTCCAGTGGTGTCGCGACAGGCGTGAATGGAGGGACGAATGGGGACGTGCCGTCTTCAGCGATGACAGTCGCTTCTACCTTGGTGCCAATGATGGTCGTATGCGTGTTTGGCGCCGTGCAGGTGAGCGCCACAATGAGGACTGCATACGACCGAGGCACACAGGGCCAACACCCGGCATCAAGGTGTGGGGAGCGATCTCCTACACTGGCCGTACACCTCTGGTGATCGTCGAGGGGACACTGAATAGTGCACGGTACATCCAAACTGTCATCGAACCCATCGTTCTACCATTCCAAGACCGGCAAGGAAACTTGCTGTTCCAACAGGACAATGCACGTCCGCATGTATCCCGTGTCAGCCAACGTGCTCTAGAAGGTGTAAGTCAACTACCCTGGCCAGCAAGATCTCCGGATCTGTCCCCCATTGAGTGTGTTTGGGACTGGATGAAACGTCGTCTCACGCGGTCTGCACGTCCAGCACGAGCGCTGGTCCAACTGAGGCGCCAGCTGGAAATGGCATGGCAAGCCGTTCCACAGGACTACATCCAGCATCTCTACGATCGTCTCCATGGGAGACTAGCAGCCTGACTAGCAGCCTGCATTGCTGCGGAAGGTGGATATACACGGTACTAGTGCCGACATTGTGCATGCTCTGTTGCCTGTGTCTATGTGCCTATGGTTCTGTCAGTGTGATCATGTGATGTATCTGACCCCAGGAATGTGTCAATAAAGTTTCCCCTTCCTGGGACAATGAATTCACGGTGTTCTTATTTCAATTTCCAGGAGTGTACCTACATACATACATACATACATACATACATACATACATACATACATACATACATACATACATACATACATACATACATACATACATACATACATACATACATACATACATACATACATACATACATACATACATACATACATACATACATACATACATACATACATACATACATACATACATACATACATACATACATACATACATACATACATACATACATACATACATACATACATACATACATACATACATACATACATACATACATACATACATACATACATACATACATACATACATACATACATACATACATACATACATACATACATACATACATACATACATACATACATACATACATACATACATACATACATACATACATACATACATACATACATACATACATACATACATACATACATACATACATACATACATACATACATACATACATACATACATACATACATACATACATACATACATACATACATACATACATACATACATACATACATACATACATACATACATACATACATACATACATACATACATACATACATACATACATACATACATACATACATACATACATACATACATACATACATACATACATACATACATACATACATACATACATACATACATACATACATACATGACCTCATATAAAAGCAGTTGAGGATGATGGGGCATACGTCTTTCAAATTTTTACGGATGGGAGTAAATCAGATGAAAAAGTCGGGGCTGCTGTAGTTCTGTACAAGCACAATACTGTAATTCGACAACTGCAATTCAGGCTGGATGGAAGGTGTTCAAACAATCAGGCCGAACAACTGGCTATTTTGAAAGCACTTGAAGAGCTACAAAACATGGCAAATACGCTGAACAAAGAGAAGACTGTAGCCATATTTACAGATAGTCAGGTGGCACTATCCACCTTACAAAACAACAATAAACACAATTATATTCCTGAGGAGACACTTAATAGACTAGGAACTTTAGAAAGAAATCAGTGGACAATACACTTTAGTTGGGTGAAAGCACATGCAGGAGTTACTGGTAACGTGCTAGCAGACATATTAGCAAAATCAGCTGCTGAAGACATCGAAATAAAGACTATTTACAACAAGGTACCAAAATCTTCTTTGAAAACTGAAATAGAGAGGGCAGGACATCTACAGTGGCAACAGAGATGGAGCAGTACAAGTAAAGGAGCCCTTACCAAATCATTCTTCCCTTTGATAAAGGATCGTCTTAAGACAAAACTACCATTAACAGCGACATTCACTGCAATGGTATCAGGACATGGAAAAACTAAAGCTTACTTGTATAGATTTCATATCATAGATGATCCCCAATGCACCTGCAATAGCCCACAGCAGACCGCAAACCACCTCATTTATGAATGTAGAGACACAAAACATCAGAGGGACAAGTTGATTGAAGAAGTACACAAGAATGGAGGAAATTGGCCAGTGTCAAACCAAAACCTTATAAATAAACATTTGAAAGCTTTTTGTATATATGTTAATTCAATTGACTTGTAAACAATTTTTATTTTAAAACAATACGTGAATTGAACATTTAAATTCTAATATTTAAAAAACTATTGTAAAATAATATCAAAATGTGATTACTATTTATAATGTATCTATGTAATTAAATGCATGTAATGTTACTCCGTAACGGGGCATGCAGTTAAAGTTCAATAAAATAAAAAAAATAAAAAAAAATAAAAAATACATACATACATACATACATACATACATACATACATACATACATACATACATACATACATACATACATACATACATACATACATACATACATACATACATACATACATACATACATACATACATACATACATACATACATACATACATACATACATACATACATACATACATACATACATACATACATACATACATACATACATACATACATACATACATACATACATACATACATACATACATACATACATACATACATACATACATACATACATACATACATACATACATACATACATACATACATACATACATACATACATACATACATACATACATACATACATACATACATACATACATACATACATACATACATACATACATACATACATACATACATACATACATACATACATACATACATACATACATACATACATACATACATACATACATACATACATACATACATACATACATATAGGAGGCCGTGATACTCGTGGAGGAAGAATGCGAGTGAAGTGCTCTTAATTATTTGGTGTTAGTGGCGTAACTTGCAAGTGCTTGTTTGTGTATGGTATTTCATGGTGTTTGTAGCGAAGATATTTCTTTGTGTGTATGTTATTTGCAACGGGCATTGCTGATTTGCATAGTTTTGGGGGAATTAACAAACACAATCATTCACAAGGATTGTGAACCATACAAACTAGCATTCAGGAGGCCGTGAACCTCACGACTAAATTACAAAGTTATATATTAATTGGAATTTTTTGTTTGTGTTTGATATTTCAGTGTCGTAGTTGTGAAATTTCATTTCGTTGTGAGCATGTTATTTGAAAAGGGCATGGCTGAATTTTTGTTCTAAGGGAGTTAATACATACAAACATTGTCTTAGGTTAGTGAAGCATATTAACTAACATCCAGGAGGCCGTGATACTTGAAACGAAAGTAATATATACAAAGGTTATTGATTTATTTAAATTAGCAATCAGGAGCCGGGATCTTCAAAACGAAATTAAGATAACGGCAGAAAATGGCATCTGACGTTGAGAACCGAATCGAGAGTGCGTTCAGTATGCTGTTGCATGTGACTGAAGCAAGCAAGAATCTTAAACATGACCTTAAAAAGGATATTATAAATGCTGTAAGCATCCTGCGAGCGGGTCTTTCTAATGTAATAGAACTCAAAGATAAAGAAATAAAAAACCTACAAGATGAGTTGACAAGGGCACAAGCTAAGAATATTCCCGGAGGAAACAATAGAAGAACTTCATATATGGCATTTGGTGAGCCATCTGTTGGTCGGCTTGGGAATCGCAATGAAAATTCACAGGAGACACCTACAACTCGTGGGAGGAGTTACGCGGCAGTAGTGGGCGGAGCTAATGGTTTATCTGAACCAAAGTCCTACAAAGTAATAGTTAAAAGTAAGAATAAACAAAGCTCAGAATACATGAAAACCTTGCTGAAGGCGAATGTGAATCCTGTGGAAATGAAGGTTGGTGTTAATTCTCTTAAAGCACTAAGAAACGGCCATCTTTTGATCGAATCCAATAAAAAAGAAGAAGCAGAAATAATATGCACTAACATTAATGATAGATGTGGAGGAGAGTTAGATGCGACTGTTTCAAAGAAAAGAAACCCGCGAATAATAATCTTCAACACTCCAGAAGAAATCACGTTGGAGAATGCGGCTCAGGCGTTAACTACACAAAATAAGGGCCTGGAAAAATTTGAAAATGAGATTCAAATTAAATTTGGATTTGAGGATAGACGGAAGAACAAAAATATTGTCGTTGAAGTTCCTTCTGCTGCAAGGAGAGAGATCCTTGGTAGGAAATTGAAACTAGGATGGAGCATGTGTAGTTGGGATGATTACATCAAAGTGAGCCGATGTTTTAAATGCTGTAAATATAGGCATCGTGCTATAGACTGCAAAGGTCAACAGACTTGCCCAAATTGCGCGGAAACCCACACAATAAAAGAGTGCAAATCTAACAAGGATAATTTCAAATGCATTAATTGTATGAACTATAAGAAATACAATAAAGATACGTCCATAAACGAAAATCACTCTTCACTAGATCCTAACTGTCCCTGCTACCAAGCAGCGCTGAAGCAACAGCAACAAAACTCTGACTACTAGCATGGACCATTTTGGCCTACGATGTTATCAAGTCAATTTGCAACACTCAAGAATAGCGACTAGTAATTTAGTGCAGCTGATGATAGAAAGAAACATTGATATAGCATTCATACAAGAACCCTTTATAATTAATAATAAACCAGCCTCCATACCTTCAACGTTCCGAATATTTACAGCCGGAAATCAGGTTAAAAGAGCAGTAATATTAATCAATAACAGCGTTATTGATGTCACTACTCTCAGTCAAATTTCGGATGGAGATTGTGTGGTCATACAGATAACACATAGGAACGAAACATTATTTGCAGCAAGTATGTATTTTGATGGATTGACCGATATAGAATATGATATTAGGAAAATAGAAAACATATTAAGATACTCTAGAAACCAAAAGTTAATGATACTAGCAGATAGCAACTCCAGAAGTAAACTGTGGTACGACGTGCTCACAAATGAACGTGGGAAAACACTGGAAGGATTCATTACCATAAACGACTTACATATCGTAAACGAAAATACAGGAGTGTCAACTTTTGAATCACCAAATGGAAGGAGCTGGATTGACTTGACATTAGTCAACAATAGACTTCTCCGTGACATAACCTGTTGGAACGTAGGAGAAGAAGAGAGCTGCTCGGATCACAAAATAATTTCATTCAAAATAGGAAATAAATCACAAAATCCCACATGGAAGTTTCAAGCCATAAGATACATAACAAAAGTAGAGAAATATAACAAATTCATAAACCTGTTAGCAACAAACTTGACCTCAAATTTTAATTGCAAGAGTAGTAGCGATAACTTGGACCAGGAACTCGCCCAAAAAGTTAACAGTAATTTGAACGCTGATCATCTAACCGAAATATTCCACTCTTCCCTGAAGGAAGCATGCAGAGGTGCATTTGGAGTGGGTAGGTGCAGGAAAAAGGAGTTTAGAGGTAAATCTGTTCCATGGTGGACGGCCGAGCTTACAATATTAAGAAAAAGGGCGAACGCATTAAGACGACGCTATCAAAGAACCATGAACAATGAGCAGCTAAGACACGAAAGAAAAATGCAATATTGGAAAGGCAACCAAGAGTATAGGTCAAAATTGAACACCGAAAAGCTAAGATCTTGGAAGGAATTTTGTAGTGCCACTGACGGAAATAATCCATGGTCAGTTGTTTACAAAATTGCGGCTGGGAAAACTAGAAATCAGATCTCTCTTACTACACTACAGAAAGAAGACGGAACTTATACCGAAGACACTCTAAGTACAATTCAGTACATGCTAGACAAGTTTATCCCGGATGACAGTGAACAGGATGATACTCAGCGACAAAGAGAACTAAGACGACGGGCAACGGAACCAATTGATACACCAAACGATATGGAATTCACGACTATAGAAATATTGTCAGCATTGAGAAACTTCGACCCAAGAAAATCACCAGGAGAGGATGGAATAACTAGTGATATCCTGCTTCAGGTTTTCAAGAGATTCCCAATTTTCTTCACAGCCTTATACAACAAGTGCCTCAATAGCGGTCAATTTCCAGAAAGATGGAAGCGTGCAGTAATAGTTCCGGTAATCAAGCCTGGTAAAGAAGATAGCCCAAGCGTAACGAAATACAGACCTATCAGCTTGATAAATATAAATGGGAAAATTTTAGAAAAAATTATGATGAATAGGATTCAGCATCACATCAACACCAGAAATCTTATGAATGATAGACAGTTTGGATTTAGGGCCCAGAAAAGCACGGTAGACGCACTTATGTCTATGAAAACTTTCATTGAGAACAACTTGAATACTAACGGATATATTGCTCTCATAAGTCTTGACGTAAAAGGAGCTTTTGACGCTGCCTGGTGGCCCAGCATATTAAATAACTTAAGAGAACTGAAATGCCCAAGAAATTTATACCAGTTATCTCAGAGCTATTTCAAAAACAGGACAACAAGTCTAAGCACAAATGAATTTAGCACTGAGAAAGAAGCCAAAAGGGGCTGCCCACAAGGTTCATGCTGCGGACCCGGCTACTGGAATATTTTGTACAACTCCCTGCTCAACTTAGTCTATACAAAACGAACTGAATTAATCGCTTTTGCCGACGACCTACTTCTCATGACGAAAGGAATGAGCATATTAGACGTAGAAAACTTTGCAAATCATGACTTGAAGAAAATTGAATATTGGGCAAGAGAAAATAAAATTACTTTCAATGACGCTAAATCAAAAGTATTAGTGATATCAAGAAAGAAACAAGCTGCAAACGAGAAGATAAACATCTATCTTAATAACATAATTATAGAACAAGTAGACATCATGAAATACTTAGGCGTTCATATCGACAAACAGTTCAAGTTTGATTATCATATTGACCAAGTGCATGATAAAGCTATAAGCCTAATTCACACTTTATCTAAATCAGCAAAACTAACCTGGGGACTTGGAAGCAAAGCACTAGAAACAATATACAGAGGAGCTATAGAACCTGTACTGACGTATGGAGCACCCTTATGGGCATCTGCATTAAACAACCCGAAGAATCTGAGAAAAATTCAGAGAATCCAAAGGTTGTTTAACATAAAAATCACGAAGGCATACAGGACAATTTCATTTGACGCATCTTGTGTCATTGCTGGCATCCAACCCATTGATATCACGATTGAAGGGAAAGTCAAACTGTACAACTTCTTGCAAAATAAACAAGACTATGACGCACCCTTGCCCCCCAGCGACTGGAACCACCCTGCAGAAGTACCTGAAGTTAAAGAAGCTGATGATGAAGACTCTATATTCAAAATATACACGGATGGAAGCAAAATAGGAGAGCAAGTGGGTGCAGCAGTTGTAATATTCAAACAAGGGACTTCAATTCGAGAGATAAAATACAAGCTAGACAGAAGATGTACTAATAATCAGGCAGAACAACTGGCCATATTTAAAGCGCTACAAGAACTTCAAAACTTTAACAACACACCGGAGGAAGAGAAGACTGTAGCGATATATACAGACAGTACAGTAACCCTAGCCATTCTGCGGAATAATAATAAACATAACTCCATAGCAGAGAAAACCCTTAATATATGTAATACCTTACAAAGACAAAAATGGAGAATACACTTCAGTTGGGTTAAAGCCCATGTAGGTATATGTGGAAATGAGTTAGCAGACAAACTAGCGAAATGCGCTGCTCTAGACGGAGATCTGCCCAATAGCTACAGTTTGATACCTAAATCTGTAATTATTTCTGAAATACAAGAAACAGGACATCAGGTCTGGCAGAATAGGTGGAATGCCACGGACAAGGGGGCACTCAGCAAGTTATTTTTTCCAACAATAAAAGATAGGCTGAAGAGAAAGCTTCCTTTAACACCAATTTTCACAGCAATAACTTCCGGCCACGGAAAAACCAAAGCTTACTTACACCGATTCCATATAGTAGACGATCCAAAATGTACATGTAACAGCTCCCAACAAACCGTAAACCATTTAATATACGAATGTGTAGACAAAAGTCAACAAAGAGCCAAGCTAATTCAAGATGTAACTCTAAATGGAAGCAAGTGGCCAGTAACCAACGAGAGTCTTGTAAAACACCACATAAAAGCATTCTGTAAATACATAAATTCAATTAACCTATAAAGATATGTAAATATGTATAACTTGTGAAATCAACTGCTAAAAGATCTAATGTAATATTAACATGTAAATATGTACAATTTGTAAAATCAAATGTTGGAAAAATGTAATGTAATGCATGTAATACTACTATGTAGTGGGGCATGCTGATTGTTATCAATAAAGGAAAAAAAAAAATACATACATTACATTACATTACATACATACATCCCACCTTACTATGGTCCTAAAATGGCCTACCACGATGGCCTGGACACTGTCCCACCAGAGGTGGAAATATTTAACGTGAGCATATCCCGCCATGCAGCGCCGAGTCACCTGCCGACACTTCTACCCTGAGAGACTATCAGATGAGACATGTGAAATAATGGGAGATGAAATGGAGGGACAGGTAATTCAGGGGATGTAATTAGCATTTGCCTGGTGACCAGGGAAAACCCCCCAAAATAATGGGTATGTAGGCCAGCCACAGGAATCGAACCCAGACCTCCCAAATGCAGGGCACAGATGAAAACTCTGAACCATCCTTCTTGGTTTGATTGTGATGAGTTGATAACATCCTAACCAGCTGCAGAGAAATTTCCCTGGTGCATGGTATGCAAAATATCTCATTCATCTGAATAGTCAACATTGCAACATTATTTTTTTATTATTTACCTTTCAATGTTTCCTGGAAGTCGTGAGCATCATTCATGCCATCCACCTTATGGTTTCCACCAAAGCTCAGATAATGGTAATTATCCAGATCAGCAAGACCAAAATCATCTGCAAAAGGAAGGTTAGCTAACATCAGTTAAGGAGAAAGATTACTTTAACAAAGATCACCTCTAAAATACTGAAACAAAGTATCTGAACCTTCTCTACTCACTCTTGCACAAACATTTACTCTTCTATCTACTTTATGTTAAACCTTTGTACAAACATTTTTATTCCTTATAGGTATAACGAGAGTCATTTGTTACAGCTGGAGTGCTAACTCAGCAGCAGCTCCGTAACACAGTGCAGGTGTATGACATAACATTGCGCAGTAGTTTATGGTCAAGTCCACTTGTTTATTTGGAAGAAAAAGGGATGTCAGGTTAGTGATCTGTCATCTAACCCACTAGCTTTATCAGCAATCTGCTGGTGAAAGCAGAAACGTTACCCCTACCATTGATTTGCATGACATCATTTGCGCACATCCAAGTAAGGTCATGCACCACCTTTCAAAAATACATCTGTACAACAATGGGCTGTGTAACAATGAGAGTGGAAATAGGAACATAGAGTGCCAGAATAGGCCTATTCGGAAGTCTAAAATTAAGGGGAAAAGGTGTCTGGAAATGAAGAGGAGATTAAGAACTTAATAATAATGATAAATGTCATGTTGATGCTACTTGTAATAGGCGGCATTGAAACAAACCCAGTTCTTGTTGTGGCGCAAAGTGCTCTGGAGAAGCTAATTAAGACAATGGAGGGAATGGAATTAGTAACAAAGTGAACTCGGCTACAAAGGAAATCAATTAGGAAACCTATGGAATGAATACAAAAATGGTATGTCTCAGAACTAGAATGAAATAAGTTGGAAGAGGCATCCAGGAAAATGAACCTGGATATCTCAGGAAGAGAAGAAAGAAGAGGAATGGAGCCAGTCCAAGAAGTAACAGAAGTGTTACAAACAAATTTAGGAATGAAACTGCATGGATGGAAAATTGCAGATGCATATGGTGTTGGGAGACGACAAGAAAGAAGTCTAATGCCAGATTTCACCAACTGATGTTAAAATTGACGATAACAAATGTAACGTAGCAATTGTCACAGCGCTAACACTAATGTTAAATTTCTTGCATTTCACCAACCTGTTTTCTGAAAATGTTAACAAACCTATGTTAATGCCAAGAATTTTGTAAATATCTCAGCTATAGAAGGCTATGGATGAGTCGTATTATTTTCTGAACGTACTGCAATGCGCTTTTGCTTTCATTTTTGTCTGCACAAGCTGAAAAATGGCGGATGAACAAAATCATAAATTAAGCCGTGAGAAAAATTTCTCATCAATGGAGAAAGAATTGTTGATTGAATTGGTGACGAAGTGTAAGGATATTGTGGAAAATAAGAGGATGGATGCGGTGAATGTAAAAGAGAAAGATGTCACGGGGAAAATATTGGAAACAAATTTAATTCAAATGCATGTGTCACTACTACAAGCACCAAACAACTTGTCAGTATTAAGTAAATTTAAAACAAGGTGAGAAGGAGAGAAGTGACGAGTGACCTAAACGTTTCAAGATGGGAGGTGGACAGTGTATTATCCACATAATTCAGTGAATTATGAAATCGCAAAGTTATTAATACTTGAAGCAAAGGCAAGATTGGCATATTCCTTTCGATGCATATTCTAACTCAGTATTACGTAAATTTAAAACGAGGAGTGAAGAGTGGCAAGTGACTTCAACGTTTCAAGACAGCAGGTGAACGGTGTATTATTCACATAATTCAGTGAATTATGTTGTTGTCAAATGCTAGGCTTTGGCAATGAAGCCATTAGCTCTCTTGCTCTCCAATATTTCTGTGTAGGGGGTCCGATTCAGTGAATTCTAAAATCGCAAAGTTATTAACACTTGAAGCAAAGGCGATATCGGCATATTCCTTTCGATGCATGTTCTAACTCAGTATTACGTAAATTTAAAATGAGGTGCAAAGGACAAGTGACTTAAACGTTTCAAGACGGGAGGTGGACAGTGTATTATCCACATAATTCAGTGAATTATAAAATCGCAAGGTTATTAATACTTGAAGCAAAGGCGAGATCACCATATTCCTTTCGATGCATGTTCTAACCTCTCTTGTATTTCCGCAGTAACCTTCAAAGCAAGATGTTTCGACAGTCTATACCTCTTCTGATAGCTCCTCAAAATCATTTCTCCTAATAGGCCATTCTCTATTACGAATGCCATTTAGACGGTCTTAAATATAGCAAATCGACATCAACAGCTGAGTTCATGCTCGCCATCTTGACTATTTACAATTGTCAAGGACTTAACATCAGAAATTTGATTAGTGATATGCTAACACTTGTTGGTGAAATGCAATTTTTGTTTTAACTTTTGCTAAACTCGTGTTAAGTCTTAACATCTGTTGGTGAAATCGGGCATAAGTATCGTCAGATTTAAAACAATGCAATCAGTCTACGAGGTGTTGAGCTAAATTACTAAAAGAGATATTGATTTTTATTAATAGAGCTCTGCCTGAGAGAAAATAGGACTCAAATTCCAACTAATACAAAAAAGAAAATTGCCAGAGTGGAAGGTAAACAAGCATATATTCGTAACTTTCACTAGGGATAAATGGAAGATCAGCATGTGATAGGAAACGTGGAGTAAGGGGCAATCATGCGAGAGAGGAAGAAATGAATTGGCAAATTACGGGAATGTCGAGCGATGTGCCGAGGAAGGAGACAGCAGTATATAAGAGTCACCTATGTTACGGAAGTGTTAAGTCAGGAAATGGAACATGTGTATGCAGTACAGAAAAGGCAGAGTGACTAACGATAACCAACTGAGTTAGTGACATCACTGCATAGGAAAATCCCAGCTGATGGGGAGATGACACAACATGCCAGGTAGCTAGCGCAGCAAGACCTCGAGTCAAAGAGCGAGCCCAGCATTGTACCAACATTGAGATGGAGTTTGTTTGAAACTGAAAGGCTAATGGTAAATAAAGACGTGAATAGGGAGGGAGGAAGACAAATGGTTGAAAAGGTGAAAGTGGGAATACTGGTGTTGTTCTAAGAAGTCAAAGAAAGCTAAAGGATTCCAGGTTTAGGGCGGGTTCACAATAGGATGTGGCAGGGGAAGAGGGGGTTGTAAGTGACCCCCAGTGGATGCCCTTAAAGGATGTTATGGGCTATTTATTTATTTTATTTAATCACATAACTTGGCTGTTTGTGTGATATCTTACAGCTCCCAAATCCAAATAAGCCTGATTCACAGCCACACTCTCTATGAAGCCTGAATACTTACTTTTTATTGTTCTAGAGGTACCAGTACAAAGTTGGTAAAATATGTGGAAATTTCTCTCCCCAGCATTCTGCATTGTAACGCGTGACTTTTCCAACAGAAAATTGGAAATCCTTCCACCTTCTGGCTGCCCTCCATTGCCAAACTGAATTTCAACATATTTGCCCTGTTAACAAACAAATACAGTTTAATTAGTGCTAGCAAAGTACAGGATTATTATAAATACTCTCTACTGTTGTGTATTATGAAAACAATGATGCATGAGAATTGAAATGTGGCCCAAAGAAAACAGAAACTTGGTAACTTACATTTGGAAGGCTTGCTTTTTTAAGTACCACTTTGAAATTTTCTAGCTGTTCTACAAATGCATCTGTTTGCTAGCCACAAATGGCAGCCATGTTTAACATCTTTGTGAGTATGTTAAAAAGTCTTACTCAAATGAAAATCCTGTAAAGTGTTGTCAGTCATTTCCTTAATACAAAATGTGAAAGTCCATGGCAAAAACATTCAGAGCAAACGACAGTAAGAAAATGGAGCTCTTCTTCCCAATATGTTTCACAAAACATTTTTAAATTTCAAACTGACTTGCAGTATTGCATTCCATAAGAAGTCACAAATATTATCAAAATACCAACATGTTAAATATTAAAAATAAAACCTTTTTAAACCACTTCTCGAACTATAAAAACACTTTAGCTCCACTTTCATTTAAAATAAGGACATGTTTCAAGGACCCCGTGTCCTCATCATCAGCTGATGTTTGACTAGTTCTTCAGGTGACCGCCTCCCTCTCCTGGCGCTGTTCAATGAGTTGAATGACGTTATCCACTATTGGTATTTCAAAGTTCAAGGCTCTCTTTTTATTCTTAAAAATGTTTATATTTTCCCAAATCTTAATTCCGAATACTTTTTTGCCTGTGCCAAAACTTTGATGTCTTTGGAAATATTATGATATTTGACCAGAAATGATGGGCTATGGCTGATTTATCTGTTTGTATTTTATGCATCTCATGTGTTCTTTCATCCTTGTTTCTAAGTTTGTTTTTGTTTTTCCAATATATATTTGATGGCAATCCTCACATTTTACACTATAAATTCCTGATAATTTGTTGGCTGGACTTGTGTTTTGAGCGGGTGATTTAGTATGTTTCTCATGCTGTATTTGTTATGTGGTACTAGTTGTAAATAAAATTGACGGAACATCAGTTGATGAGGACGCAGGGTCCTTGAAACATATCCTAATTTTAAACGTAAGTGGAAGCTTAACCCTTTCACCGATATGGACGTCATATGACGTCCAAGTTAAAGTGCCCCAAACCGATATGGACGTGTATAGACGTCCTGCGCATACATGCATTTAATGCTCAGTTAACGCCAATTATTTTAATCTTGCTGTTTTACAATCAATTTAAATTAGTTCTATAAGGAATGTAAACGTATCCTTAAAGGTTTCTTTTTGAATTGTACACCTCCAAACCTGGATAAGCACCCAAGGGCACATCTGCAGATTCACACCAAATAATATTGGTTTCCTTGCGAACTTCTTTTTCGCAACACACTACACATTTTCGAAATGGTTACAAGTTTTTGGGTGTGGGTGGTATACTTTTAGGAAAGTGTTTTCTCTCAAGTATGAGGGATGATGTGGTGAATTTTGCTACCCCCTAGTATAAAGAGGCCTCTGAGTATTATAATGCTCAATTAGGTTACGAGCTCTTTATACGCGCAAGTACAGGTAGATGAATGTCTTTTACAGCTCTGATAATTACTAAACAACTGTGCATAGTTACATCCAGGTATAAAAATACTTTTTTTTTACCATTTAACTGTTTTCCGTAAAGAGGGATAGCTGGTAATAGCTGATCCGTATCACCCATATTTGACCCGCCATTTCCCCAAACAATGGAGTAGCTAACATGCCAGCTGTAGACCAGTACACGTCACTGCTACGTATGTCCTAAAGATCTCCTTCATAATCGTACAACAAATCTTCCAGATTTTCTACAGTAATATCAGAAGCCTTTACACATCATACCCAAGCTAATTTATTTGCTACATTACCGGGATAAGCCATGGTTAACATTGAAATTTAACAATTTCAAATGTGCCGTTCATTTAGTTCTTGATAGCTACAAGAAATCTCTCTGAACACAGAGAGAGTATAAATAGCTGAAATACAGAGCGAAAACTGCTGCATAAGGCTACTAGAAACCTTGGTTGAGAAACACTGTAATAACAGATGCTGACAGAGTTTTCATGCCAGTGTGTGAGTGTGTGACGCAACATATTCTCGTCATATTATCGCTTGGCATAGCATAAATAAACTAAACTTGAACCTGAGAAGACGCTTGCGTAGCTATACATACATACTATGGCTCGTATACACAAAACAAAATGATTCACATATTAGGTGCGTTCGGCACAAAGAATGGCTTTTGCTACAGCGAAACAAAGTAGTGAAATTTCAACAATTTATTAATGTAGTCTCTACTTTATTGTTACTGTATATTTATACTGCCTTTAATGAGCTTTAAACCAGTTTTTGTTTCGTTTAAATAACTTAATAAATACGGAAGATACGGAATTGTATTTATGATGCATTTTTACAGCATTTAACAATTTAAATGTCCTGTTCTGTTTATTGGGTATCCGTTTCCGGCCACTGAAGCGTTTAAATGGCCATCGGCGAAGCGGTTAAGTGTTTTTATAGTTCAAGAAGTGGTTTAAAAAGGTTTTATTGATGAAGCTCCACTGTTTATAAGTAATTATATTTATAATTTTATTTTATGTTAAATATTATTAAGTTAATTGATGGAAATTAATCATTTCTCCATACTAGATCAGCTAAGGTTTTAGATAGTCAACCTGAAAAATTCAATGCCATGGCCAGGATTTGAACCACAGATCTCCTGGTTTCGTTCAATCACTCTTAACCTTTAAGCTACCATGGCCAACGTGCCTTCACAACATTTTTTAATTTTTTAGGTTGACTCTATGTTAAATATTCCCCAAATCTTAAAAAATAAATCAATTTTTGAAACAAAACAGAAACTAATTCCAAATGTACTTATTGTGTATGTAGCGGTTGCTGCCAACAATTAGCCTGCTCTTTGTTGTAAAGGTTGAACAAGTCAATACACTACTCAATAAACAAACTGGTCAAAGTTTTCATTCATTGAAAGTACAGTAAAACCTCTCTAAAATGGAACACAATCGTCTCAGCTTTTTATTTTCCATTTATACAGATTGCCATCTTACACAAGGTTGTGTTTGCATACAAAGAAGCTACAAAATAGTCGTACAGATTTACAGTGAAGTGTAAATAATAATATGCTGATATGTACTATGTACTATATTTACAACTTACACACAATAATTGTAGTTTATCGCCTAGTTCCTCTGTCTGTTTCACCACACACAGCAGTCAGATGTTTGAAACTCTGAATTTGTCTTTGTCTAATTTTCTTGTTGTCTCTAAAGCTTGAGTCTGAAGCGCGAGCACTTGAACAGAGCACGATTTAGCTCATCATATTCTGTGCATTTTGTGATACGTTTGACAAGACCTGCCATTCCCTTTAACCACTTGTCTTTAATTTTTATCTTTTCAAAATATCATAAATCTGAGTTTTCTCAACTTCAAACAACACATGTTTGTTCTTTTTGTGAGCTTCAATAATAGTCACAGACAAAACAACTACAAAGAAGTACTCCGGAATGTTTCACAGTTGCTCTTGAAACCTCCACCAGACCTTGATATTGCCACAGTCACAGACAAAACATCTACAAAGAAGTACTCTGGAATGTTTCACAGTTGCTGTTGAAACCTCCACCAGACCTTATTACTGCCGCAGTCACAGACAAAACAGCTACATAGAAGTACTCTGGAATGATTCACAGTTGCTGTTGAAACCTCCACCAGACCTTGATACTGCCCCAGTCACAGACAAAACATCTACAAAGAAGTACTCTGGAATGTTTCACAGTTGCTGTTGAAACCTCCACCAGACCTTGATACTGCCGCAGTCACAGACAAAACATCTACAAAGAAGTACTCTGGAATGTTTCACAGTTGCTGTTGAAACCTCCACCAGACCTTGATACTGCCACAGTCACAGACAAAACATCTACAAAGAAGTACTCTGGAATGTTTCACAGTTGCTGTTGAAACCTCCACCAGACCTTGATATTGCCACAGTCACAGACAAAACATCTACAAAGAAGTACTCTGGAATGTTTCACAGTTGCTCTTGAAACCTCCACCAGACCTTGATACTGCCGCAGTCACAGACAAAACATCTACAAAGAAGTACTCTGGAATGTTTCACAGTTCCTGTTGAAACCACCACCAGACCTTGATACTGCCGCAGTCACAGACAAAACATCTACAAAGAAGTACTCTGGAATGTTTCACAGTCGCTTTTGAAACCTCCACCAGACCTTGATACTGCCGCAGTCACAGACAAAACATCTACAAAGAAGTACTCTGGAATGTTTCACAGTCGCTGTTGAAACCTCCACCAGACCTTGATACTGCCGCAGTCACAGACAAAACATCTACAAAGAAGTACTCTGGAATGTTTCACAGTCGCTGTTGAAACCTCCACCAGACCTTGATACTGCCACAGTCACAGACAAAACATCTACAAAGTACTCTGGAATGTTTCACAGTCGCTGTTGAAACCTCCACCAGACCTTGATACTGCCGCAGTCACAGACAAAACATCTACAAAGAAGTACTCTGAAATGTTTCACAGTTGCTGTTGAAACCTCCACCAGACCTTGATACTGCCCCAGTCACAGACAAAACATCTACAAAGAAGTACTCTGGAATGTTTCACAGTCGCTGTTGAAACCTCCACCAGACCTTGATACTGCCACAGTCACAGACAAAACATCTACAAAGTACTCTGGAATGTTTCACAGTCGCTGTTGAAACCTCCACCAGACCTTGATACTGCCGCAGTCACAGACAAAACATCTACAAAGAAGTACTCTGAAATGTTTCACAGTTGCTGTTGAAACCTCCACCAGACCTTGATACTGCCCCAGTCACAGACAAAACATCTACAAAGAAGTACTCTGGAATGTTTCACAGTCGCTGTTGAAACCTCCACCAGACCTTGATACTGCCACAGTCACAGACAAAACATCTACAAAGAAGTACTCTGGAATGTTTCACAGTCGCTGTTGAAACCTCCACCAGACCTTGATACTGCCCCAGTCACAGACAAAACATCTACAAAGAAGTACTCTGGAATGTTTCACAGTTGCTGTTGAAACCTCCACCAGACCTTGATACTGCCCCAGTCACAGACAAAACATCTACAAAGAAGTACTCTGGAATGTTTCACAGTTGCTGTTGAAACCTCCACCAGACCTTGATATTGCCACAGTCACAGACAAAACATCTACAAAGAAGTACTCTGGAATGTTTCACGGTTGCTGTTGAAACCTCCACCAGACCTTGATACTGCCGTAGTCACAGACAAAACATCTACAAAGAAGTACTCTGGAATGCTTCAGAGTTGCTGTTGAAACCTCCACCAGACCTTGCTACTGCCACAGTCACAGACAAAACATCTACAAAGAAGTACTCTGGAATGTTTCACAGTTGCTGTTGAAACCTCCACCAGACCTTGATACTGCCACAGTCACAGACAAAACATCTACAAAGAAGTACTCTGGAATACTTCAGAGTTGCTGTTGAAACCTCCACCAGACCTTGATACTGCCACAGTCACAGACAAAACATCTACAAAGAAGTACTCTGGAATGCTTCAGAGTTGCTGTTGAAACCTCCACCAGACCTTGATACTGCCGCAGTCACAGACAAAACATCTACAAGGAAGTACTCTGGAATGCTTCAGAGTTGCTGTTGAAACCTCCACCAGACCTTGATACTGCCACAGTCACAGACAAAACATCTACAAAGAAGTACTCTGGAATGCTTCAGAGTTGCTGTTGAAACCTCCACCAGACCTTGATACTGCCACAGTCACACACAAAACAGCTACAAAGAAGTACTCTGGAATGTTTCATAGTTGCTGTTGACACCTCCACCAGACCTTAATACTGCCCCAGTCAAAGACAAAACATCTACAAAGAAGTACTCTGGAATGTTTCACAGTTGCTGTTGAAACCTCCACCAGACCGTGATACTGCCACAGTCACAGACAAAACATCTACAAAGAAGTACTCTGGAATGCTTCACAGTCGCTGTTGAAACCTCCACCAGACCTTGATACTGCCACAGTCACAGACAAAACATCTACAAAGAAGTACTCTGGAATGTTTCACAGTTGCTGTTGAAACCACCACCAGACCTTGATTTTGCCACAGTCACAGACAAACCATCTACAAAGAAGTACTCTGGAATGTTTCACAGTTGCTGTTGAAACCTCCACCAGACCTTGATACTGCCGCAGTCACAGACAAAACATCTACAAAGAAGTACTCTGGAATGTTTCACAGTTGCTGTTGAAACCTCCGCCAGACCTTGATACTGCCACAGTCACAGACAAAACAGCTACAAAGAAGTACTCTGGAATGTTTCACAGTTGCTGTTGAAACCTCCACCAGACCTTGATACTGCCGCAGTCACAGAAAAAACATCTACAAAGAAGTACTCTGGAATGTTTCACAGTTGCTGTTGAAACCTCCGCCAGACCTTGATACTGCCACAGTCACAGACAAAACATCTACAAAGAAGTACTCTGGAATGTTTCACAGTTGCTCTTGAAACCTCCACCAGACCTTGATACTGCCGCAGTCACAGACAAAACATCTACAAAGAAGTACTCTGGAATGTTTCACAGTTGCTGTTGAAACCTCCGCCAGACCTTGATACTGCCACAGTCACAGACAAAACAGCTACAAAGAAGTACTCTGGAATGTTTCACAGTCGCTGTTGAAACCTCCGCCAGACCTTGATACTGCCACAGTCACTGACAAAACATCTACAAAGAAGTACTCTGGAATGCTTCACAGTCGCTGTTGAAACCTCCACCAGACCTTGATACTGCCACAGTCACAGACAAAACATCTACAAAGAAGTACTCTGGAATGTTTCACAGTTGCTGTTGAAACCTCCACCAGACCTTAATACTGCCCCAGTCAAAGACAAAACATCTACAAAGAAGAAGGAATCAAGTAGACCACAGCCCACAAGTTCAGATTAAACATTGCTTTTCTTTTCTTTCTTGCAGTTTAATGAGCTCTTTAAGCAGGATAGGCAATAGCAAACAGTTCCTCACTGTAATTACTTACAAATCTACTGGAGTTGTTGTTCCTAACAGTCTTTGCATTTCCAAATGCCTCTAATAATGGATTAGACTGAAGAATTACTTCCTTAATGTGCTGAACTTTTGTGCCACCTCCAGATATTCTTGCTATATAGGACATTATGTACTTGGCAGTCACTGTTTTACCTGCTCCAGATTCCCCGCTGAAACAATAAATGCCATTCATCAAACAGTAACTCTCTGATATCAGTTAAAATGTACAATACAGTAACTCTGTGAAATTTGCATATGTGTTATAAACATATAACAAGTTTCATTACAATTGAACAAATCATTTTTACAAAATTACCATAGTATTTTGTCAAAATTAAAAGGTCCATGTACCTTTGGACATTATCTGTTAAAAATTTTCACTCTGTTTAAATATATCAAAATAATTCAGTGTAATTCTCTTTATTTCATTTTTTTTTTTTTTTTTTTTTTTCATTCTCTACTATATGCTTGAAGTATCTTATTCCATCCAAAAATTTAATACCAACATTTCAGTAGAAATATTTGTTTCTGAGACTCTCTGAAATGGCATTTTTAGGAAAAGGTCTGTATACGTTTGTGTACACATGTACATATTCAAGATATTCTCAGGAAACAAGACAGGTGAAAAGATGATTAGAAATCAACATTTTGGGAGCGTACATCGTTCCAATTTTTAAGAAATACTTTACAAAATATTATTATAAATGTTATAAACAATGACTAAACACTACCAATACTTGCATCGTCTGCAGGTCAGGAGATGGTGTGAGTGTACAAAAGTAATTAGGTGAGAGGACTATTTGATTTGATTGGTTGATGGAGATTTAATTTTTTAAATTGTGATCAGGTTTATATTGGGAAGACCAAACGTAATTTAGAAACCAGAATGAATGAACATTTTCATAACATTAACTATAAACAAACTGATAAATCAGCCTAGCAGATCATTTTTGGTCATTTAACCATTAAATAAATCTAAAGTTAAATTATTAAAACAATTAAATGCTCCAATAGATTTAATGGTTTGGGTAAAAATATTTATTTTAAAATAAAAATCGTGTGATGAATTTTGAAATACTGACAATTGATTCTGTCTTTAGATTTGTTTCATTTTCAGATTTTGGTAGTAGTGGCAGAAATGTAGTGACCTGTAGTGATCGTAACATTGACAACAACATTGTATCAAACTAAAGATGTAAACAAATGTTTATGAAATTGCAATCTCTATTAATAAGAAAATTTACATAATTTCCTTAAAGATAAGTGAAGTTTCTGTTATAAGTTATTATATTTGTGTAAAATTTTGATATATTATGTATGTATTTAAGTTAATTGATGGAAATTAATCATTTCTTCACACTAGACATATATAGGCTAAGGATTTTTGGATAGTCAACCTGAAAAATTCAATGACAAATTCAAATTGTGGTTTACCAGGAAAATATAGGAGTCAACTGGAGAATTTAATGTCAGGATGGCACACTGGTCATGGTAGCTCAATGGTTAAGAGTGATTGGATGGAAACCAGGAAATCCATGGTTCAAATCCCAGTGAATTTTTCAGGTTGACTATCTATATTAGGTATGTGTTTATGGCATGAGTAGTGGTACTTTGTAACTTACCTGATGATCACACACTGGTTCTCACTGTCTATTGACAGGTTTCTGTACATCTCATCAGCCAAAGCATAAATATGTGGTGGGTTTTCATAAGGTGCCTGTAACCACAAAAACTTGCATTACTTTCAGTCCCTTGTTATTCTTACAATTTCCCACATTCCCTGCTCACACACCTTTCTTCCCCCAACCCAGATCACATCACTCTTCTGATCAGTAGGGCCTTATCTAGCAGGATTCTAAACAAAACAGTGTTCACATAAACAATCACATCTATCATGCAGATTTAGTACTTCAGTCAAAAAGTGGAGATTAACATTGGGATATATTACTTTGCAAGAACTTTTTTTATTACCAGAAACATAATTCCTATTCTACGCATCATACTCAACTTTTTATTTATTTTAAACATAAATCTCAAAAACTATTTGTAGTTGGTTTGTTGATACTCGTCACTTACTTGTTTATATTAATGAGAGATAGTTTCAAAGGCATTCGCCTCCATTTTCAATCTCTTTCCAACTTGGCAGCAAATGCCTTTGAAACTAGTCTCTCATTAATATAAACAAGTGATGAGTATCAAAAAACTAACTACAAATAGTTTTTGAGATTAATTTTGACGTCAGTGTTACTAAATTCCTCCAAACACATATATGAGTAAAAGATTATAATTTAAAAAAAAATTACTTACCATCCTTGGGCTAACAAACAGTTTCAAAAATTTGTTTAAAGAACTTGGTATAATTTTTGTTACCCAAAATGTAATATAAAAATTTTGCTACATTTTTCTAAAAATATAAAATTTTCGATAATAAAAGCTCTGGCACTTATCAATTTAATTGTTTAGATTGCAACCAGGTTTACATTGGAAAGAGCAAATGTAATTTAGATATCAGAATGAAGGGACATTTTAGAAATATTATAAACAGATTGATACATCGGCCGTAGCAGATCATTTCTGGTCATTTAACCAAGAAATAAATCCCAAAGTTAAATTATTAAAACACTTAAATGATTCAGAAGAAAATAGAAATTGTGTGATGAGTTTTGAAATAGCACCAATCAGTTCTATATTTAAGTTCGTATGAGGCTTTGCATTGTCGTGGATCAGAATGACCCCCACGGGTGAGATTTGCCGTCTGGTTGTTTTGATTTGATTGCTTGGCGGAGGTTGGTCAAGGATTGCAAGTAACGCTGGGTATTCACTGTTGTCCTGTGCTGCAGGAAGTGTATGAGAAGGGGGCCATCTTGGTCAAAGAAGAAAGTCAGCATAACCTTTCCTGCACTTGTGTGGATGACCTTCGCTTTTTTTGGTGGTGGTGACCCTGGATACTTCCACTGGAGACTTTGTTGTTTTGATTCTGGTTTGAAGTGATGACACCATGACTCATCTACAGCCACCACTCGTGCCAGGAACTTATTCCCTTCCCTAGCATAGCGCTGCAGATGACCAAGACAGTGGGCCATTGGACATGCTTCCTGGTGTGGTTGAAGACTGTGGGGCACCCATTGGACACACACTTTGTGCAAGAGCAGTCATCCTTCATGATGGTGTGAACACTTCCGACTTCAGTGGCTATGACTTTCACTGTCACTCGGTGGTCCTGGGTAATGAGTACATCAACCAGCTGGACAATGTCATCAGTAAAGCAGTATGGTGCTCCAGACTGTGCATCATCGGCTAATGACACCCGTCCTCCCCTTTAGTGCTTGTGCCATGCCTTGACCCTTCCAAGGAACATACAGTGTTTGCCGTATGCTTGTGACAATCGTTGATGAATGTCCATTCCCCCAACTCATTCTGCTGTCAGAAAACAAACAACACCTCCAAACACATATAAACAACACCTCTTTGCTCTTCTTTTGATGCCTCCATTTCACTGTTTACAATGCGACTGGCAGCATTGGACAATTGGTGCATGCTGCTGCTAGCTTTATAGTCACGTTACATACACACGTGCCCTCTAGCGACGGGCTGTGAACCTTCACACTCTGGTCGGAACAACACTTCGTTACACATGCCACGATATTACCATCTCGTCACCAGTTTCCACATACCAGACTCCAGCTCATTTCTTTTTGAACAGCCCTTATACATGGGTCTTTTACTAAAACTGCTTTTCTTGGATTCAAGGGGTCTCAAAACATGCATTTCTGTTAAAATCTTGGTATAAAATTTTTGGACAAAACGCATTAACTTTTAGATTGAAGGGACAGTTTTAAAATTACAACAATCCAATACCAGAAGGCTTAATTTAACTTTCTACAATTAAACTGTGTAAGTTGGACTTTATGAGAGTGCACTAACAATTACTTAATTACTGTGTTCATTTTGACGTTACATTTTTTTTTTTAATGAAGAAAGCTAATCACAGTTGGCCAGAGGCTTATTTTACTATACTTACAGCTCCTTGGTAAATTTCAATTTCCTTCTCTCCAAAATAAGGCATCTGCTTAAAAGGATTGACAGAAATTAGAACAGGACCTATGCATGTCTGAACAAGCGTTAAGGAAATACACATCAAGTAAGTAGGGCAACAATCTAGAGAAAGCTCTAGTAAACTGCTATTCAAGTCAACTTCCAAACTATTTTATTCCTTTCAAATACTCCTGAAGTCAATGTCTCAGAACACTGTCATGGAGTACATCATTTATAATTAGAGCTCAGATTTATATACGCTATAAACTATAAACATATGCATGCATCTATGCAGTAAAAATGTGCAAAATGTGCTCTAAAAACTTTATTATATGTATTTAAAATAAAGTATATTACTTCATTTGTTAATCTTAAAACTTAGAATAGAACATTTTATATCCCTCTAAGGGTACCATCCATCTAGAGACGGACACATTTTTATAATTATATGAGGAACATACGTCTATGCAATGGCTAATTTGTTTTAAACATTTTACACACTAACCTACTTCTGAATATGAACAGGAGAGCACTCACATACACCAGGTTGCCAAATTGAACAACTACAACACAAATTTCATCAAAAAATTGATCCACACACACACACACACGCACGCACGCACACACACACACACACGCACGCACACACTTAAAGGAAATTACTACATTATAAAAACTAGAAAACCCAAACATCCGATATGGCAAATTTACATTTCATACAAAATACTTCAAAAAATTTGAAAAGATATTTAAGAACTTCAACATAAAATTAGCCCCTCAGAACAAACAACATCCGCAACTTACTAAACCACCCTCTAAAAAATAGCACACCAAAAACTCAATTATCAGGCATTTACCAAATGAGGTGCCGGGATTGCGACAAGATATACATTGGTAAGACCAAAAGGAATCTAGGAACAAGAATGAAAGAACACTTCAGAAATATTAAATTCAAACACATGGACAAGTCTGCCATAGCACATCACTTTTGGTCTGAGAATCACAACATAAAACAAGAAATAGAATTGATCAAACAGGCAAAGAAACCTCTAGAACTGCAGATTTGGGAAGACATTACAAAGAAACAGAACCTCTTATCAATTTTGAAATTCCCGCCATAGATGACGTCATCAAACATACCAGAGCATCAGATGGCAGCAGAACACCAAGCCAGATGCATCATCAGTCAACCACAGAACTAGTCTTCATTAAAAAGTGTATACAAGGTTGACTCATTTACTTAATTTTAGTAACAATGAGTAATTATTACACAGAAAATGAAGCTAGTTACAGTGGAGTAATAAATATTATACAAATAAAAATATTTAGTAATTATTTTCCACTTCTATCGCCTTTATATGAGATTAATTTTGTGAACATTTGCCCACATCTTCAGTCAACACACTTTGTTGTCAAGGATACCATGTATTTATGTATTTACGTATTACCAACATCTGAAGACGAAACAAACCTACAAACAGAATCAATTGCCGGTAAGTCAAAATTCATTACGCGATTTTTATTTTTTAAAATAAATATTTTTTCCCAAACTATTAAATCTATGGGAACATTTAATTAATGTAAATTTATATTGAGGAATTAATCCTTAAATAATTAATCCTTTTAAATACATTACTCCGGTATATGGGTGATTTTTGATTAATTAGAGCCAACTGAAAAATTCAATGCCATGGCTGGGATTTGAACCACGGATCTACTGGTTTCCGTCCAGTCGCTCTGACCCTTGAGCTACCATGGTCAACGTGCCTTCCGGGAAATATAATGAGTCAATTGGAGAATTTAATGTCAGGAAGGCACGTTGACCATGGTAGCTCAAGGGTCAGAGCGACTGGACGGAAACCAGTAGATCCGTGGTTCAAATCCCGGCCATGGCATTGAATTTTTCAGTTGGCTCTAATTAATCGAACATTTAATTGTTTTAATAATTTAACTTCGGGATTTATTTCATGGTTAAATGACCAAAAATGATATGCTATGGCCGATTTATCAATTTGTTTATTAAATTTTAGATGAGTCGTATTTTTTACACATCTGCTTCACTTTCATACCTATTTTGAGGACATGTTTCGCAAATCATCGTTTGCATCTACGGCTCTTCGAAAATGTTCTTTCTTTCTGGTTTCCAAACTACGTTTCGTCTTTCCAATATAAACCTGATCACAATCTAAACATTAAAATTGATAAATACCAGATTTTTTATCATTAGGAATTTTATCTTTTTTAGAAAATTGTAATAAATTTTTAATACTATATTTATTTTGAGGAACTAAAGTTATTTTTGAGTTTGATTTATGAGTCACTATGTTTACACTCAAACTTCACTTACTTGTTGTATAATTGAAACGTTTTCAAGATCATTCGATCTCATCCTCAGCTGTTTGGTGACTAAATGAACATTCCTCTTCTTCCACTACTACGGTGCTCCGATCCCTCTGCCATCTGGTGTTAGGGGCACTAAGTTTTAATACTTCAGTTAATGCCGGGATTTCAAAATTTATAACTTTATCACGGTTTTTGGTTATGAATATTTTTTCCCAAATATCCAATTCAATGGGTGTACTTAAAGATTTTAACAGTTTAATGTTGTGGCCAATGTTGTGGTTTTCGGTCCAAAAATGGTGTGAAACTGCAGATTTTTCTGTTTGTTTCAACTTAATGTTCCTCTGGTGTTCTTTTTGCCTGGTTAACAAGTTTCTCTTAGTTTTTCCTATGTAGCTTTTTTCACAGGTATCACAATTTATCTGATAAATTCTTGATTTCAAATTGTTGGAGATTAAATTTTTTGGTGGTTTATTTAGCAGGTTCCTCAGACTGAATTTGTTTTGGGGTGCTAGTTTTAAGTTTAGTCTTTTGAAGATTCGTTCAAATTTTCTAAAAGCCCATGGATGGTAGGTGAATTTTCTATATTGCCAATCTGTGTTTTTAAGTGGTGTGAGAGTGGTATTTTTTGATATTATCTTCAGTTTTTCCTCTCTATTCATCATGTTCCTTATGATGGCTGGGTTGAATCCATTAATACCGCTATGTCTTTTATGTGTTGTTCTTTCAAAAATTGCTCCTTACTCAGTGGGATGTCGTATAGCCGGTGAATTAGACTTCTAAAGGCAGCTAGTTGATGTGAAACTGGGTTGTATTCATTTTTCTTTATGTAATTATCTATGTGTGTGAGCTTCCTGTATATTCCAAAATCTACACCATGACGATTTCTAGTTATCTTGAGGTCCAAACAGGGTAGGGTGTTGTCTCTTTCTACTTCCATAGTAAACTGGATGTGGTTATCTTGCAGATTTAGTAATTTTAGAGAATCTTCTCTAAGTTTTTCCGGAACGATAGCAAAAACATCATCAACATATCTCCGCCAAAATTTGTAAATCTGTGGGAAGACCTTTACTATGTGTGTTTCAAAATAGCTCATGTATAGGTCTGCTAAAATAGGCGAAAGTAGGCTCCCCATAGCTAATCCTTTTGATTGTCTGTAGAATTTTTGGTTAAACATGAAGTAATTATTCCTTATGTATAAATCTGTAAGATTGATAATGCCATCTATTTCTGTGGGGTCCGTTGTAGTCTGGGTTAGCCATTTTTTGAGGAGTGTAGGTATTTTTTCTACTGGAATGCTTGTAGAAAGTGCCTTAACGTCAAAAGACTTAAAAATCCCGGTGTTTTGGTTGATGAGGATGCTCCAGTTGACGTTCTTTTAACAGTTTGAATTTCTTCTTAAGTTTTTCGTCTTTCTTAATCATTAATATGTTTAATTTTTCGTGAACCTGCATTTTGAAATTTTGCCAGATGTGTATTCCTAATTTTTTGGTTAGTTTTAGATGTAGGTTGTATAATTCCAGGTCTATTTTATTTATGTAGCTGTAATGTTTCGAAATTTCCAGTTTCATCACGTATTTTTCCACCAGTTTTTGTTTTCTGTGATTACTATTGTGTTTGACCGTTTGCTTGACAAAGCAAAGTTATACCAACTTCTTTAAAAAAAAATTGAAACTGTTTATTAACCCAAGGATGGTAAGCAATTTTTTTAAATTTATAATCATTTTTTATTTTTTTAAGAGTAGAAATATCATCAATACTTTTTTGATATTTAAATTTTTCAATTTTCTTTTGTATAAAATCTTTATTAAAACCATTAATTAAAGCAATATTAATAATATGTTTATATTCTTTATTAAATTCTTCTTTATTCAGGGGTATATTTATTAATCTATAAATCAAACTATTAAAAAGAGAAAATTCATGTAAAAAGGGTTAAAACGTTTATTTTTTATGTAATTATCAATATGAGTGGATTTCCTATATATACCAAAACCTAATTTGTTACTATTTCTTATTATTTTCAAATCTAGAAAAGGAAGAAATCCATTAATTTCAGTTTCTAATGTGAATTTTATAACTTTATCTTGTAAATTTAGTAATTTTAAAGCATCATTAATTTGCTTTTCAGGAACAATAGCAAAAATATCATCAACATTTCTATACCATGTTTTAAAAATCAAAGGAAAAGTTTTAGTGACTTGAATTTCGAAAAAAATCATAAAAAGATCAGCAAGAAAAGGTGAAAGAGGATTACCCATTGCTAAGCCAGAAGTTTGTTGAAAAAAATTCACCATTAAAAGTGAAAAAATTTTGATCCAAACAAAAATCAGTGAGTTTAACAAAATCAACTATTAAGTCCTCATGTAAATTTATTGAATTCAATCACTTTTTTTAAATAAATTAAAAGTTTTTCTCTAGGAATACTAGGAAATAAGGCAGTGGCATCAAAAGAAATGAGTGTATCAGTTTTAGATAATACAACACTATCAATCTTTTTTATTAGTTCAAAAGAGTTTTTAATACTTAAACTTTCAAATTTATCAAAATTACTAAATTTTTTGTGTAACCATTTTGCTAAATTGTAAGTTGGTGAGTTTATACAATTAACAATAGGTCTCATTTTATTACCAGGCTTATGAATTTTAGGAAGGGCATAAATTCTAGGTAAAACAGGATTACTAACCTTTGCAAAATGTTCTTCTTTGATATAACTTTCACTTCATTAAGTATTTTCTTAAAATTTGTAATAAAAGATTTTAAAGAGTCTTTATTAATATTTATAAAATCTTCACCTTGAAGTAAAAGGTTTACTCTATTAATATAATTTAATTTATCTAAAATTACAATTCTACTACCTTTATCCGTTTTGGTGAAAATTAAATCTTTTTGATTTAATGATTTAATAATATGTTTTATTATTATTACTATTATTATTATTATTACTATGATTATTATGATTGTGATTATTATGATTGTTATTATTATTGTTGTTATTATTATTGTTATTGTTGTTATTATCATCATCATCATCATCATCATCATCATCATCATCATCATCATCATCATCATCATCATCATCATCATCATCATCATCATCATCATCATCATCATCATCATCATCATCATCATCATCATCATCATCATTATCATCATTATCATCATTATCATCATTATCATCATTATTATTATTATTATTATTATTATTATTATTATTATTATTATTATTATTATTATTATTATTATTATTATTATTATTATTATTATTATTATTATTTTCTTTTTGGTTTGTATTTATCTAAATTTTGCAATATTTTGCTACATTTTAATTTAATCAAATTAATTTTAATTTCTACTCTTAAAAAAGTAAAAGATGATTATAAATTTAAAAAATTTACTTCCCATCCTTGGGTTAATAAAAGGTTTCAAATTTGTTTAAAGAAGTTGGTATAACTTTAGTTCCTCAAAATAAATATAGTACTAAAAATTTGTGGAAATTAAATATTCTTTCACACTGGCCGTGTGTAGGCTAAATTGTGGAAACGTAGAGTCAGACTGAAAAATTCAATGCCATAGCCGGAATTTGAACCACGGATCTTCTGGTTTCCGTCCAGCCGCACCACCATTGTGCTACTATGGCCAACGTGCCGACATGACATTAAATTCTCCAACTGACTCGTATTTTCCCGGTAAACCACTTAGGAGTTCTCATAAACACATGAGACAACCACCCCAATGGCGACTTACTACTTGTAAGTACTTTAAGGCCCGGGTTTTACATAGTAAACCACTATTAGGTTAATTAATGGAAATTAACTATTCTTTCACACTGGCCGTGTGTAGGCTAAATTGTGGCAATGTAGAGTCAGACTGAAAAATTCAATGCCATAGCCGGGATTTGAACCACGTTGTCTCATGTGTTTATGAGAACTCCTAAGTGGTTTACCAGGAAAATACAAGTCAGTTGGAGAATTTAATGTCATGTCAGCATGTTGGCTATTAAAAATTTATTACAATTTTCTAAAAAAGATAAAATTCCTAATAATAAAAAGATCTGGTATTTATCAATTTAACTGTTTAGATTGTGATCAGGTTTATATTGGAAAGACGAAACCTAGCTTGGAAACCAGAAAGAAAGAACATTTTCGTAACATTAGATATAAACAAATTGATAAATCGGCCGTAGCAGATCATTTTTGGTCATTTAACCATGAATACATCCCGAAGTTAAATTATTAAAACAATTAAATGTTCCCATGGATTTAATTGTTTGGGAAAAAATACTTATTTTAAAAAATAAAAATCGTGTAATGAATTTTGTCATACCGGCAATTTATTCTGTTTTTAGGTTTGTTTCGTCTTCAGATGTTGGTAATACGTAAATACATAAATACATGGTATCCTTGACAACGAAGTGTGTTGACTGAAGATGTGGGCAAATGCTCATGAAATTAATCTCATATAAAGAAGATGAAAGTATTATCATCAACTTCTTAAGATAAGTGGAAGATAATTACTAAATATTCTTATTTGTATAATGAGTAATTATGTTTTAAAAGGATACAAAAATATAATCGTCCATGTAACGCTTCTTCAGGTTCTCTACTATGGCATCTTCTGATATTTTGGGTAGCAGCACCATGTCGTCCACTCCAGAGAGTTTGACATTATGAGACTGCCAATGGTAAACCTGAAACAAGCCAATAACATGCTAAGTAAGTAATTTCACCAAAATTCATGTAGATTAAATTGTGAAGTTAAAAATTGTATGTGTTATATTGACAAAACATTCTCTGACCAATATTAATAAACTACAAGAGATGTTCAATAAAGAATGATCATAATATTATTTGTAGCAAAAGGTTAGAAACAGTGATGTATTTAACATTTGAAAGTAATGAGTCTGTAATTCAAACACAAACATCACTTAAATTATCCTTACTTGGACATGTTTCGGAGAACAGTTTGTACCCATTATCAGCATCTATCCAACTCTATAATGTCAGTTATCCAGTGGGATAACTGCTGACGATGGGGACAAACCGTTCTCTGAAACATGTCCAAGTAAGAATAATTTAAGTGATGTTTGTGGTTGAATTACCGACTCATTACTTTCAAATGATCATAATCTTTTTACGGTCGTAATTTTTTGCACTAAAATTTAATCTTATTATATTCTGTTAGCTTAATGTGAAACAAACACACCGTAGTAGTTTCATTATTGGTACTCCTGGTTCCCACCTGTGAGAACCAGGCAAGTTCAGACATGTTCAGTATCACCTACCGCTGCAATGGAGGTAACACATGAGGAAATTCTGCTTTCGTCTCAACAAATCTTCAGTTGAGGCCTATACAATGTTACAAGAGGCCTATGGCCTTCCCTACAGCACAGCTCGAAGGTGGTTTAAAATGTTTAAAGAGGGGAGACAATTTCAAAGGAAGGTGGAACCGGTGCTCCAGTTGCTGCTCTTACACAAGAAAACATCAACACTGCTGCTGCCATTGTGAGAGAGGATCAACGAATTACCATAACATCACTTTCTGAAATACTGAACATTTCATTGGGTGCCACCCACACGTTGGTGACAGAAACATTACACATGAGACGTGTTTGTGCGCGATGAGTTCCAAGACTGTTGATTCCAGAACAAAAGGACATTCGCCTGCAGGTCTGTATGCAGTTAAAGTTGATGTTAGAGGAAGATACGGAGTTTCTTTCAAACGTAATCACTGCTGATGAAACTTGGCTATATCATTTTGATCACGAGAGCAAACAGCAAAGCTCAGTGTGGAAATCTCCTTCATCAGCAACCCCCAAAAAAGCAAAAGTGGTTGCTTCTGCTGGAAAGGTTATGATCATCTCATTCTTTGATATTCATGGAATGGTTTATCAGCATGTTGTACCTGCACACACATCAGTAACTGGACAATACTACAGGGATGTCCTGAAAACATTGCAAGTCCATATCAGGCACAAAAGATCACATTTCACCGGGATCACATTTCCTTGAAGCAGGCTGGATGCTGCACCACAATAATGCGCAGCCACATATTGTCAATGTTGTTGCTGAATATCTTGCAAAAATCAACATGAAGTGCATCCCTCACCCTCCCTATAGTCCGGATTTAGCCCCATGTGACTTTTTTCTATTCCCTAACTTGAAGAAATGCCTTCGTGGGAGGCATTATCCATCATCAGAAGCAGTGGTAAAGGCTGTGGAGGCGATTTTGAAGGCTCTCTCAAAAAATGGTTTCCAAGATGTCTTTGAAGACTGGCAGAAATGCTGGGACAAGTGCATCGCATTCAGGGGAGGCTATTTTGAGAAGGACCATCAAAATTATGAGGATGAGTAAACGTACGTTGTCAAAAAAAAATTTGTGATCATTCTTTCTTGAACAGTCCTCGTATTATCGCAAAAGTTTATGCTTCTATCTACTTAATGTAAACTGAACACTTCAGTTGCTTTTCCTACAAGATTCAAGATGTCATGAAAAAAATTGTAAGATGCATTTTTGAGAAAGTAACAAACCATGTTTCACCTAAAGGAATGTGATAGAGAAGTTGATGTGATCTAGCAAACAGTTTGAAGTTAATATCATCAAGAAATACAGCTGCACAGTGAGGCCTGTAACTCTGTACAGCAATTTGTGCATGAATGGGCAAACATACTTCTGTAGTTTTGCTTCCATAGTCAGAAGGGTATGTGTTCTCCAATCTGCCTATTCGCATTGACTAATAAAGTGTATTCATCTCAAATGTAAAAAAAAAAAAAAAAAAAAAAAAAAAATTAATAATAATAATAATAATAATAATAATAATAATAATAATAATAATAATAATAATAATAATAATAATAATAATAATAATAATAATAAATAATAATAATAATAATAATAATAATAATAATAATAATAATAATAATAATAATAATAATAATAATGAGGAATAAAAACAGACTAAACTTTGGCATTTACAGAAAACCAACACAGACAACTACATAAAAGCTAATGGCTACAACCCAAGAACCCACAAACAGGCAATCTTCAATAGTTTAGCACACAGACTGGTAAACATCCCTCTCACAGCAGAAGAATACAAAACAGAATACAACAAAATAATTGAAATAGCACAAAAAAATAATTTTCCCAAATCATTAGTGGACAAAAAAGTGAACTTAGCAAAAAAGAAGAAGCTACTAAAGGAAACCACAACCCTCTCAGCTACAGAAACTAATATGATTTTCAAAAAATTCACTTACCATCCATGGGCCTATGATAAATTCAAAAAAGTCTTCAAAAAACAAAACATTCAACTAGCACCAGTCAACCATTTCTCCTTAAAAAACCTAATTTGCTCAAACATCAAAGATGCCATTCCATCTAACAAAAAATCTGGTATATATCAAATTGAATGCAATGACTGTAGTCAAATTTATATTGGAAAAACAAAAAGAAATTTAGAAACAAGAGCAAAGGAACACTTTAGAAACATAAAATATAAACAATTAGAAAAATCAGCAGTTGCCACACATTTTTGGGAAAAAAAACACAAAATAAATCCAGAACCAAAACTACTAAAACATGCATCAGGAAAACAAGAACTATCCACATGGGAACAAATCTTCATTTCAAAAAATAGGAACAAAGTATTCAATTTCGACATCCACCAGAAAGATTTGTTCAGCAAGTTCCTTTAACCGCCACCTGAGGAGACCTGTGACAAAATATTGTCAACTACACCAATGAGAACCAGTCGAGGGCCGGCTGATGATAGAGGCAAAGCCTCAGAAACATGTTCCGGAAAAATTTAAAAGTAAGTGTTGTTTAGTGTCATTAATCGACTCTCTTTAGAGTTAATTTATCTTGACTCTGTCTCAATCTATTAAAATTAAAAAATAATAAATATATAGATAATATGGAACCATAAAATAATAACATGATTCAACTGGTATAGATGCACATCGTACAAAACTGCTATAAGTAATACGCATGTGTTTAGTGCACCAGCACTCACAAATTGACCCCAGCAAAAGGATCGTTCGTTACTTAGCATGGTCTCCAGAGAAAATCACTACATTCTTAATGACAATTTTTATTATATAACCAATCACTAATGTTGAGAATTTGTTCCCTTTAAGCCTTTCAGTCAGGAATTATTTTGCTACCTATGCCATTCTTCCTCTAATTTGAAAGTGGTTTTGATAAGGCCATCTGGGACACCTTAAGGCAACTGACTCGAATACCCATGATCATTACAGTGACACGAAGTGGACTCAAAGCCGGAGGTCATGAGTTTGAGTCTCTGCAACTGTAGTCAAATGTGCCTATGCTAAAGGATGTAGGACGGCTCAAGTAAAATAATCGGTGTGACAGCATGAAAAAGTTACAGGATATCGTTTCACTGCAGTTGCATGGATTTTGTTTCTTTTATTAAAAAAAAAAAAAAAAACTACAATGTAAGCTGTACAAAAATAAATAAATAAATAATTTTGTATAATTCAGAACATCTCAAATACATATGTGTAATTGGTTGAAGACAAACATAACTTCTGAAACATTTGAATAAAAGAGGAAAACATTTTAAGAACTATTACTACTACATGAAATATTACACAATTACTCATCACTAGGCCTCGGACATGACTTTACGTTAAATTAGCTTCTATTATATTGCTGCTTATGTTGTTTACAAACCAGCAAAGTGGAGAGAGGGAGTAGTTGCATGCACTAGGGGAGGGGAAGGAGAGGTCACTAAAACCCTGTGCTGTCGCAACATGACAACCAAGGCCTTCTCATCACTGGACACAGCGCCTAATCGACATAACAAGATCAATAACATTTAAATGAGTCCTGCACAAACATGTCACATAATCTAAGAAAATGTGACAACCATTTGTTTATGGAGATAACAATGCAATGATACATTACATCCCCTTTATAGCACAGGACACTAACAATCATCCATAATTTCCTGTACCAAGTGATAGGTCTTACTGCATAGAGCAGACTTATATTCATTCTTTTTCTCTGAAGATAGTAATTTTAATTATTTTGGAAGTGCACTGAATATTTTGACACATTCATAATATACTCTTTGCTGAAAACAAGTTAATCTAGAACTGGGTTTGTATAAATCCATTCTTTGCCTTGTATTTATGCAAAAATACAAAATTTATATATCAACACTTAGGAGAGTAATTAATGAAGCCAAAAAGCAGCATAATAGTAGGTTTATTTTAAATGCACCTAATAAAAGTAAAGTCATGTGGCAAATAGTAAAGAAAAAAACAGGAACAACTAAATTTAATAGTGAGAGAATCACGCTCACTGGTGTCCAGAAACCAACCGATGTGGCCAATGCTTTTATGAACCATTTTTCAAACATGGTTGGAAATTTAAATTCCTCACAACCCTCACATAAGCAACCTTCATATGTAGGTAAGGAAAATATACACTCAATTTATCTGAGCCCAGTAACGGAAAATTAAATTACTGATGTGAAAAATCTAAAAAACAAACATTCATGTGGCTCAGATGGTATTCCAGATTCGGTAATTAAAGCTTGTGTAGAATACATTGCTGAACCTTTAGCAGATACATGTAATGCTTCATTAACCTCTGGAATTTTTCCTCAGATATTCAAAACTGCTAAAGTAACTCCCATATTTAAAAAAGGAGACAGAAATAATCTTGAAAATTATAGACCTGTCTTACTCTTGTCTGTATTCTCAAAGATACTCGAACGAGTGATGTACAATAGAATGATACCTTTTCTTGAAAAATATGAAATATTCATCCCTTCTCAGTTTGGTTTCCGAAAGCGTAAGTCCACTATGAATGCATTACACTCGTTTGTAAATGATGTCCTTGAAGCTACCGATCACAATCAGCGAGCTATTGGTATCTTTCTAGACCTGTCAAAGGCGTTTGATACAGTTAACCATAAGATATTACTGGACAGATTAAAGTCGACATTAGAGGTATAGCCAATGCTTGGTTTGAGTCATATCTCAATCAAAGGAAGCAGTATGTCGAAGTAAATGATAAGCATTATACTTCAGCACCTCTAAAAGATGGAGCTCCACAAGGGTGAATTCTGGGGCCCATTCTGTTCCTAATATATGTAAATGACCTGCCATCAAATCTCAAAGAAACACAAGTAACTCTTTTAGTTAATTCATGGAAATTAATAATTTCTCCACACTAGCCATTTATAGGCACGTTGGCCATGGTAGCTCAAAGGTTAAGAGTGACTGGACGGAAACCAGGAGATCCGTGGTTCAAATCCCGGCCATGGCATTGAATTTTTCATGATGACTCTATTTAACAAGTAACTCTGTTGGCAGATGATACTAATATAATACATACGAATCGTAATCTCTGTACCCTAGAAAATGACATAAATCAAAGAAATATAATTTAACATGAATGGCTGGTACGAAATAAGCTCCATTTAAATATAGATAAGACAACTTTTATTAACTTCAGTCCTGATAAAGTATCTAGTGAACTGCAGATTTGCATTAATACTCACTCCATAAAGGAAGCTAAAGAAACTTAATTCTTAGGAGTGTGGATTGATTCGGAATTAAAATGGAATGCACATATTGATTATCTAGCAAATAAACTTCCCAAAATCTTTATTATTAATTATTAGATGAGTCGTATTTATTACACATCTGCTTCACTTACGTACCTATTTTGAGGACATGTTTCGCAAATCATCGTTTGCATCTTCGGCTCATAAATCTTGATATATGTCCAAAATCTGTCATGCATTCAGAGTAGCAAGTAAAGTTTGTACCACAAGCATGCTAAAAGCTATGTACTTTGGATATGTTCACTCAATTCTAACCTATGGCATTCCAATATGGGGCATGTCCACAAATCTTTAGGTCATCTTTAAATTACAAAATAAAATACAATTAATTAAGCAAGTACCTATAAGAACGCCTAGTAGGATAGTATTTAAGGAATTAAACATTTTACCTCTCCCTTCCATATATATTCTGGAAACATTATGCTTCATCCATAAAAATAGAAATCTCTTCAAAACAAATGACATATCACACACACAACACCTGATCATTAAATCACATACATACCACATTCTGTCACACCAATAAGAGTCGCAGTAGCATTACTCACCATGGGACTAGCCTATACAATACATTACCTGGACATTTCAAAGATCAGGTCTATAGCAAATTTAAATGTTCCTTAACAAAAGCACTCTTAAAACATGTACCTTTTAGCAACCAGGAATTTAAAGACATAAATTTGTAATAACTTTGTAAATATTACTTCTTGTATAAAAAAATGAAATGTGTAGTGTTTAACGCCCGCTTTTACTACATACGGCACCGCAGGCGGTGACACTGATGATACATGAGATGAAGATGGAGCACCGGTGGAATGAGATGGCGGGGGAAACCAGAGGTCCCGGAGAAAACCCGCCCCAGCGCCGTGCTGTCCACCACAAATCTCACTTTGCGGTCGCCTGGGATCGAACCCGGGCCGCCTTGGTGAGAGCCAAGCGGTCTAACCACTGAGCCACGGCGCAGCCTCACTTCTTGTATAAGCTACTTCATATTGTACATACTGTTGTATATAGTATTATGTTATATAATTATGTAGTATTACTGATGAAGCCATGATTTATGTATAAATCAAACGGTGAATAAAGTATCTTATCTCATCTAATATATATTCACATTTTGTGTAAAGTAGTCTTGATTTTTTATATGAAAACACATAAAGATATATTAACAAGGATGTGTTAAAATGTTCAGCCTTTGAAACAGAACCTTAGAGTAAGCCGTAACACAGATGCCACATATCGCTATGATGGCTCTCTTCTGTAATGTAAATTCTCAATATAGAATTTTTAAGTGGAATGCAATATTTTATCTAATTTAATGTTCTATAAGGTAATAAATAAGTTCAGGTAGTTGTGATATATTGTGGGTATGTTTCAGTTCAGCTTTATGACTTAGCACCCTTAATCTGTGGTATTAGGGCCCTCAATGAGCATGGCTGTCCTCTTGGAAAGGTGGCTGTACTGTTGGAAAGACGTGAACAAGGTGTTAGCAGATCGAGGAAAGCCTTCTTTTGCACCCACTAGGTATCGAAAATTATTGACTTGTTCTTAAGAGGTTTAAATTACCAAGAGATGTTTGGGTTACGAACTGCAACAGTTCTATTTACACATTGAGTCATACATCTCTGAAATAAATTCTGCAAATATACAAAATACTAGATAAAATATCAAGAATAATTTCGATAACATTCCAAATTCAAATAAGGGGGCCAAAAATATTATATATTTAGTAAAGTTCCCATTTGTTTTTTTGACAGTTTAAGGTTAGGACTGTCACGTATTGCAATCACATTATTACTGCTTAGATTAAAAAACACCGCATGACAATAAAACATTATGACTAAAAGACCCTTGCAAAAGTAGTCCTTCACACACCAAACGCATTTCACTTCCTTATATATTAAGAAACAAGTAGATAAAAAATGTGACGTTTGCTATATTTTCCACTTGTCTTATCTAACTTTATAGAGAAAAGATACAATAGATGATCACACATTATAAACCTTAACTATGCGATAACTTACCATTTTTCTTAAATTTTGCTCTCACTCTTACTGAAATATATGACTCATTCACTTCCTGTTATTGGTATATGATTACAAAGAAGCCTCTCCTCTGACAATCCCTTATCTTGCTATCCTTACTATCTTAACCACAAACACCACAAAGTAGTGATGAGTGAAATATCACTATCCGTGATATTATGGTCCCTGTGGTGATCACAAAATCAAAATCGCTCCAGTGATCAAACCAGTGATAATTGCACAGAATACCAGGAAAGAATAAACATATTTCCCGGGCATGTATGGACACTATGGTCTAATGGATTTCAAAGTTCCCGATATCAAAATGCTGATACTCCTAACAGGTACCAGAGCAGACAAGAATACATGCCAAATATTCATAATGTAAGACAATATCTGTTTCGACCTCTACTCAACTGTTAATACTACTCAACCAACGCCCATAATAATTGAGGAATGGAAACAAACTACGAGGGTCCGAAACATAAAAACGGTACGCAACCCCTGGATTCCATTAAAAACTTGGCCCAAACAAGACATACCCCTAGCAAGACGAAGACTGCGTGCGTAAACTGTACAATGAACATTGTAAGGATTACACGCTCAAAACTGCATAAACAAATATCAATACCCAAACCGACACTCTACTGATGAAAAACGGCACCACTGTACTACATACCATTGTACTTGCACATTATGTGCATTTTCAGTAATAGTAATAAAGTTATCGACATTGACAGAGAGTTAGCATTTTCGTCACACTAAAAACCCTCGATTTAGGAGAGATTAATCAGAGCTGTTAAAGAAATAATTGAAATAATATTAATTGTGTAAACGATATAAGGTCTGGTTTGAAATCTGCTACGCTGTGATCAGCATTTAAGACAAATATTGTTCAAAGAAAAATTCCAATCAAAGCCGGTAACCATTATTTGGGTATTAGCATGAGCACCACATGACTACCGATTGTTTACACCCGTTATACTCAACAAAAATATAAAGTAGCACATAACAACAACAAAATAAGTGAAATAGCAAACTTGGTATTTCAGTTCATCTTTCAAGTATGCGATACAAAGATTGCCAAGAAAATTCTTCCCCATATGTAAAAAATGTTGATTTCCTCAAAAATGGCAATAACCTGATAAACATGTTTGTTCAGCTGAAAATAACTCTCGCACGTAATCCTAAATTTTAATGAAACAACTGAACGTGTACAAGAATTAAAATACAACGTTGTTTCCGTTTAAACCGTTAAACTGCAACCAAAATATATCAACCTGATTCATCACTATTAACAAGAACTCTTTGTTTGTTTCTCCATCTGGCAGTTTGTTCAAAACTATGTGCAGCTGGCGAGTTGCATGTTGCTGTTTTTCCATATGTGAGTAAAGATGTCGACTCGTTATAACGAAATACTCTCTTTGTGCGTTGTGAACCTAAATTATATAAACACTTCATTACAAATGGAAAGCAATTCTCATTACTTGCAATGTGTTCTTATGAGGGCGGTTTTTCAAATACAAATTATTGATTTCCCAACATTGTCCCCTTTTAGGGATACACATTTCTCCCAACACTCCTGCCATTTTTAACCTATTAAAGAAAAAGAATTGTCAATCTCTGACAATATGCTTCTGTCTCCACGATGATCTACTCATTTGATCTAAGTTTTATTCCTGCGAGCCATTTCATGTTTGCAAACAGAAGAATATGGGGTAACAATTCATAAACAATTAATGCAGTTTGGTAGCGGCAACACCTGTTGAATGTGCTGGAGCATTATCGCAGTGAAATAAAACGTTCTTCTTCTTCTTGTTCTTCTTCTTCGCCCTATGGGGCCAAGTCTCTTTCAGCTTCTTGTTGAACTGGGCCAATAACTCACTGCAGTGTCCTTCCGTAATCGTTTTTCCGTTTTCCAAGAGGTCAATGAAAATGACAGCTTTCGCCTACCTAAAGATCGTCGCCATCATTTTTTCGGCCGATGGGACCGTCTTTGCCTTCTTTGGAGCAAATTCTGCTGAAGCTGGTTGTTGCTTGGTTTCCGGAGAATATTGTCACCCAATTAGCGGAAGGCACGACCGGCAACAGCTGGGAGGGGACCAGAGGCAGCCGAGCCACGCCTCCCATTAATCTCTGTCACTGAGGGGGATGATTAGGAGAGGGATTGCGGGACACTGAGCCGCCTCTTTACCCTCCCCTTAGGTTCTCGAACGTGCGGGTTGTTTCATCTAATCCAGATACTTCTAGAAGACGGTGATATTCCTATAAAAGGGCTGCAGTGAGTGAATTGGGTCAGTCAGTCAGTCAGTGCTTGACGAGCTAGTGAACGGACGAGAAGACTGCGTACGTGCGTCGGAGGAGTTTACGTAATCGCGAGTGCAAGTGGAACTTTAACGGACGAACTGGTGAATCGTAATTGTGTGCATTACGTAATTCTGTGTAATTGGCAAGTGTTCAACTGTAAGTCGGTGGAAATAAAGAACATTTATGAGTAGTGCAATTGGACTTTTCATTTCACGAACCCACAGAGTCACAATATTGATGAATGCAGATCCAATCGACAGTGACAACCCGACACAAAAAGTCCTTCGGATTTCACCTAAACAACTTCGAAGTTGAAAGCCACGCCCGCTTGATGTTTGTCAACTGTGAGCAAACAACTCTCATCTCCAACTAATCGTGCAACATATGGACTCCAATTAACTTGAGAAAATCTAATCCTGCAGACATAAAGTGAAAAATGTCAAAACCCACTTCCTGAAACAGCGTTTAAGAGTTGTACCCTCAAGAATTGGCGAAAGAAAACTTCTGTATTGAGAACCCGAGGCTCATGCTTCCATGCAGAAAGGCCTTCGATGAGTACAGACAGGAGAAACTAAGCAAACAACCTGAAACCATATTATGTAGCAACTGGAGCAAAGACACATATATCATGGATTCCATATATTAAATATGTGTCATAGAGACAGTGGCGAAGCGTGAAATAAAGTGTTGGTAGCATTGATTCCCCAAGGATTTCAGGAGAAAATGGTAAATAACCAAAATGTATGCCAAGCATATTTTATTTGCTCTGGATACATTTTCAAAATTTATTCGCGAACATCCACGGTACTGCGGACAATTCGACAGCTGCTTAGATTCGAGTGACCAGTTCCGCGGGCTCATTCAATACTGTATTTATGCATTTGTAACCTTGAACCATGCCTTTTAGGTTTCCGGAAGCGATCGCGACTTTTCGATAGTTAGAGAGCACTGACAGAACGTGTCAAGAAAAGCTTTTTATGGCGCTTTAAATTACATTTGTAACTAATAGCATTAGCAACAGTATTTTATATAGATTGGTATTTACTGGTGACAAACAGGAAATTGTTGTGAAGTTTTAAGTTATTAGCAAAATTGTGTAAATTACATACTTTCTCTATTTTAGGCTAAGAGTTCACACGGTGTGGGCCAGGGAATGTCTGAATAGAGAGGGGAAGCCTGTAGTGTGAGCAGGGCCTACGTGTGACTGTGCAATAGGAAGAATACAGAAGAGTACTTTTAGCTCTTTGAATTATGTTCTATTGTTATGTGGGCGTCATAAATTGTGAAAACTTTTGTTGGCCATGTTTGTTACTTCAGATGGCTGTGCATATATGCAATTCATTATTCTCTCTTATTTTAATGAAAATTATTACGTGATGCCTCCCTCGCTTTGAAAGACGCCTCTCACTACATTGAGAGATTCCACGAGACAGGAGATGCGTGTGTCCACAAACCAAACCTGTAACCAATGCCTTACTGTACAGTGCAACAGAGGGGGGGGGGGGGGGGGGGGATGAATGGATGACTGTGCAAAAGATTAATACAGACCTTCTATTACGCTTGTGTATTATTATATCCAAAGTAAAAATGCAGATTCATATCAAGCCATACTAAAATTAACACTGTCAATAGTAATGTGAAACCAGTGTTATGTGTTTGTGAAGTATAGTAAATAGGAGAGCGTATTCAAAGCATATTTTAAGCATTATAAATAAAAGCTTAAGAAGAATTATAAAATAATGAAATAGTCGGATAACATTCACTTAGAATTATGAAAATTACAAATGAGATAAAAAAAAGCGGAACTGCATATACATTTATGCAGAAAATATCACTGAGGAGAACTATTAACAGCGTATGCTTATTTACTGCCAGTAACTACTATACACAAAAGTACAAGCGAAACAAACAATGAACAAATTTGCTACTCTTTTGTTATTTTGTAGGCCGTGAAAACGTAAGCAAATATTATGTTGGCAGTGTTCGAGCTTCTACGATTGTGTTGTCAAAAATGTAAGTCCTCTTGCGAGATTTTGCAGGAATTATACAAAATTAAATATAGATGTCATTTAACTGCAGTTTCTCACGTCTCATTCTATACAAGCCATGAAAGCCTGTTTATTTTTGGCCAGATGGCTCTTTATCAGACTTGGGTTTCTTTTATGTGCTCTAAATCTACGGCACGGGACGATTGCTTTTACTTCCCTTCAGAAGGAAGCCGTACCTGGGATGTTTACGTCCTAAACAGTTCATAGGCCATCCAGTGAAATGTGTAAGTAAACATCCTAGAGAAAATGGTGAAGTAAGCGGAACGTAGAGACAACCATACAGGAAAGGAGAGGACAGAAAAAACAATATTCCGAGACTGAACAGCAATAAATAGCAAATGGGAAAAGTTGCAGTCTGAAGACTATTTGGATTATTGTCATTTCCGTTTGTGACAGACATTCGTCAGCATTACCACTGGCAGACTGCTTTAACGACGTAGATCGCTGGTGTACATCGACACTTCGATCGCAGATAGCCTATGTGTTGAATCACACGACTTTACTTAATCGCTCACTTATAAATAAATAAATAAATAAATAAATAAATAAATAAATAAATAAATAAATAAATAAATAAATAAATAAGTAAGTAAGTAAGTAAGTAAGTAAATAAATAAATAAATAAATAAATAAATAAATAAATAAATAAATAAATAAATAAATAAATAAATAAATAAATAAATAAATAAATAAATAAATAAATAAATAAATAAATAAATAAATAAATAAATAAATAAATAAATAAATAAATAAATAAATAAATAAATAAATATATCTTTGCCTTTACATCCAATTAACACTTAAATGATACATTTTACTTTTCGTTATAGTTACACAAATACGAAAGCGGTAGTCATACTTTTTTTTTTTTTAAATGCAGGAACTGAAAATTATAACCCTACCATGTTTATACATATACAAAGTTCTTTTACATGTAAAAGCTAGTTTAAGTTGCTTTAAAACATATGCAGTGACACACCAGCATGATACAAGAAACAGTTCAAACCTACTAGCAATTAGTCATAATACCACGTTATACGAACATTTATTCACTTATAGTGGTGCCCAACTGTACAACAAGTTACCTCTTTATTTAAAACAGATTGACAACCAAAATATTTTTAAATTGAAACTACATAAATTTTTAAGTGAAGCATGTTTTTATTCTATTCAAGAGTATTTCGAAAGTTAAGTTATACTATTGACATTTATTCTTATACATGTTTTTGTTGTTATGATTTCTGTATTTAAATTTTGTAAATATTTTTGTTTTGATGTGTCCACAATCTTGTATGGAGATTTAAAGGACGAATAAATTGAGTTGAATTGAATATGTGAAAGCTTTGAAATTCTATGCCATGGACTTGATCCCAGCTAAAAACGAACAGCGACTAAGCTATTGAAAATTCAAATCAATAATAAATAAATCTTCAAAATGATTAATGCCACAACTTTTCATTTAACCTAAACTGCGTGTTTTAACGAGTTCTATAAATTTTTAGTAAATTTTTGTGTACCTCTTACGGTTTACTTATTGCATAAAATATATAGAAAATTACGAAGAAATCACAGACTATTACCAGAAAGTTTAAAATATACATTTTGTCAGGTATGTAAATATCTGAAATAATAGTATTTTAATCAGCTTCGTGTCATTTCGAAAAGACTTCCGCGTAAAGAATATTTTGGTGGGGGATATTTTCCAGGTAGTCACGACGAATTTAAACACCAAATTTGGTATTTATCTAATTTTCTATCTTGAGTTATGCTGTTTTCAGATATTGTCTTATTCTAAAATGCTTTTATTTTGATTTAGACACCTGAAAATACGTATTTGTGTTGAAATCTTGATATACGTTTTTTTTCAGGGGAATGCAAACCTTCACTACCTACTAGGTACATAGTAGAAGAAAGTAACAAATTCCATAGATGTATACTAGTCATAAAAAATGCGTTACATATTTGAAGTGTAATATAAAATGGAATACATAGAAACAAAAAGTACATAAGAATACGCTACCGACGCTTAGACAAGTACTAAACTCTAATATCACCGATTTTCTATCTTTACATATTTCCTAAGAACTGCGACTGCTTGCTGCTTGTTACCTTTCCACATGGTTGTATTTAGCTTAGCTCCTTACCCTCCTTAGTCCTTACAATTAAGAAGGCAGTGTCTTCACTCATCCTTCGAAAGTTTGGTAATTTTTTCGGCAATGTCTAATTTAATATAAGCTAACAGAAAAGATATCGGCGAGAAATTAAGAGGTGTCAGCTTTTTTTATACCAAAGAGACATTACTGCTGAAATACTGAGGTAAAAATATTAATTTTGATAATTAGCTTAGTTTAAAATCATACACAATGCCATTGGTCAAGCTTCAAATAATAGTTTAAGTATCTATCACCAGAGGGGTTGAAAGATGTCCGTCAAGAAAAGTACGTCAAGTGCAGTTTCTTTTTGTTAAGTGTTGACAATGTTGTTTTGTTGTGAAAATACATTAAAAATGTAATATATTTTGCTGTTAATTGTTTATTGCACAATGGTGTAGTGTTGTTAAAATGAACATAAGTTGTATTTTCACTGCAAAAGGTTTTATTTCGTGTTCTCTGGTGATAGTAAACGGCATAGGTGCTGGTAAGGTAAGTCAAATTAAAGAAAAGTTTGTGATAGAGGTAAACGGTATCAACAAACGCGTTCAGCCTCACCATTGGAAAGTATATAGTTATATTTCAACTGGGTGTATGCAATATTAGACGAATACGATAGTGTTTATATTTATTAACCTAACATTTTACCTCTTGAGTTATTCATGTGCGGGATTGGCAAAACATTGCTATGTAACTTCGTATTGATTGTGTGAAAATGAAAATATAAGTACTTTGTATATAGCGGTAAATATGATGCATTGCTCTTGGAGCCCACAAGTGACTTAGTGTTGTCTGAACACAGGTAATGAAGCATGAGTAAGCTTTTAATATATCGGTGTTCAGAAAGGTAATAATCTTTATACCTATGGTAAAATTATAACCAAAAAATACTATTCATTATCAAAGAATAACCAATGTTAATGTTTGTAATGAATTATAAAACAAAAAATCATATTTTTAAAATTATTTGCATGTGTTGTTTTTCCAGGTGTAACATGCCTGAGGCTCCATTTGAATTGACCACATAGCATCTTAACTTTCATGGAAAGTGAAAGTAAATTATGTACAAGGTCATAAATTCAGTATTTCTTAAATAATAATTAGTGACTTAAATTTACCTATCTTTGTACACTGGTTTTGCAAAGCAACCTTTTGCATCATCAGATTTTTTGTTTGTTATCGCAAATGAGTAATATTTTCTTCATGGTCAATACCTTCAGCTTTTTACTTTCATTCCAAATATCTTGCTTGTTGCTGATTTAATCTAATGACCATTCTCAATTTCTACACTGTTTATTCCTTTGGCTTGATTAAGTAATGGTTAAAAAGTGAGTATAGTAACAGAAAATACATTGGAAAGTGTTTAATGAGTAGGTGTTACCACAGTAAAGTCATCTGATCCGAAAACTGTCCTTATGTAGGAGTTTTTCTTTCATAATAGAATATTGCATGAAGACAGCAGAAAATCATTGCACATGTGGTAGTGAGAGTGGCAACTGAAGTGAAATATGCTAGTTTCTTGAATAATTGGGTTTTAGCTGTGTTTATGTTTTAATTATTTATATCTTATTGTTTCGCTCTGCTTTTCTTAGAGCCCTTTAGACCTGAGCTATGCCTAATGTTTTGGTTTGTGTAAGGATGGTAGTTTACTAAGAATGTAAATCAGTCTCATGTTGACATCAGAGATGTTGTCCTGCAATCTTCACTTTGTACTGCAGATTATGTTTATCCATGTTACATAAGAGGAGGTGTAGGCAAGCAGTTTTGTCATGTTATTTGTGTGAATTGTGCATTTATGCAAATCTAATGTGCACCTTTTTGACCAAATGTAGTACTCAAAATTGTGGTGTGCATTCGACTTGAGTCCATATTTGAGTGAAAATCTGTTCCATAGAATGCCAGTAACTTTTTTTGTTTATTACGTCACAATGGATTGCTGGAGTACATTTGTCATTATGCTATTATTGAGAAGGGGTAAAAGGAAGTGATTTTAGTTACAATATGGAGGGCAAACACAGAAGAACATCTTAAGATCTTCTTTAAAGCATAAATTAATCCTTTATGCTGAAAAAAAAAAAAAATGGTAATAGAAAGGCAGGAAGGAAGTACAATGTATCAGAGTAACGTTTGCTTGTGGCAAAAACAGAAATTGGCATTATTTGCTACTAAAGCTAGCAGGAAGAAATTTACAGTTCCTCACAAAGGAAGACATCCTGAAATTGATGAAAAAGTGTCGGAATTCATGCAGGAAAGGAGGAAGAATGGGCTCACTGTGACTAGTGACACATGAAAGAAAGCTAAAGAAGAGGTTGAAGTTCTTGGTATTCCGATCATTTCATGAAGAGGACTTATTTATCTCTAAGATGCCATACAATGAGAGGAAATGAGCCTGTTTCTGACTCGTATATTGGTATACTCATATTCTGGCCATGGTAGCTCAATGGGCTAGAGCGACTGGACGGAAACCAGGAGATCCACGGTTCAAATCCTGACCATGGCATTGAATTTTTCATGTTGACTTTGTCTAGCAATAAGTAAGTCCAGGAAGGAGATATAGGCTCTCTCAAGAAATAAGACTTCGATGGCAAGGATTTGTTACGGCCCGTAATCTCCACCTAGGAATTAAAGGAATTGATTGATTTCTCTGAATTGTGTGACTGCCATTTTGTATAGCATGGAGTGTGCATTTTGCAGCCTGCAGGACCATTACCATAGTAGAGGGTGTCACATTCCACAAAAATAGAGACTGAGATTTCACCTGAGATGCATGTTTTGAGGTCCCATAAATATAGAAAAGCTGTTTTAGAAAATCCTATGTGTCTGTGTGTGGACAGTATAAGTCAACTTTCCTAGTTTTACCACTATGGTGGTAGAGAAATCTTTTTCCTTTGTTCCTTATGTCTTTGGGCGTCAGGTTTGAGGATCAGATAGAGAACCCAGTATGGGTGACAGAGGGCAAAAATGAATGGAAGGAAAGATGATAATGGAGAGCAGTTGGTGGAAGGATGGCAGGGCAATCTGGAAATCACAGAGAAATCTTGCCCCTGTGCTGTGTTGTCCACCATAAATCTCACATGTGGGCACCTGGGATCGAACCAGGGCCGCTTTGGTGAGAGCCGAGTGGTTTAACCGCATGGTCATAGCGTGGCCGATTAAATACCAAACATTGTATTTAAGTTCAGCAACTTCTAAAAATATGACAAAGATTTTCAAGAAAACTGCTCTAAGAATTTTAATTAAAATTCCATGTTTCTTAAATGAACAGTACAGTTTAAATTTTCTGGGAATGTACCCTGAAGTCCTCTTCATTCTAAATGATTTTGTGTAACTTACGTAACACTTCTTAGATGTTCTTTGTTATTGTTTTAAATTTTCTACTTTTATCAAGTAAAGTTGCTGTTTGTAGGCCGAGAGGTTAGACTGCTTGACTCTTGCCAATCCCAGGCGAACTGCATCTGAGATTTATGGTGGACAGTGCAGTCCTGGGGCAGGTTTTCTCCAGGATCTCCAGTTTCCCCCACCAACATCCACCAATTGCTCCATTATCGTCTTTCCTTTCATTCATTTTGCTCTCATCGTCATCTCATGTCAGGCTTTGGGCTGATCAGCCATCCTGGGTTCTCTATCTGATCCAGAGTTTTGCTTCTTCAACCCAATACCAACAGATATAAGAGATAGAGGACACCACGACAATGGTGGAAGTAGGCATGGTTGTTGTTGTGTGTTTGGAGGAATTTAGTAACAGTGACGTCAAAATTAATATAAAAATTATTTTTGGTTGGTTTATTGACACTCGTCACTTACTTTTTCATATATTTATGAGAGACTAGTTTCAAAGGCCCTGGCCTCCATTTTCAATCTCTTCCCAACTGGCAACTGTTGTTATCTGCTCTCTCTGGTGGTGGAACTATGAACTTTTTTGTCAAATTATCTGCTGGCGGGATTTCAAAGTTCATTACGCGATCCTTATTTTTCCAGATGAATATGTTCTCCCATGTTGTCAATCTATTTTGGTTTATCACTCCTTTTAATAATTTTGGATTTGGATCAATGTCATGGTTTTCATTCCAAAAATGAAATGCTACTGCTGACTTGTCTTCTTGTTTCAATCTGATGTTTCTAAAGTGTTCTTTGACTCTGGTTTTTAAATTTCTTTTTGTTTGACCTATGTAGCATTTTTCACAATTCTTGCAATTTATTTGGTATATTCCAGATTTGTTACCTGAAGGAATTTCATCTTTTGTTTTTGAATTTAGTAATTTTAAAATTGAGTATCTATTAGTAGGTGCCAAGATGATATTTTGTTCCTTGAATATCTTTTTAAATTTATTAAATGTTTTTGGATGATATGTGAATGAACTGAATATGCTGTTGCTTTCTTTTTCTTTAATAAATGTGGTTGCTTCCTTAATGGTTTTCTTTAGTTTAGATTTTCTAATTTTCTTCAACACCAAACTTTTGTTGTATCCGTTTTCTTCTGCTATGTGTATTATTGCTTTTTGTTCCTTGAAATATTCTTCTTTTTCCATGGGTATGTTGACTAGTCTGTGTGTAAGGCTGTTTATTATTGCATGTTTATGTGTAATTGGGTTGTGGCTATTATTTTTTATATAATTTTCTGAATGTGTTGGCTTCCTGTAAATTCCAAATTTTATTTTTGTATCATTCCTGATGATATTTAGATCCAAGAAAGGTAGTTGTCCATTGATTTCCTTTTCTATTGTGAATTCGATAGTCCTTTCTTGCAGATTGAGTAATTTTAATGCATCATCTAAATGTTTACTTGGTACAATTGCAAAGATGTCGTCAACATATCTATACCAAACCTTGAAGATCAATGGGAAGGACTTTTTAATTTGTGTTTCAAATGCACTCATAAATAAGTTAGCCAAAAAAGGTGAAAGTGGATTGCCCATTGATAATCCTGATTTCTGCTTGTAGTGTTTTCCATTAAAGCTAAAGAAGTTTTGTTCAATGCATATTTTTGTTAGAGAAATATATTCTTCTGCTTCTTTTGCTTCCATATCAATTGTAGCTAGCCATTTTTTTAACACAGTCTGCAATTTTTCTGTTGGTATGCTTGGAAATAAAGATGTGACATCAAATGAAACCAGTCTGTCATTTTTGTCCAAATTTATATCTTTGATTTTTCCTACTAAATCTAAAGAGTTTCTTAAATTTGCACTTTCAAATTTTGGAAAACTATTAAATTTACTTAGTAACCATTTGGCCAAATTATATGTGGGGGCATTTATGCTACTAGTAATAGGTCTCATGCCTTTCCCTGTTTTATGAATTTTTGGCAGCCCATATACTCTTGGTAATGTTGGATTATCTACTTTAATTTTGTGCAATTCTTTTTTGTTGATTATTTTGCTCTCTTTTAGCGTTTTATTTGTGGTTTCAATGCAGTACTTTAATGGATTAGTTTCTACTTTTTGGTAATTACTGTCTTCTAACAAATCTTCCATCCTCTTTGTGTATTCTTCTTTTTCCAGAATTACTAGTTTATTTCCCTTGTCTGCTTTAGTATAAATAACCGGTTTCTTTTTAAGAGCTTTTATGATTTGGTTACTAAAATTCTTTTTCTTTTCATTTTTAATCTCTTCTACTATTTTGGAGCATTTGTTTTTTACTGTGTTTTTACTTTCTTCATTAAGTGTTTGTGTAGCAATTTGGATGTCAGCAATGTAATCTTCAATTTGGTTGGAATAATCTACACATGTCTTTAAACCTAGATTCAGCATATTCAGTTCTGTTTTTGTAAAATTTTGGTTTTACAAAAACAGAACTGAATATGCTGAATCTAGGTTTAAAGACATGTGTAGATTATTCCAACCAAATTGAAGATTACATTGCTGACATCCAAATTGCTACACAAACACTTAATGAAGAAAGTAAAAACACAGTAAAAAACAAATGCTCCAAAATAGTAGAAGAGATTAAAAATGAAAAGAAAAAGAATTTTAGTAACCAAATCATAAAAGCTCTTAAAAAGAAACCGGTTATTTATACTAAAGCAGACAAGGGAAATAAACTAGTAATTCTGGAAAAAGAAGAATACACAAAGAGGATGGAAGATTTGTTAGAAGACAGTAATTACCAAAAAGTAGAAACTAATCCATTAAAGTACTGCATTGAAACCACAAATAAAACGCTAAAAGAGAGCAAAATAATCAACAAAAAAGAATTGCACAAAATTAAAGTAGATAATCCAACATTACCAAGAGTATATGGGCTGCCAAAAATTCATAAAACAGGGAAAGGCATGAGACCTATTACTAGTAGCATAAATGCCCCCACATATAATTTGGCCAAATGGTTACTAAGTAAATTTAATAGTTTTCCAAAATTTGAAAGTGCAAATTTAAGAAACTCTTTAGATTTAGTAGGAAAAATCAAAGATATAAATTTGGACAAAAATGACAGACTGGTTTCATTTGATGTCACATCTTTATTTCCAAGCATACCAACAGAAAAATTGCAGACTGTGTTAAAAAAATGGCTAGCTACAATTGATATGGAAGCAATAGAAGCAGAAGAATATATTTCTCTAACAAAAATATGCATTGAACAAAACTTCTTTAGCTTTAATGGAAAACACTACAAGCAGAAATCAGGATTATCAATGGGCAATCCACTTTCACCTTTTTTGGCTAACTTATTTATGAGTGCATTTGAAACACAAATTAAAAAGTCCTTCCCATTGATCTTCAAGGTTTGGTATAGATATGTTGACGACATCTTTGCAATTGTACCAAGTAAACATTTAGATGATGCATTAAAATTACTCAATCTGCAAGAAAGGACTATCGAATTCACAATAGAAAAGGAAATCAATGGACAACTACCTTTCTTGGATCTAAATATCATCAGGAATGATACAAAAATAAAATTTGGAATTTACAGGAAGCCAACACATTCAGAAAAATATATAAAAAATAATAGCCACAACCCAATTACACATAAACATGCAATAATAAACAGCCTTACACACAGACTAGTCAACATACCCATGGAAAAAGAAGAATATTTCAAGGAACAAAAAGCAATAATACACATAGCAGAAGAAAACGGATACAACAAAAGTTTGGTGTTGAAGAAAATTAGAAAATCTAAACTAAAGAAAACCATTAAGGAAGCAACCACATTTATTAAAGAAAAAGAAAGCAACAGCATATTCAGTTCATTCACATATCATCCAAAAACATTTAATAAATTTAAAAAGATATTCAAGGAACAAAATATCATCTTGGCACCTACTAATAGATACTCAATTTTAAAATTACTAAATTCAAAAACAAAAGATGAAATTCCTTCAGGTAACAAATCTGGAATATACCAAATAAATTGCAAGAATTGTGAAAAATGCTACATAGGTCAAACAAAAAGAAATTTAAAAACCAGAGTCAAAGAACACTTTAGAAACATCAGATTGAAACAAGAAGACAAGTCAGCAGTAGCATTTCATTTTTGGAATGAAAACCATGACATTGATCCAAATCCAAAATTATTAAAAGGAGTGATAAACCAAAATAGATTGACAACTTGGGAGAACATATTCATCTGGAAAAATAAGGATCGCGTAATGAACTTTGAAATCCCGCCAGCAGATAATTTGACAAAAAAGTTCATAGTTCCACCACCAGAGAGAGCAGATAACAACAAATGCCAGTTGGGAAGAGATTGAAAATGGAGGCCAGGGCCTTTGAAACTAGTCTCTCATAAATATATGAAAAAGTAAGTGACGAGTGTCAATAAACCAACCACAAATAATTTTTATATGGTTGTTGTTGTTTTTTTTTTTTTTTTTGTGGTCATGTGTAGCACAGAATTTTGAAGTCTAGTAAAGGTCTACTTTCTATAAAATGTGACTATCTTATAACTGTAGTCCTTCATGCTAGCCTCTGGTTCCCAACATTGTGTGCTCAATGTTTTTGTTTTAATGTAAGAGCATTACTTCCTTTGGAAAGTAAGTAGAGCCAAAGTTCCTGTGTTGTAAACTTATAGCACATAAAAAGCTCTAGTTGTGATAAAGAGGCCTCTGAGAAAAATTTAGTGGTCTTTCATGTCCGATATAGAATGGAAGTTAACGACAGCAGTTACAGAGTGTACATAAATGAAATTTAATTTCCTTTTTAATGCAATATTAGAGGTGAACCTTAAGTTCATCACTATTAGTAAATTCATGAGATTAAATGATAATGTTACTATCTGACCCGGTGAACTTCATACTGCCAATAAAAGTTGTCTGAACTTATCTATAGATATAAATAAAACAAATTTGGATTAGTTATTTATTCTGCAATTGGAGGTGAAGTTTAAATACGACACAGTTATAATTAAGTCAAATCAGTTTAACGCTTTCTAATAAACAATATATTTTTTGTGGTGCATAAATATATAAAGATGATGGTTTTCTGACACGAGAACACACAATGTATAATTGTCCATGAGAGAAACAGGGAAACTCGAAGTTGATTCTGCAAACTTTCAGTGACTGTCCTTGTAATTCATTTATGGTCATCGCAAAGGCCAAATACACCGGAAATTGTAGACGCTTCACATCAAAAGGTAAATCCATTTGAATCATCGGAATATGTGGGATCAAGATATCCTCTCCCTTGTTATTGTTGCCTTGACGATGTTATTCATTAGTCTCGTTCCATTTCACAGTCGTGGTTGGTTAATGTTACACAGCATGATCACAACTGATCCTACTTTTAATTTTAAAATTGTGAGGTGAGAGTCCAGGCAAATCTAATGAATTTAAAAACTCTGTGGGATAGTTGACTATGTCATCCTGTTCTATAACTGTGTCAACTGATTTGTATGAAAACAACTCCCCCATAAGAATATTCTGTATGGTCGCATTAAGAATATCAACATCTGTATTTTTTTCCGCCAATATTGCTCGTTCACTCAGCTAATTATGGTTAGTGTATTGTTGCCTTATGTCCAGAAAAACAAGCTGATTAAGCTCCTCTTTTGAGTCTGTGAAGAGACAGAAATCTGTGGGTAATGTAATTAATCCAGTCGAAGTGTCAATTGCGACTTTATGTCAGGGATGAGTGAAATATCTTTGAAGACTTTAGCAAGGAGTGGATTATCTTTGTAATTTGTAATGGTTTTGTTTGTTGAAAATAAAAGGTTTGTGTGTGCGTATACTTTTATACTTAGTTAATAACCCAACGCGTTATCACTTCAGGACTTTTTTTATCACAGACTAACAAACTTTTGTGAGGCTAACAAACATAAACATTTTTTATTATTATTATTATTATTATTATTATTATTATTATTATTATTATTATTTTTTTTTTTTTTTATTTATTTATTTATTTCTGATCTCTACATGCTCCACTACATAAGTAGTACTACATGCTTTTCAATCTTTTTGTGATTTTTGTATACATTTTTCCAGTTTTGATGTGAACCATTTAGGTTTTTTTTTTTTTTTTTTTTTTTTTTTTTTTTTTTTTTTTTTTTTTTTTTTTTTTTTGCTTGTATTACACATTAATGCCTTTTAGTACTTGAAAGTCTATAGAGCTTACAAATTTTGTAAATGATTTTAAATGTCTTTTAATTAGTATTGACTTGTGTGTTGGCCAGTTATCAGTTCTAAGAACACTATGTTTTAGAGTTTCTCTTGCACTATTCACCACACTGCACTCGAATATTATGTGATCCACCGTTTATTATTATTATTATTATTATTATTATTATTATTATTATTATTATTATTATTATTATTATTATTATTATTATTATTATTTTTTTTTTTTTTTAATTTATTTCTGATCTCTACATGCTCCACTACATAAGTAGTACTACATGCTTTTCACTCTTTTTGTGATTTTTGTATACATTTTTCCAGTTTTGATGTGAACCATTTAGTTTTTTTTTTTTTTTTTTTTTTTTTTTTTTTTTTTTGGCTTGTATTACACATTAATGCCTTTTAGTACTTGAAAGTCTATAGAGTTTACAAATTTTGTAAATGATTTTAAATGTCTTTTAATTAGTATTGACTTGTGTGTTGGCCAGTTATCAGTTCTTAGAACACTATGTTTTAGAGTTTCTCTTGCACTATTCACCACACTGCACTCGAATATTATGTGATCCACCGTTTGGGCTCCTCTCCTGCATGAACACTCAGGGCTGCTAACGATCTTGAGTCTGTTGAGATAAGTGTTGATATTTCCGTGTCCTGTAAGTATTGTTGTCATGTTTGGTGTTAGGTAGAACCTGTTTGTGAGTCTGCTTTCCACTGTTGGGAAGAATTCCTTTGTGGTTGTGCCTTTTGTGCTCTGTTCCCATTTCTGCTGCCATTTGTTTTTTGTTGATTTCCGAAGAATTTGTTTTATTGCGGTGATCGGTAATTTGTTGTAGTATATTTCCTTAGTTTTTGCTGCATTCTTTGCCAGTCTGTCAGCCACTTCATTACCCTCTATTCCAATATGTGCCTTTACCCATTTGAATTGTATTCAAATTGTATTATTATTATTATTATTATTATTATTATTATTATTAGCTTAGGAGAAAAAAACATTTTTGTTTTATTAAACTTTAAATTTTATATGTAAAATTTGAAATTTATTTAAAAAGCTTGTCACATTTTTATATTATTGAGGGACTAGTTATGGAGGCCACCACGTCCATTTTCAACATCTTTCCAACTATCGTCTTCTCTTTGGCAGTGGAACTATGAACTTCTTTGTCAAATTATCTACTGGTGGGATTTCAAAGTTCTTTCCATATGAATATGTTCTCCCATTTTGTCAGTTTACTTTGGTTTATCACTCCTTTTAGTAATTTTGGATTTGGATCAATATAATGGTTTTCATTCCAAAAATGAAATTCTACTGCTGACTTATCTTCTTTTTTTTTTTTTTTTTTTTTTTTTTTTAGTTTCACCTATGTAACATTTTTCACAATCCCTTCAACTTATTTTATATATTCTGGATCTGTTAATTGGTAAGATTTCATCTTTTGTTTTTGAATTTAGCAAACAAAAGATATATCAAAAATAAAGTATATATAGGAAAAACAAAAAAAAAAATCTAGAAGTCAGACTAAAGGAAAGTACAAGATGGTTACAATTCAAACAAATGGATAAATCTGCAGTTTCACACCATTTCTGGATGACCAAACTGAACAGTCATGCAGCAGAATTGGACACTTAGGAAAAGATCTTCATTTTGAAACGCAAACGGCAGTTAAATAATTTTGATTTACCACCATCAGGTACCCTCTGGAAGTACATTTCACCGCCACATGATGCTGCCATATAGACAACCATCACAAGAGAAACAACATGGCTCTGAAGATGGGATCACATGTTCCCGAAACATGTTAACAGAGATTTAAAAAAAAAAGTTATATTAGTGTTACTAGACCGACTCACCTTAAGTAAATACATCTTAGCACATCACTGTTTCTTGCTTCTTCTATATATGAATATTATCTTAAATTTTTGGAAAAAAAGGGATGTCACAAGGTGGTACACCTGCGCTGTTTGATGCTCACCTTTATGGCCTCTAGGTACTCAATTGTTAGTTTTCACTCATGCAGCAAAGCATTGCCATGTAAAATTGTTTTTCCTTTACTAACTTTAAAAAATGTGCAGTAACAGATATTTATATACCAATTGGCAGTAGGAAGCATATGTTCTTACTGTATGGAAGCAGTATGGTCCCAGTTGGAAAAAGAAACTAGTAAACATATTAATATAATTTTGAGTCAAACTAATCAAGAAATATGAAAGAAAATTGTTTAATTTTGACACTACCTAACTTCACCAAGATACCGACAGAGACGCACCTATCACCTCCAAGGAGTTCACCAAACCAACATCCATGAGTTGACAATAGCTGATGGTGTTAGGAAGATCTTAACAAAACGTGTTCTAGGTAAATAATAGCAATTAGTGGAGCATTGAGTATTAATTTGACTCAAAATTATATTAATTTTGTGCTTCATTGTATCATTAGTCCTTACACATTGGAATATAGTAAACATATTCTTAACACTGTGACTTCATCAGACTTTTATAGTCTTACGTTCTGTGTGAAAACCCATTGAGCCGATTGACATTTTTCATTTATTCTTTTTTATTTCAGGATCATAACACTAAATGCAAGCTTCATCATCGGTAAAGATGGTCCATACCAAATTCAATATGCATGCCTCCTACTGATTTCTTCTTTTGTTTGTTTGATGACGCTATTGAATATTAATCATATTCCACTCAAATGTTTGACAGCTTTTTAGAATAAGCTAATCAAGGTAAGTATGGCATAAAATGGCAGTAATGAAAGTTGTTTATTTTGAAACAGGTTTTTGGGATGTAAAATAAAAATAAAATAAATGTAATGGATTCTATGCAATACAGGGTTAGTAGTGTATTACCTGGGACATTGGCAGTGGAGGCACTGTTATCTGTTTACACGAGGCACAAAAATATATACATTTTTAAAGACAGAAAATGTGCTACGCAGAACAAGGAATAGAACAAAATTGACTTATTTAATTCTGATTCTTGCATATGCCTTTTGCTTGCTGTATCTGTAAAGCTTCCATCTGTGATGATGTCTTCTAAAGGATGGATATACTCTAGAAGCCATAAAACCAACTAAGGTATTTACTTCATCATCAATGCTGTTCAAAACCACATTCAATACTGTTCTATTTCTTCTTCCATCAAGGCCATGTTGCCAGTATTCTTATTCTGTGGACTTGAATGCACACATCACTTAAACACACTCTAGTTAGTCCTTAAGGATGTTTCAAGTCATAGAACACATATTTTATCTGCTACTTTTGCTTCTTGATATTCCATGTGATATTTAGCATTTTGTAGCATTTATACATTTTCAATTTACCATTTTATAGCATTTTGAAAAAAGCTTAATTTGAGTTAATTTTGTTAAATGATGAATATTAATATTATTTATATGTGATTTAAAACAAATTTATGTAGGGTTATTAATGACAGTGAGTTAAAAGTGCATAGTGTCAATTTATTGTACATTAATATAGGTTTTTTGTAATTTACGTCCTCGCAACATTTAGTCATATTGGACGATGAATGAAATGGGTGAAACAGAAATATAGAACAAGCTGATACAGACTAAAGCATACTGCATAACACAGCGAAGATAAATCCATACTGATGTAAAATTAGCACAATAAAAGAAATTGCACAAAATTAGCCTACGCCATAACTTATAAGTTTATGATTCAGTAACGCTGTTGAATGAAAGCAGTGAACATATTTCAACATTCTGTTCTGTCATTTTAGTCCTCATGTTACTCACAATCAAATTACATTTACTGAAATATCATTCAGCATTTACGCTGTTGGTAGGACCTCAAATGCATTGCAGAGCAATGGTGGGTAGTGGGCTAATTTAGCGGGAAGGGTTGTTTTCCACATTCCAGAAGAGTGGTCGCTTACTTTATAACTTTCTAAACATTCAAAGGTTCTACAGACTCTTCAGTTAAAGTTTCCACAAGAAAAAGTATTGTAAAAAATAATTAGTTGGAAAATCTTTGATTTCGCCTTTATATCGTATTTTGAGTAATGTGCTATATCGCATTTGCAAAAATCACCACCCCTACATATGACTTCAGTGAGGTTTAAATCACAGTGATAAGGCGACAATCTATATCCTGGTGTTTAAAATGTGCCACATATTCCTAAATTTTTTGAAATTATATCCCATTTCCTTTAATATTTGCAGGAAGGTTTTCTTTCCACTGCCAAACTTTTCTCATTTACAGTATAGAATAACTTCTTTACTACTGGAATTTCTTTATGTGCTTCATAATACAAATGCTGCACTTATAGAAATAGTCAATTTGAAACTTCATTTTTTGATTATGTTGCTTTCCTGGTGTGTAGTAACTCGTGTATCTCAGACATAGCTTTACCAATTCTTTAACCATTCTTTTTATCGTGGTTTCACTTTTTCCTACTGCTGTAATCATTCTGAATAATCCTGCTGTGGGAGTCTATAACCCTCCAAAGCAACATTTTTTTTGTGAAGTTTCCATGTTTGAAAATGATTGATAGAGATAACCGCATTGTGATACGACACCACATTGTACTGCAATACTCATGCGTCACAGCACAGTTAACTTAATAAGCAGTCTATTGCCAGCGATCACAACACAAGTAGTTCCTACTAACTTTACAACTAAAGAAACACCCTACATTATAGTTAATTGATGGAAATTAATTATTTCTTCACACTAGCTGTATATAGGCTAAGGTTTTTGATAGTCAACATGACAAATTCAATATCACAGCCAGGAATTGATCCACGGATCTCCTGGTTTCCTGGTTTTCTAATCTTATGGTTACAGCAACTGGACTGAAACCAGGAGATCCATGGTTCAAATCCTGTCCATGGCATTGAATTTTTCTGGTTGACTTTATCTGTCAAAATACCCTATATGTTTTTATACATTCAGATAATGCTGTAGGCCACCTGTGTATTATGGTGACAGCACATCTGCCTAAGAGGTTCCTAGTTCGAATCTCGGGCAGAATTAGTACTCTTGATGAGGTTTTTTCTGGGGTTTTCCTAATCCTGAAAGATGAATATTTGGTAAGTTTTGTGGACCCGTGACTCATTTGAACATCATTTCATTCATTGTCTGATATGACTTAACGTTGGAGGTTTTTACCTATCTTGAGAGATGAATGTCTGATGAATCAAAGCTTTATATACCCTTGACTCATTTGAACATTTCATTCATCGTCCGATATGACTTAACGTTGGAGGTTTTTACTTATTCTGAGAGATGAATGTCTGGTAAATCTAAGCTCTATGTACCCTGTACTCATTTGAACATCATTTCATTCATCGTCTGCTTTGACTTAACGTTGGAGGTTTTCACTTATCATGAGAGATGAATGTCTGGTAAATCTAAGCTCTATGTAGCCTGTGCTCATTTGAACATCATTTCATTCATCGTCCAATATGATTTAACATTGGAGGTTTTCTCTTATCCTGAAAGATGAATGTCTGGGAACTCTAAGCTCTATGTACCCTGTACTCATTTGAGCATCATTTCATTTATTGTCCGATATGACTTAATGTTGGACGTTTTCTCTGATCCTGAAAGATGAATGTCTGGTAACTGTAAGCTCTCTGTACCCTGTACTCATTTGAACATCATTTCATTCATCGTCCAATATGATTTAACATTGGAGGTTTTCTCTTATCCTGAAAGATGAATGTCTGGGAACTCTAAGCTCTATGTACCCTGTACTCATTTGAGCATCATTTCATTTACTGTCCGATATGACTTAACGTTGGAGGTTTTCTCTTATCCTGAAAGACGAATGTCTGGTAACTCTAAGCTCTATGTATCCTGTACTCATTTGTACATCATTTCATTCATCGTCCGATATGACTTATTGTTGGAGGTTTTCTCTTATCCTGAAAGATGAATGTCTGGTAACTCTAAGCTCTATGTACCCTGTACTCATTTGAACATCATTTCATTCCTTCACTCATTCAATATGACTTTATATTGTAGAATGTTGATTAAAAAAATAATTATAGTACTCTTATATAGTTTTTCAAAGTACCCACATAGATAATTTTGGGCAATGCTTTAAATTTAATTAAAACAAAACAGTAAGCTTAACAGAATAATACTATTCTCTTTTTCTCTTCTGTTCTTTGAACTGTCCTTTTTTTATCATGAAAACTTCTTGATTTGAGTGTTCTGTGTTTATATTCATAAAAACATTTTTGGCTGTTGTTTGTTTATATCATAAAATTAATTTAACTGTCATTTATTTATATCCATGGGAGCGTGTTGAGTGTCTAATTGATTTACTGATATATGGGTTTGAATCTGACATCAATGTGCTAAATAATATTCTGTCTGAATGTTGAGTGATTAGGGAAGATCTCTAATTTTAATGATGGTTGACTATGGAGACAGCAATTTCTTAGGAAGGCTGCAAATTTATTTAATAATGTGCTTATTTACCATGCTCCAATTCCATATTCAACACTGATTTACAACACAAGATTTACTGAAACTGGAAGTCTAGAGGGCCCAACAAGTTCATATTGTCTGAAAAATGCAACTGATAAGAATGCTACATTTGGTTTTTTCTGCATGTGCAGGGAAAGAAAATCCAAAACAAATTGGTGCTCCATGATTAGAGGATGATCCTGATAGAAGAATGCAGTTTCGTAAATTACCAACAATCTAGTCTTCCTAAGACAAATTGTATCCTCAGATGAAGTCATGTGTGAACGGAGTTTTTATTGATGGACACACTTGCTGTGGTGCTCAGCATCCTGTTTTATACTGGACGTAAAAGACCAATTAATTTTGGTCTGAGGGCCCCTTTATCGGGCTTGAAATTCTTTTGCGTGCCATAAATCTGCAACACAGGAACAACAGCTTTACTTCCTTTCTGAAGGATACTATGCTAACGATTTTTATGCCCGAGAAAATACGTTGCCTTCCTCTGTGTTTGAACCTGAGACTTTGAGAATCAGAGGTTAGCATGCCGTTCCTCGACGATGGTGGATGACTGAAGTGTCAATATCACTGAGACATTGGACTTACAGCAAGTGAATGTACTTGTACTGTTGGTTAGTCTTTCTTTAGAGAAATACTAAATGTTTAGATTGGAAAGCTCACATAAATTATATCTTACCTAAACTCAGCTCTGCCTGTTATGCTATCCGAGAGCTGGTTAATGTGAGTTCTATTGACACACATAAATTAGTATATTATGCATACTTTAACTCTTTTATGGAATATGGAATATTATTTTGGGGCAACTCAGTAGAAAGTAAAAAAAAATATTCCTTATGCAAAAGAGGGTTATAACAATCATTACTAACACACACAACAGTTGCTCCTGTAAAGATCTTTTTACAAGATTGAAGATATTAACACTTTCTTGCATGTATATATTCTCGATCCTAAAATTCTTTGTATGCAATTGTGCCTTATTTGCAACAAATAATGTAATACACTAAATAAACACTAGACAAAAGTATAATATCCATTATCCCTGTGCTAAACTTTCTTGCTTCCAGAAAGGTGTGCATTATGAAACTATCAAAATATTTGGCGCACTTCCTAATGTTCTTAAAGAAAAAGTTGATAATTTCAGTGCTTTTAAAAAAGCTGTTAGAGAGTACCTTTGCTCAAAATCTTTTTATTCTCTACAAGATTATCTGAATGACAAATTATCCTGATAATTCTTCTGTAGCTCTATAAGTAGTATCTAACTGTTCCAATGACAAATCATTACTAATAAATATTTGATGCAAGTTGAAAGTTTATTTTTAATGTATATGTATTTAATAAATAACAAGAATGGTATCCATTGCAAAAAGGTTGAGACGTACTGGCATAAGCCAAGTGAAAGCTGGTTTAAAAAGTGTTTCATTTTGTATCATATATAATTATCCCTGCTTTGTTTTCCATAATGTTGTTCATATTACCTGTATACTATAATATGCGTCTTATGTTAACTTTTGTATATATATATATATATATATATATATACTATTAAACTTTATACATCTGGACATGTTCAATGTTCACAGCCTTTTCTGGCTACAAGTGAACCTACTGAACGCAAATCAATCTAATCCAATCTACTACAGTCTGATTTTTAAAAGAAGATACGTGACCACATCAAGCAAGGGACATGGAGAGTAGGAGGGAAAGGTCGTTCCTATGGAAATATATACCAAAGTTGCCATGGTTACACTTGTTAATCACCCATTCCTCAGGTCAATTATCAGAGTTTGCTTGAGCATTCAGTTGCTTTGTGTTTAGTTAGACTTAGTGGCAGGAGGATTAGAGGTAGACCAAAGATTCTTGGCCACAACGCAAAGATCAGCTTACGGTTGAGTTGTTACCTTGCACAGCCAAGCTAGAGAATTTCTGTTATCTTAGGGAATTCTTTGAACAGGAAGAGAATTTGCTTCTTCACAATGAATCACTTATTCCTTTCAACCAAGTGAGAAAAAGGTCTGAGGTGACTGTTTCTAGGATCTCTAAATTGAAGCAGCTACAGCCAGTTCCATCAGGAATTGTAGCTCTTGGGGAGAAAGCATCAAGAACATCTCCAGTCACACAACTGGACAGTTTTCAGTTACATGCCATAAGAATGTATATGTATGATTATTTCACCCGAAAGGAGCATCTTACCAAACGTAAGCTTCTTTTTTCTCATAAAGAAGCAGAGCTTTTGAAATGTGTAGTGCTTAATGCCCGCTTTTACCACATGTGACACTGCAGGCACTGACACAGGTGATCATGAGATGAAGATGGAGCACTGGTAGGATGAGATGGTGGGGGGAACCGGAAATTCCGGAGAAAACCTGCCCCAACACTTTGTTGTCCACGACAAATGTCGCTTTGCTGTTGGGGTTTGAACCCAGGCCACCTTGGTGAGAGTCAAGCAGACTAACTACTCAGTCACAGCATGGCCACAGAGCTATTTCTTAGCCCTTTGAACAAAGTTCTCCATGATCCTGGATTTGATTTCAAAAAAACAAATAACAGAAAACTAATCCTCGAAAGATCAGATATTTTAGTGCTAAGGGCTTTGTTTTTAAGAGAAATACTGAATAAGAACTTGCATGAAACACTGTGGTTGAATGAAACCTGGGTAAATGCTAGCCATACTGTGTCCAAGGGCTGGATTCATGGTATACTTGAAAGTACCACAGAAGGACCTATTGGAAAAGGTGGTCATGCCGGTACACTGCATGGTTTTGTTGATGATGCCCTCCTGCTCTTTAGATAAAAAAAAACTGCGGACTATCACCAAGATATGTACTGTGATCATGAACGCCTGCTGGTCAAAGTTCTGTCACACTGGCAGTGCTGATGTGATCATCTCAATTGACATAGTTGTTAATAAATTATTTAAAAAAGACTTACGCCTGTGAAGATGCTACAACACCATGAATGTGTATTCAAAACAACTTACTTTTGTTGTTAAAGTTGGCTAATACATATTAAATGTGCATAGTTTCTTTGATTTGAGATCACCTAAAACACTTGTTTATATGGATAGAGTCAACATGAAAAATTCAATGCCATGGCTGGGATTTGAATCACGGATCTCCTGGTTTCCGTCCAGTCGCTCTTAACCTTTGAGCTACCATGGCCAACATGCCGACCTGACATTAAATTCTCCATTTGACTCATATATTTCCCCGGTAGACCACTAGGGTCTCTCGCATCCGAGATACACCGTCTGTGGCGACTTACTATTGTAAGTACTTGAGTCCCAGGCTTCATCATTCAACTTTTGTTATTTTAGTTAATTGATGGAAATTAATCATTTCTCCACACTAGCCGTACATAGGCTAAGAATTAATTCTGGCCATGGCATTGAATTTTTCATGTTGACTATCCATCAAAAATCTTAGCCTATGTACGGCTAGTGTGGAGAAATGATTAATTTCCATCAATTAACTAAAACTTGTTTATATGTTTCAAGTATTGAGAGGGTAAAGAGGGGGATATGCATAACTTGCTATCTACTTCTCAGCAACATTGCAGCTGCCACATGGAGGAACAGCTGACTTTCATGTACCCTCTTTTAAAAATCAGACTGTGGATACTTGGTAAAGTTCACCCAACTTAGTATGAATTGTTCTCAGGTTTATTTACAACAAGGTCACATAGAGTAACCTGTGAGACTTTCCAGGTTTGGATTTTGTGTCGTGTCACTTTAAGACAGTTGTACCATATTTTATCGCGTAATTCCACTCTTTTTTCTCGAAAAATTTGCTTGAAAACTTTGGGGAGGGAATTATGTGAGTGGTGCGTCTAGGAATCCAGAAAGGAGAACCCATGTGGTATTATGTAAAAGTTATATAAGTATACAGTAATTTGTGAATGAACTGCATACCATAGCTTCATTGGGCCTACTCTCTGACTTTCATCACTATCTTCATCTAATATGGCTCATTATGACAACTTGAAACAAACTGACTTAGAAACACGTCTGCAACTTCATATTTCAATTTGACGATATGTTGTCACAGTGACAATACAAGTATTTTTGTGGCAAGCACTACATCCATTGTCGTCCATGACAAACACAGCTGCGTCAATTGTTGTCTATTATCAAGTCATTTGAAGTCTGCTCCAAAAAGAACGAACCAGGAGAGGGAATTATGCGATGTTCAGTAGGTAAATAATTTTTAGTGATGAAAAATCATAGGGGAGGGAAATATGCGAGAGGGGGGGCCTTATGTGATAAAATACGGTATATAGAAACAGGCCCAACAACTTAGAAGACTGAAAATGAAGAGAGACATTCCTAAATCCTAGTTGTCATTTCTTAAATGGTTTCTCTGATCAACTGTCATATTTCAAGCAGATGCAGACTACCAGTTTGAACTCAGAAGTTAGAAGTTGATCTATGTTTGTTTTTGGAAAATAATTGTTCTTTCACAATAGTCATATGTAGGACAAGTTTTGGAAAGGTAGAGTCAGTGCCATGTTCTGGTTTTGAACCACAGATTATCTGGTTGCTCTGACCACTGAGCTACCATAACAACATGCCAGCATTTTTCTTGCTAAACCTCTAGGGTTCTAATGTACATATGAGTTGCACATCTTAATGGCACTTACTATGCTGTAAGTACAGGATTGGGCATAAGTCATAATAGGACATTAAAATGCATCCTGGCAAAAGTATTGGAACAATATGTTTTTAAAATATTACATAACATAGATATATGCCAGTTTGCTATACTTAGCAACAAATGTCAAGGTTTGACAATTACACCTCGTAGGTGACTGCAGGCAACACATTCTTCTAACAGCCAAAGGAAATATAGAATAAAAAGCAGTATTTCAGAAAGCAGAGTGCCATTGTTACTAAAATTAGGCAAATGAGTCAACCTTGGATATGATATTTATTTGTACAGTATCCATTACAAATTCAGTACAATAAAATTTAACATAGAACATGCTGTATTATACCCCCTATACAAGTACATGAAATTGCTGACCTTAAGATTTACTCGCTGACTCAGGTCCCCTGGCAATAAGACTTTGGTTTTACTGAGCAGCCTGGTGTCATTTCTTCTTGATCTTTTCTTCTTTTATCCTAATCCACTTTTCTCTTATCCTATATAAGAATTCTCGTATACATCTATTTTTCTTTTCACCCATCCCCGTTAGCATGCATACCGCCAATATCTCTTTACTTACACTGTCCCATATCTTTCTCCTGTAATTTGTTATCTCACATTCTATTAGGTAATGAACATTGCTTTCTTCATCTCCACAAAATTCACATATTCCTGCCTCATTACTTCTCAACCCTTTTAAGTATAATATTCGTACTCTCATCCATGCTATGTCTTCTCTTCCAGTTTTGTCACATTGATCTATATATTTATCCCTACCCCATTCTGTCTTTAATTGCTTATAAAATTTCAAAGATTTCTTTTCTTCTATACTTTCTTTTGCCTATCTATGTCTTGTAGTCTAGTTCTCACTTCCTTCCAAAACCCGCTATAATTTGTCTCCTCTCCTCTCCTTAGATCTCCCATGCTTATCTTTAATATCATTCTTTCCAATTCCGACCACCAACTATTTGTATTTTTAATGCTTTTCTGTTGCTTCATGCACAGATTCAATAATTCCCCTTTCTGTCCTTTAATACACTTATACCAGAATTTCAGTATTCTCTCTATTATTATTCCCCTCCTTATTGTATTACCTAACTCTAGTAATGCCACCTCTCTTGGTGCCGAATTTGGCAGTCCTAGTAGTTCATACATCTGGTCTAATTGTGTTCCTATCTCTGATGTGCCCCATACCTCCACTGCGTACATTGTTCTGGCTTCAACGACCGCTTCATACATTCTTTCTAACCATCTAACTGACATCTCCAGTTTATGTTAACATATTCTTACCCCTGTCATTGCCACCTTATCATTAGCTATCACTTTTCTGGCTTGTGCAGCTCATCCTCCACTGATACACATCCTTTTACCTAAATAGTCATACTCGTTTACCACTTCTACCTTTTGGTCTCTTATGAACCATTCCTCTCCTTTCCTAAGTATCGATCCTCTTTTAAATACCATTATTTTTTATTTTTTGCTGTTTATTCTTAGTTCCCAGTCAGCGCAAAACCTATGGATTGCCTCAAAACCTTGTATATACTTTTCTCCACGTACAAGTTTTTTAAGAATATAAAAAGGTATTTGTCAGAACAAGCTTTTTATAGTGTGGAAGAGTACAAAGCAAAAAATGGAAAATAAACAATGTACATTTTAGTTTCTAAGCAGTGCATATAGTAGACTTTTGGGTGTATTTTTATGTTTTTCTTATAATGTAAAATGATGTATCCTCTGTATGAAATATAGGGGAAGAATAATTGAAATTGAAATGAAGACTAGTTTCTGGGAACTTCTTCAAAATCGTCAGTTTTGTGGTTGACTCTTCTGTCTTTCTGTCCCAGAAATTGTCTTCATTAAAAAACTTGTATGTGGAGAAAAGTATATACAAGGTTGACTCATTTGCCTAATTTTAGCCAAAGGAAAGTCTGCAACATGTCCGTTGAAACGTTTCACACAGCTTCCCATACCTTGATTTCTGCCAATGTTTGAGGACATGTGGCGAATGATAAAATTATCAAATAGAAGTATTTAGAAAAAGTGGACCTTCATCAATAAAACATTTTTAAACCACTTGTCAAACTATAAAAACACTTAAGCTCCACTTACATTTAAAATTAGGACATGTTTCGAGGAACACGTGTCCTCATCATCAGCTGATGTTTGACTGTTTCTTCAGGTGACCACCTCCCTCTCCTGGCGCTGTTCAACGAGTTGAATGACGTCATCCACTATTGGTATTTCAAAGTTCATACTTCTCTTTTTATTCTTAAAAATGTGTATATTTTCCCAAACTTAATTCCAATACTAATTTGCTGGTATCAAAAGTTTGACGTCTTTGGAAATATTTGACTATTTGTATTTTATGCATCTCATGTGTTCTTTCATCCTTGTTTCTAACTTTATTTTTGTTTTTCAAACATATTGTGACTTTGTGGGTTCGTGAAATGAAAAGTCCAATTGCACCACTCAAAAATGTTCTTTATTTCCACCGACTTACAGTTGAACACTTGCCAATTACTCAGCATTACGTAATGCACACAATTGCGATTCACTAGTTCGTCCGTTAAAGTTCTACTTTCACTCGCGATTACGTAAACTACTCCGACGCTCGTACGCAGTCCGTCCGCTCACTGGGCGCTCCTCACAGCTGTTCGCCAAGAACTGACTGACTGACTCAATTCACTCACTGCAGCCCTTTTTATAGGGATATCACTGTTTTCTAGAAGTCTCTGGTTTCAGTGAATTACCGCGAAGATTCCAGAGGGCAGGGGAAGGGGAAAGAGGCGGCCAACGACAAGTGACACTCCCCTAATCAACCCCTCAGTTAGTGACTGAGATTAATGGGAGGGTGTGGCTTGGCCGCCTCTGGCCCCTTAATCAGCTGTCGTTGGTTGTGCTTTCCGCTAATTGGCTGACACTGCTCCCTCCTCAAAGCTGGCCGTCCCGAACAGCACCATCGTAGCGGGCTAGACGATCCAGGTGTACCACCAACATCTTCCCTCGGGGAACCTTCTGGATGCGGTAGACCACGTCGTTAATCCTCTTCACCACCCGGTACGGTCCTTGCCATGGCTGCTGGAGCTTCGGGCAGCGTCCCTTGGTCCGGGTAGGAGGTTACAACCAGACCAGGTCACCTTGCTGGAACCCTTGGCTGTTGGCTTACCTGGTCTTCATGCGGTCGCTCGCCTTCTGGATGTTCTGGCGAGCTATCTCGTGCATGTCTGGGGGCCGCGACTCGCCGCGCACACGTGACACTGACGGCACCATCTCTCAGCGTCTGCTCGGAGCCTCAGCCAGTAGTAGCGCTGCCGTAGTTTGTCAATCGTTCGGTTCGCTCCCAGGTGTCCTACCGAAGTACCGGCGTGCACTTCCTCCAAGACTTCCGGGACCTTACTCCGGGGAAGTACCAACTGTTCTCTCTGCGTCTTCCCATCGGGTGACTCCCATACCCGGAACAGCACGCCCTCTCTGGTCTTCAACGAGTCCCATTAGGCCCAGTACGACTTGTAGGTGGCGCTCCTCGGTGCGATGTCCTCCCAGGTTGGTCTCGTTCCTGCCTCCACTTCCCTTAAGAGTGGCCCCAAGTCTGCGTCCGCCAGCTGCTCCCTCCTCAGGCCTGCGCTATCCCAGCCGTCCGCAGGCACTGCCGCAACTACTCGGACTGCTGCGGCACGCTCCTTCTCTTCCACTCTTGTGCACTGGCCGCACTCTTCTGGACAGGGTCTTCGGGTCATGGCGTCTGCGTTACCGTGGCTCTTCCCTCTACGATGTTCCGAGGTGAAGTCGTACTCCTGCAGCCTCTGGACCCAACGTGCTGTCTGGCCTTCCAGGTTCTTAAAGCTCAATAGCCAGGTTAGGGCGGAATGGTCAGTCCTCAGGTGGAATGGCTGACCGTACAGGTACTTGTGGAAGTGCTCCAAGGTCTTTACTACCGCCAATAATTCTCGTCGGGTGACGCAGTAGTTCTTCTCTGCCTTGGATAGCGTCTTGCTGTAGTAGGCTATCACCCGCTCATGGCCGTCCTGGATCTGTAATAGGACGCCTCCAATGAAATGGTCGCTGGCGTCAGTGTCCACAATGAAGGCGCCACCTGGTTGTGGAAATCCCAAAATTGGGGCACTGCACAGGGTCTTCAGTTGCTGGAAAGCGTCTTCGGCGTCCTCCGTCCACACATAAGGCCGGTGTTCCTCTGTCAGGCGGTTGAGGGGTTTGGCGATGTTAGAGAACCCCTTTATGAAGCGGCGGTAATAACTGCACAGCCCCAGGAAAATGCGCAACTCTTTCTTATTCTGTGGGCGAGGCCGATCTCTCACAGCCTATGTCTTCTCCGGGTCTGTGACCACTCCGGTTGCTGAGAATATGTGGCCTAAGTAGTTCACTTCCTTGCGGAAGAGCTGGCACTTGTTCGCGTTCAGCTTCAAGTTGGTCGCCTGCAGTCTCTGTAGCACCTTACTCAGATTCTCGAGGTGACCTTCAAAAGTCTTCCCGACGATGATGTCGTCCAGGTATAGCAGGCAGGCATCGCAGCCCTCTCATCACTGACTCCATGAGGCGTTGGAAGGTAGCTGGTGTGTTGCAGAGGCCAAAGGGCAAACCCGTGAGCCCTTGGCCCGCCAAGAATGCGGTCTTCTCCTTGTCTCTTGGGTCTAGAGCTACCTGCCAGTAGCCCGACTTCAGGTCCAGGGTCGAGAACCACTGTGCACCAGCTAGCGTGTCTAGGGTGTCGTCAATCCGGGGTAAGGGGAAACAGTCCTTTCGGGTGACAGCGTTCAACTTTCTGTAGTCTACGCAGAAGCGCAGCTCGCCATTCTTCTTTGTCACCAAGACTACAGGGGAACACCAAGGGCTGTCAGATTCTTCAATCACTCCCCTGGATCTCATGTCCTCCAGCATGTCTCGTACCGCCCCTTGCTTCGCCAGCGGAACGCGTCTATGTGGTTGCCGAATAGGCCGGGCGGCCCCGGTGTCGATGCGGTGAAGCACTTTGTCCGTGCGGCCGTAGTCACTATCACCTATCGATTGCTGTTACGCTTACCACAGGCTCGCACGTTCCCAACTCCGTCCCGGCCTGAACGTCGTGATCGGTGTCCGTTGGATTTAGCAGTCTCACTGGCACCTCCTCTCGGCACGGCAGCAGTGCCCTGGCTACACATAGTCCGTGCACAGGCGTCTTCTGGTCCAGCATCATGTTCCTGGTTCTCTGGCCTTCCAATCGCGCCGTCACCACCACCTCGCTCCTCGCGGGGACAACCACGTCTTCGTTCAAGATGACCCTGCAGATTCCAAGGCGCTCTTCGGTTTGACGGAGTATAACCTCTTCTCCGTTGAGCCGCAGGACCTTCTTACCGACGTCGACCGTCGCCTCATGGCTCCTGAGGGCATCCAGTCCCAGAATCACCTCCTCAGCCACCTTCGCGACGAACACCCACAGACGCACGGCACTCCGTCCCAAGGTCAGCTCCAGCAGGGCCTCCTCCACAGGCAAGGTGTCGCCCGATGCCGTGATAAGCTGGTATGGTCGATTCGGCTTCCTTGTCAGCAAACCCTTCGCCACGTCAGGTCTGATGATGGTCACGGCTGCCCCGGTGTCCACCAGCACCTGGCACGGCTTCCCTCACCCAACCGTCCGCGATGAGGCTGTCATCCATACGCCGGCTGACGGCGCGCAGTGTCACTCGAGGGGATGCTGGTGATGGCGCCGAGTTGAGCGTGCTTGCCAATGAATGTCCCCAAGTCATGAGATTAGACGTTCTTTGACAGTTGGGCAGAATGGGCGGTTGCTCTGAATCTGTATGTTCCTGTTGCCCAACTGCAGAAGAAGGAAGCCATTCAGCATCTGACTATAGTGTCACCCTGATAGTAGGCTCGCGAAGCCTATGAAAAATGATGGCCGATCGTTACCGGAAGTGAGTGACAGATGAGAGTAGTTGTTAGAGAGAAAATAAACAGTTTGAGGTTAGCTAGCAAATTGTGATGGACGAATGTATTTGCTAGGAGAATAAAGTGTAGTTTTTTGTGTTTTATAACCTCGTTTTATCATTTCACGAACCCACAACGTCACAACTGGTGTCAGGAAGCGGGATAACAACATCACCGAACATTATGGCCATGGAATCGGCATTGGAAATGCTTTTGCAGAAGATGAACGAATTAACAGCGAAGTCGGAAGCGGCAAATAACAACTTGGCCGCGAAGATGAACGAGTTAACAACAAAACCCAGAAATGAAGGCAGCGAACGACAGTCTGGCCATGGAAATGGAGGCGAACGAGCTCCTCGCCGCCAAATTTGAGGAACAGTTGGCCGGCGTGAGGGATGACGTGCGGAGCTGGGCAAGCGGATGGGCCAAGTGGACGAGCGCGTCGAGGACCTGGCGAACCGCTTCAATGACCTAGAGGAAAAGGCCGACAGCAGCGTCAAGTCCCTGAACGCCATGGTGGAGGACGTCGTTGGCAGGAGACTGAAGGATTTGAAGGCTGACGCACCGGGACGCGACACAACATCGGTGCGCGTCAAACCTCCGAAATATGACGGTGCGTCAACATTCGAGGTCTTCCGCCGCCAGTTCGACACAGTGGCCAAGCACAACAGATGGTCACCGGAGGAGGCCACACAGTTAATAGCCAGCCTCCAGGGACGGGCCGCGGAAATCCTAAACGCGGTGCAGACGACGGCGGCGCCCAAGGACATCTGGGAGGCCCTGGAGAATCGCTTCGGGAACCACCGCTTAGCCGCAGCGTACCGCAGCCAACTAAATGCAAGGTCACAGCAGCCGGGGGAGACGCTGCAGGAGTTCGCCATAGCGATTGAGGAGCTAGCTGGCAAGGCCTTGGTTGACCTGCCACTGGAGTTCGTATCCCGGGAAGCCGCCTACAACTTTGTCGACGGGGTACGGGACACGGAGATTCGTCAGCGCCTAATGCTCGGTGATTATAAAACCATCCACGAGGCGCTGATAGTGGCATTAAGGATGGAGGCGGCCAAGGTAGCATCTATCCCGACGTCGAGAACGAGGAGTGTCCGCTACGCCGGAGACAGAAGACCAGCTGAGGGACGCCGGCGAACACCTAGTGGCCAGTGTTGGGGGTGTGGACAGCCCGGACACCTGCGGAGAGACTGCCCACACCAGGAAGAGCAGCCGGAAAACGAGTAAGGGCCGTCGTGGAGAGGGGTACGTCGGCGCCATTACCACCATCCCCTCGAGTGACAATCCGCGCCGTCAGCCGGCGGATGGATGACAACCTCATCGCTAAAGGCTGGGTAAGAGGAAAGCCGTGCCGCGTGCTGGTGGACACCGGGGCGGCCGTGACCATCATCAGACCTAACGTGGCGAAGGGTTTGCCGACGAGGAAACCGAGCCGACCATACCAGCTTGTGACGGCATCGGGCGACACCATGCCTGTGCAGAAGGAGCCCCTGCTGGAGCTGATCTTGGGACGGAGTGCTGTGCGTCTGTGGGTGTTCGTCGCGAAGGTGGCTGAGGAGGTGATTCTGGGACTGGATGCCCTCAAGAGCCACGAGGCGACGGTCGACGTCGGCAGGAAGATCCTGAGGCTCAACGGAGAAGAGGTTATACTCCGTCAACCAGAAGAGCGCCTTGGAATTGGCAGGGTCGTCTTGAGCGAAGACGTGGTCGCCCCCGCGAGGAGCGAAGTGATAGTGACGGCACGACCGGAAGGCCAAACAGCAGGTGGGGTCCAGAGGCAGCAGGAGTACGACTTCACATCGGAACATCGCGAGGAAAGATGTTGGTGGTACACCTGGATCGCCTGGCCCGCTACGAAGGCGCTGTTCGGGACGACCAGCCTTGAGGAGGGAGCAGTGTCACCCTGGTGGTAGGCTCGCGAAGCCGATGAAAAATGATGGCCGATCGTTACCGGAAGTGAGTGACAGATGAGAGTAGTTGTTAGAGAGAAAATAAACAGTTTGAGGTTAGCTAGCAAATTGTGATGGACGAATGTATTTGCTAGGAGAATAAAGTGTAGTTTTTGTGTTTTATAACCTCGTTTTATCATTTCACGAACCCACAATGTCCATTAATGGTAATAGCATCCTCAATGAAATTGCCGGTGAAGAAACCCTATGTCATGATGCATTTTTCCGGAACTGTCCTATCCTCACAATTGTTTGATGATTGGGAACTTGGTCATAAAGTCCTAGCTGGGAGTAGTGACAAAATATCCTTTGAACAGTAATAGGTAACCTGTTATTTACTGCAAATGCAACATGAGCTAATCGCAATGCTTTCTCATTTCAGCTGGCAGTGTCTTCATATCCTACTATGTCTTATGTCCAACCCTGTACTTCTTAGTTTAAACCTCTATTACGTCTAGCCATGTGTAAGACAGGGTTTTAAAAGGTGGAGTGCCATAGCTGGGATTTGAACTGCGGATATCTCTGTCCGTTTGCTGTAAAACAAAATAGGTGGGGAAAAATGTTACTTTGACATAACTTTGTTTATCCATACTTTGTTCTATGTACATGTTAATTAAAACTGCAGAAATGGTTTTATTACACATTTCCATGTAAGTACACTGACCTTAAGTGATAGTCAAGTGTTTGTCAAAGCTAGGTCGTTTGGGCCCAGACATAAAACAAGCAAATAAACTACAGATAAAATAAAAGGCATAAATTGTGTGCTTTAACAAGATCTACGTTTTTATGTACATTTCATTTGTCATGAAGGTATCTTGAACATACAACATTTTAATCAAAATCCTTGAAGGCATTATGAGAACATCAGAACGTATAAAGATTACTTTGAGATCGAAAAATGTTTTTGTTATACAAAGAAGCTGAACTAAATACTAGTTAAACTATTCTCTCTCACACAGAGAGCGAGAGAGAGAGAAGGAGAGAGAGAGAGAGAGAGAGAGCGATTCTTGAGACTTCTAAAGAACATTTCCAGTAATTTTGTTGTTTTAGAATGTAAGTTATAAGTTTTGTTTGTTTGGTCCCTCACTAAATCATTTTAACTACCAATACCATACAACGAAATATGCTTTGTTTATCACCACCAAACAGAACTTCTGTAACATTTGCTACATATAATATTATACAATATACCTGAGCACAGCGCCTAATCGACACACAAGTTTAATAAAAGGAAAGGAAATTAGGTTTAAATGAATGATGCACAAAGAAAATGTGACAACCGTTTGTTTATGGAGATAACAATACAGTGATAGATTACATTCCCTTTATAGCACAGGACACTTAAATAATCATCAGTACTTTTGTGTATCAAGTGATAGGTCTTGCTGCATAGACTTATACTTATCCATTTTCCCTGAAGATAGTAATTTTAAGTATTTTGGACGGATATTGAATATTTTGACACATTCATAATATACCTCTTTCTGGAAACAAGTTATAAACAAATAAGTACCTATTTCAAATGGTGGATAGAGTCAACATGAAAAATTCAATGCCATGGCCGGGATTTGAACCATGGATCTCCTGGTTTCCGTCCAGTCGCTCTTAACCTTTGAGCTACCATGGCCAACCTGCCATCCTGACATTAAATTCTCCATTTGACTCATATATTTCCCTGGTAGACCATTAGGGGCTCTCGCATCCGAGATACACTGTTTGTGGCGACTTACTGTCGTAAGTACTTTGAGTCCAAGGCTTTATCATTTAACTTTTATTATTTTAGTTAATTGATGGAAATTAATCATTTCTCTACACTAGCCATATATAGGCTAAGATAATTATCTTCTATCTCATAATTTCAGTTTGGTAATAGTAATTGTATGTGCTGCGCTGTGGCATAGCGCACTAGTTCTGTGCCACAAAATGGGCCTAGGATCGATCCCTGCCCACTCAGCATCGTGAGGAAATTGAGGAGCTATGTTAGGTAGCCAACTTTTTAGCTGGGGGTGACATCTGCTCGTATTGGTTGGATGATCAGCCACCTCTACCTTGCATATGTGGGCGAGAGGCAGGCTCTGCTCCACAGGTTTAGCTTTGGATTTTGTAGTACTTAATGTTGGGCTATATCCCATTGCAGTAGGTCAGCAGCAAAATGTTACTGTAGTACACAAGGACTAGAACAATATACTTTTGTTTCAAAGAACTCCATAAATAAAAGTCACATCTATTCACAACACAATCAACACTCATAATTTTATCATGAAACACTTCTTTTGGTTGTTTGACTATTTGGTAGCAGAATCTTGCTTCTATGTTTCTTGTTTTGTCAAGCAATCGAGAAATTACATAAATATTAAAAGCAGAAGCATTATTAACAGTGAAGTATTCTTCATATTTAAGTTTGATTTATGAGTCACTATGTTTACACTCAAATTTCACTTGTATAATTGAAACGTTTTCAAGATCATTCGATCTCATCCTCAGCTACTTGGTGACTAGATGAACCTTCCTCTTCTTCCACTACTACAGAGCTCCGATCACTCTGCCATCTGGTGTTAGGGGCACTAAGTTTCAATACTTCATTTAATGCCGGGATTTCAAAATTTATAACTTTATCACGGTTTTTGTTTATGAATATTTTTTCCCAAATATCCAATTCTATGGGTGTACTTAAAGATATATACTACAAAAAGAAAGATTTTAAAAAATACTTAAAATTGCAGACAAAAAGAAGATACGCAACGGCGGACATTAAATTCCTAAAACTTTGCCTCAGACACAATATCACGCCAACTTTTGTAAAGCAAACGGTCAAACACAATAGTAATCACAGAAGACAAAAACTGGTGGAAAAATACGTGATAAAACTGGAAATTTCGAAACATTACAGCTACATAAATAAAATAGACCTGGAATTATACAACCTACATCTAGAACTAACCAAACAATTAGGAATACACATTTGGCAAAATTTCGAAATGCAGGTTCACGAAAAATTAAACATATTAATGATTAAGAAAAACAAAAGACTTAAGAATAAATTCAAACTGTTAAAGGAACGGCAACTGGAACACCCTCATCAGCCAAAACACCGGGATTTTAAAGAACAAGTTAACGTAATAAACCTATCGCAACAAAAATTTACAACCGAAGAAATTAGATTACTCCAGAAAGGTTTCAATACGTGTGTTAACGTCTCACATAATAAAGACGATTTTATTGCCGACATAGAAATAGCCACACATAACCTAAAAAATGAAAACTTAACCAAAGCCAAAATTGAATGTCTGGATATAATAAAGCAGTTATCCCCAATATACAATAAAACTTACAACAAAACAATAAAAAATTTAAATAGGAAGCCTGTGGTATACCTAAAAGCCGACAAAGGTAATTCTCTAGTAATTATGGAGACAGAAGACTATATTCAGAGAGTAAACCTTATGTTAGACAGTCCAGAATATGAAATAATTCCAGAAAATCCATTATCCAAAAGTATCACTTCTGTTAATAAAGCTTTATCAATTACAAAAACATTAAGTACATCTTAAAATCTTCCAACCCCACACTACCAAGGTTGTACTGTCTGCCAAAAATCCACAAACAAATCTTTAAGTACACCCATAGAATTGGATATTTGGGAAAAAATAGTGCCCCTAACACCAGATGGCAGAGTGATCGGAGCTCCGTAGTAGTGGAAGAAGAGGAAGGTTCTTCTAGTCACCAAACAGCTGAGGATGAGATCGAATGATCTTGAAAACGTTTCAATTATACAACAAGTAAGTGAAGTTTGAGTGTAAACATAGTGACTCATAAATCAAACTTAAATAAATCGAGAAATGGTTTATATTACCCCACATTCAATGTCTGGTTAAAGAAAGTGTGTCTTATTGTCACAAACCACAATCCAATTTTAAGGTCAGTTCATGTAAAAGTACAGATTTTTAAATGCCCAGTATTGACAGTTGTGACTTAATGCTAATTTGTTTAGCAGTTTTTTTTTTTTTTTTTTTTTTTCAGATGATAGCTATAACCTGTGTTTTATGTAGTTCATTTTGTGTTAAAATCTAAATTTTCCTAACACTAACTTGAAATTACAAAATTATTTTTGATAGTGTGTACAGTTTTTCTTACAGGTTTTACTGATTTTGGGAACTTTCAATTTTTGTGTTCAAAGTAAACTTTGCAAATAAACACAAAGTTGATGTGCCAGCTTTACTATGATAAATGCACTTGGAAAGCGATGGACGTTAGAGTGAGGAAAGAGCTAAGGCCATATAGTATGTACTAGGTAAAAGGACACAATTAACAATGCAATGTGTTAGAGAACTTAGGCAACTATATATTTGCAGTATTTGGCATATCACAGGTTACTGTCTATCCCTAAAACATGTTCTTCCTAATCAGAGAGATAATTTAGGATACAACTAACTTGATGTGTAGTGAGCATGTGCACTTTGGTATTAACATTAGCAACTGCTTATCTTATAGTTTAGTGACATACCCAGCCATGATTTGCAAACTTAGCTACAGATTTACAATGAGCTTCTATACCAAGGAAGTGTTTCCTTCATTTGCTTTACACGCTGCTGCTTGTAATCATACCTTCCTTATGTGAACGACAACTCATTTTGGGCTGTAACCAGATTTCTATGTTGAAGATAGGATGCACGTTGACTGTTTCGAAGACCCAGGTCGGGAAGCCAGATGTAACAGGGTTACTTTGTTGTAAGACTAGAAGCTTTTGCGGCGAGCATTACTAATCAGATCCTGAAGAAGGCCATGGAGTTTGCAATGGTCGAAAGCTCGACGTTTATTAATTTGACACAGCTCATCACCCGCGAAGCCTTGATTAGTACTTCATTGTAGTTTGAATTGTTTCTTGATTATTGTGTCTGCTTAAATAAGAGTCATGAGATCTCTCGTGTTCAAGTGTGGTTACGAGTGAAATAAATAAAATTGTGGATAAGTCCAATTTCGCATATATAATTTAATTGTATAATCTGGATTACATTTTACTCGAACTTTCTTTCCTAGTCAATCATTGCAGGTTACCTTCAGCATATCAATAAATCTTTACTTGCTTAATAGCTTCCGTTAATTACATAAAAGCGCAAATCCTACACGTCGATTCTTTGCTATCCAAAAGATTTTATCTTCTCCGCATCATTTTTCCACCATCAAGCAAGATTATTGATTTTCTGTTACTAAAAAAAAAACTTTTATCTTCTCCACGTCATTTTTCACCATGAAGCAAGATTATTGTTGTTGTTTTTTTACTATCATAGCAACCATTCATTTTTCTTTATATTGTTATTACATGGCCCACTAAATTTCCTTCCTCACTTTCACACACTCAATATAAACTTTATAATACTTTTAAACATTTTTCCTAAATTCGAAATAACATCACCAAGCAAATAGACAAAACTCATTTTCAAGTTCAAACAAAAAGTACTGTGCAAATTGTTGGTTTTGCAGTTGCCACACTGATACAGCATAACAGTAACACAAATAGAGCTATTGACAAAGAATATAATAAATAATAGTTCTGAAACTTGTCTTTGATAATTACACTATATGAATAGTAGGAGTAGTTTTAGTTACTATTTATTATAATTCGTAAATTGACTAACTGTACTCTGTACTTTTAGCATTGTTGAAAGGTAAGAAAAAGGCACTCCCTTCCTTGAATGTAAAGTATTATGCTTTAGCTGGATGGACACATTAATTACACTGCTGGATGTCTGTCATTTTACTAGACTTTATCAAGAATAAATCCCACTTGTTTTCCTAAATGTCTCACTAACCTGACACATAGAGAGTGCAGGACAAGCAATTACCATAATGTTCTAGACGTTCTCGGGCTTCGAGCCAGGTAAGCAGATGTTGAGACATCGACGTTTCGGGAGCGTACATCTCTCCCATCTTCATGATGTTGAATGACATAGGGCTGGGGTGACCCATATATATATACTGTTCGCCAAGAAATGACGCGGACCAATTTTTTTTTTTTTTTATTTTTTTTTTTTTTTAGACAGGCCCCTCCCCGCCTGCCCGGTGGCGATCATCCGTCATTCATCGGCATGCTTTCTACATCGCCTCCCGCATGCTGTTAATAGTAACATGCAGGGATGCGGGGTTAGGTGTGAGAGATTAGTTGCGTTATTTGGCAGATCCCGCAATAAGCACTCTGGATAGTGTTGAGGATGATGTGCACAGCATGAGTCATGCTGAGTCAGGCGTGGTGTAAAAGGCCAGTGTGGCAAACATGGCGAAGCGCCCTGAGTGCCAGACTGGGGGTTCGTGATGTGAGGGGGTTCGTGATTGTTAGGGTTGTGAAGTGGTTTGTGCGGTTTGGGGAAGTGTAGCACATTGGCGGTTTTCCAGGCAGTTGGGAAGATACCCTGTTCGAGACAGTAAATAAAAATCGGCGCTAGGTATTTGAGTAGCTTCAGGGGAAGATGCTTGAGGGCTATGTTAGGTATTTGGTCAGGGCCAGGTGCTTTCCTGTTTGGAAGGTGGCGGATTAGCCATGCAATTTCGGAGTGGCATGTCCTCATTCTGTTGTGGGAGCGGCGATCGTGAATTTCTCGCGTGATTTGTAGGGTTTCACGGACAAAACGTGCGGATGAGGGCTGGTCGTTTGGGGTCAGGGTGTGTTCTAAGGCGTCTGCGAGTGCTTCTGCTTTGTCAAGATCAGTTTCAGCTAATCTGTTGGTAGTCCGGAGTTGTGGAATTTCAATGGGCTTTTTGGTTAGATAACGGGTTATCCGCCAGATGTCGCCTCTGTTTGGGTCTATGTCGGCCAGTTTATGGTTCCATTGATCGTTAAGAATTTGGGTTGTGCGTTGTCTGATTTGGGCGTTAAATTCCACGAGTCGTCGGGGGTGGAGGTCAGCGAGCGGGCTCGCGTTGGTGAATATGACAACCTCTCAGAAAACACTGCTGCTCTGGTCGCTGCTCAGTAAGCCAGATCTGTGTTTCCTGAGTCTCTATTTTTCGAGTTTTAATGCAGGATTCCATATGCTGCACTAAATTGTAGCCCAGCATCTCGGTTAAGAGTGACTCTCTCTGCCGAGATAGCCAACGCCTCCTTAACTCTGCGCTATGGGTCACCCCAGTCCTAAGTCATTCAACATCCTGAAGATGGGAGAGATGTACGCTCCCGAAACGTCGATGTCTCAACATCTGCTTACCTGGCTCGAAGCCCGAGAACGTCTAGAACATATACGCCGCCAGGAAAGATTCAGCTTATATTTCAATTACCATAATGTTATGTTGGGCTGAGGATTAGTAAAACTAAAGACGTCCCAATAGCCTAAAAAGTATACTTGTAGCTTATTTTACAGTTATAATTCTTCTGAAAAGAATTAACATTCGGGGTAAATTTATTTGAAATAAAGCTGTGAACAACCCATCACAGAACAAACTCTAACTACAGGGTCATTAAAAAAGGTTTTGTTGTAATTGGGATGTGCTCGGACTTCCAGCAAAGCGCCAATCGCCCTGACTTGGCGCACTGGTACAACAGTAATTACTGTTTATTCTCATGTTTAAATAGGCAAGCATGGAAACAATTACCCGACTTTTCATGTGTTTGAATATGCGTCATAAATATTTACAAGAAGTTATTTCGTACAGTAGGTCGTAATGAGGATTTGCTCGATGACACAGCAGTTCAGTACGCTGAATCGGCAGTTACGAATATGGATCCATCAAGTGTATTCATTATATACTTCTTTGTAGAAATGATCACAGTAAAGTGATAGTTAATGTCACTAATCGCTTGGAACATCATGCCGTAACTTGTAACTTACACAAAAGTCATTGAGAATGAAGAGAAAATGTGTAATTAATTTGTAATGGACGTATCATAAGCAAGCGGTATTTTAATCGATGCTAGGGACTTTGAGAAAAAACAAAATTTTCGAAATTGTTTGCATGTAAGCGTTCGTGCACGTGGGATATTCTTGAAAATCTTATTAATCCACGTTTGGAATATGCTGAACGTAACATATACTTGAGGGTGGGAGGCGGCCGTGAGGCACGGATTTCACTTGAAGTCTTCACACACAAGTTTCCTCTTTGTTATTATAGGCAGGTGCTAAAGCTGTGCGTTTATGTCCCACGCGGTCGATAAGTGAGGAGAAGAACGAGAATATCGTAATAACTGCATTTATCACAAATCGCCTACTCCATTCACATAGACAGGTGAACTTGAACATTATTGCCAGACCCTGCAAACTCCAGGCTTTCATGTTCGCGTTTAGCGATTAATAAAAAGAAAAAGAAGAAAAAACACTATCGTACTGCACAGAAACAGAAAAGAAGATATGGAGCCAATTCACGAGAAATTATTTTATTTCAAACTCATCGTTGTCTTTATGACAAAAAATGCAAATCTTATAAAGATAATTTACTGGAGGAAAATATTTGGAAGCAAGTTGTGAATGAATTGAAATGTGAAGGTAGGCAAGAATTGTTTGTATTGTCTACTATGTCGATATTGTGAGGTTAGGTAGGGTATAGGCGTTCTTTCTATATGGAAAATATTATTACTATTATTATTATCATCATTATTATTATTATTATTATTATTATTATTATTATTATTATTATTATCATTATTATTGATTATTCACGTCCTGCCAACACTGAGTCATATCGGACGATGAATGAATGAAAGAAATGATGTTCAAATGAGTACAGGTTACATCTAGTTTAGAGTTACCAAACACGAGGCAGACAGGCGGGCTTCCTTCACTGACACTCACTGGAGTTTGGCTAAGGAGCGGACATTGTACCTGTGCTCCAAGTAGGGCATTCCCATCGGGCCGGCCTGGAGACCGAGTTACCTGGAGGAAGCGTTTAGGATGTGAAACGGAGGGATGTAATTAACCTACCCGCGAAAACCTGAGTAAGGTAGGTCGGCTACGGGAATCGAATTCGGACCACAGACGAAACCGCGAGCCATCGCGCTCGTTTCCTTTATCATTTACTTTATACTTATTTGGACTTCCTTTTGCACATTTTTAATTTTACGGCAGTTTGTGTTGTGATTGCATTTCATATTGAAGGCAATTGGTGATAACAGTGGGAAAAACTAAGAACTAGCAATTTTATTAGTGTTTATTAAATGTTTTCATTGAAACAAGTGAGGCTGCTTGCCCCAAGTGTTTATCGTAAAATTGACTCCGGTTACACGGACGCATGAGAAAAGTGCGACGTACACATTAATGTATGCAAACAATGTGAGCATTTGTCATTTGTTGAGAAGAAAGTAGCATTCATTGATAGGTATGTTACTTCCAGTTTCGTGATTATAGAGACATTTGTTATTTTAGTATCGTGTTTGTGAACGCACAACTGCTGTGATGCTTAGCCGTCAAACGATGTTGGTTATAGTACTGTGTGAAGAAAGTACCGGGAACTGCGATTGTGTCCTATCGCCTGAAAACGGTTGGAAAGAGAAAGAAGTCGGCGGTGAGATTAGTGGACAGCATTATCGTGGTGCAGAATCCTCCGCAAATCTGGTCTTTTTCGCCGTATAACGCTCAGATCTCTCCCAGACCTAAATGACCATTTCCTTCACTTTAGCTATGTCAATTCAGTTGAAACTTGATGAGCGACCACTGTACCACTATACGCACGTGTTTTTGATAAAGTCGATTCACATTAAGCGCTCTATAACATTTACAGCGATGCGGCACACGAAATACCATTTGTAATGCAAAATTTGAGACAGATTTGTTCAATATTTTCATTCATAGTAAAATCGCAACACCTTTGATATGCACTAACAAACTAGATGACAATCAAACTCCGCGTGGGTATAGGGGCAATAATAATTTGGAATCCGCTCTGATACGAGATTGCCGGTACTTTGTAGCCCAAGATATAGGTCGTAGCAGTTGCTTCAGCGATACACAGAAATGTTACATAGCTCGAAATTTCCAAGGGTTTTTATGGAAAGAGCATATGATAGCGTACCTAAGCGTTACTTCAGTTGTAAACATAATTCTGGCTACAAATGTGTTTCAAAGTTTTTCTCCTAAAAATCGGTCGTTTTCATAGCAGATGACGCATTTGCAGAATGAATGCACATTTTGAAACCTTATGTCGTCGACATTCGGAAGTGAAGAAAAGGAAGGGTAAGATGCACGGTGGAGTTTTATGTTGCACTTCATATTTATCTGCAGTAGGAGTCAACCAGACTCATGGCATCGTCAAAAATATAAATATGAACTACAACATAGTTGAAAATGTTACAAATTAATATAAAGCCTAATAAAATAGTACATTTTAAAAATACATACAGTAAAATAAAATTTATTATTATAATTTTATATTTAAAAATTAACTTATGCTAAAAGGTAAAAGTTGTAATAATATAAGTTGTACTTATTGCGTAAACCTTCTGTATTTCCTTTTGCAAAAATCTGTGTAAAAATGAACACTAATTTAATATTTTATTTATCTGCTTAAGTATTCCTCAAGTGTATAAAAACAGAACTTCTTTAACTCTCTTTGTCACTTGTACAGGTAATTACTTACGTCACCATTGGCAATTTGATTATATTTAATATTTTGTTACCACGCAGTACTTTACACCGAAAGTATCGTAAAAGCGACGACGATTCTCTACTGAGGTAAGAGCAGCACAAATGGAGACCCGGTAGATCCTCGAATTTCTTGTCTCATCTGGTGGTCTCTTTGAGGGTACAAGTGTCGGCGCTGCATGGCAGGATGACATGCTACTGGTAAACACTTCCTTCTCCGCGGTGTACTGACCCTCTCCACTGACGCGACTCTTGTCTCCTCTCAGCTCATCCTTCCTCCCGGGGATGCCCCACTTATGGACAAGTTTGGACCTCCGTGTTCATTCCTATTTAAGAAGAGTTTAGTTTAAAACGCAAATTAATAATAATTAACATATCTGTAATTGTTAAGTCTAAATGAAAAGGAAGCAAAGAAAGATAAATACAATTACTTGATCAAATTTAATTATTAGAGCTATTTTTGATGAAATAAATAAGGAAAGTTTCGGTTGTGTTTGAAAATGCTGGCGTCGCATCTTTGTATTTAACTTAGGCGTTCGTAGATCGTTTCATATACGTTAGTTTTTCCGTATATGGACTTTTAAAACGTGTATATCTGGATATAACTGTCACTGAAGTTTTGGGTGCCCATTGGACGTGATTTATGTTGAAACTTCGCCTACCGACCAGGGAAACGTACGTAATGAAAACCAAATGAGGAGGACTTTGTCAAATGCCTTTACATGACGTTACTCCTCCACGTCTGCGATAATGTTTCGCCCAAAGTACATGTTTTAAGTGTCCTTGTATCGTGACAAGCACAACTAAAAAGTATCAATTTCTTCACCTAAATTCAGCATTTTCCAATCCTTAAATATTGTCAGTATAGGACTTCTTTCATCTTTTAGTTAAATGTGGCATATTTATATCTTGAATATTCTAAATGCATTTTGCAAAGTAGGCAAAGTCAGAAAAATACAGATCTCATTAAGGTAGACAATTTATGTCAAGTACATTAATTTTCTCAGAAATTTACTTTAATTTTAAGATAGTCATACTCTTATTAATTTTGTTTTTCCATCTTTGCTGTGCAAAGAGAAAGTCATCTCATAGCGACAAACTCTGATTTGACTATCACTTGAAGTCTTAAGGAGTGGATTCAACACGGAGGCTCAACTTGGTCTATGGTACCTATGCCCCCAAGTGAGGCGAGGGGGGGGGCAGAGAGCAGGGTCACTACACTTTATCAGTGGGAAACTCCCCGGCAGGTCAGTTCAGCCGGTATCCCACCGATCATGGTCCTGAAACAGCCCACCAGGTCGGTCCAGAGACCTTCCTTCCAAGAGCATATCATCCTGCCATGCAGCACGGAGGCTCAACTTGGTCTCTTGTACCTATGCCCCCAAGTGAGGCGAGGGGGGCAGAGAGCAGGGTCACTACACTTTATCAGTGGGAAACTCCCCGGCAGGTCAGTTCAGCCGGTATACCACCGATCATGGTCCTGAAACAGCCCACCAGGTCGGTCCAGAGACCTTTCTTCCAAGAGCATATCATCCTGCCATGCAGCACGGAGGCTCAACTTGGTCTCTTGTACCTATGCCCCCAAGTGAGGTGAAGGGGGCAGAGAGCAGGGTCACTACACTTTATCAGTGGGAAACTCCCCGGCAGGTCAGTTCAGCCGGTATCCCACCGATCATGGTCCTGAAACAGCCCACCAGGTCGGTCCAGAGACCTTTCTTCCAAGAGCATATCATCGTGCCATGCAGCACCGAGGCTCAAATTGGTCTCTTGTACCTATGCCCCCAAGTGAGGCGAGGGGGGCAGAGAGCAGGGTCACTACACTTTAACAGTGGGAAACTCCCCGGCAGGTCAGTTCAGCCGGTATCCCACCGATCATGGTCCTGAAACAGCCCACCAGGTCGGTCCAGAGACCTTTCTTCCAAGAGCATATCATCCTGCCATGCAGCACCGAGGCTCAAATTGGTCTATTGTACCTATGCCCCCAAGTGAGGCGAGGGGGGCAGAGAGCAGGGTCACTACACTTTATCAGTGGGAAACTCTCCGGCAGGTCAGTTCAGCCGGTATCCCACCGATCATGGTCCTGAAATAGCCCACCAGGTCTGTCCAGAGACCTTTCTTCCAAGAGCATATCATCGTGCCATGCAGCACCGAGGCTCAAATTGGTCTATTGTACCATGCCCCCAAGTGAGGCGAGGGGCGCAGAGACCTTTCTTCCAAGAGAATATGATCGTGCCATGCAGCACCGAGGCTCAAATTGGTCTATTGTACCTATGCCCCCAAGTGAGGCGAGGGGCGCAGAGAGCATTTCTACCAAGAGCATATCACCCTGCCGTGCAGCACCAAGGCTCAAATTGGTCTGTTGTACCTATGGCCCCAAGTGAGGCGAGGGGGGCAGAGACCTTTCTACCCAGAGCATTTCATCCTGCCATGTAGCACCAAGGCTCAACTTGGTCTATTGTACCTCTGCCCCCAAGTGAGGCGAGGGCGGCAGAGACCTTTCTACCAAGAGCACATCATGCTGCCATGTAGCACCAACGTTCAACTTGGTCTGTTGTACCTATGGCCCCAAGTGAGGCGAGGGGGGCAGAGACCTTTCTACCAGGAGCATATCATTCTGCCATGCAGCACCGAGGCTCCCATCGACACTTCTACCCTAATGAGATGATGTGAAATGATAATGGAGATGAAATGGAGGAGCAGGAAATACGGGGGATGTAATTAACCTACCCAGCATTTGCCTAGCAACCCGGGAAACCCCTGAAATAACCAGGTTCAGGTAGTACGGCCACGGGAATCGAACTTGGACCTCCCAAATGCGGGCCACAGATGAAACGGTTTGAGCCATCCTGCTCACTGCTTAAAGTCTGCTACATTTCCTTTACATGGAAATAAAAGAGATTGCAAACATTTATTTCAGTTAACATGAAACAGATAAACAAGAGTTCAATAAACCTTGTGCTTACCGAAAGTCACCTTTGACGTTTCACAGTTTCAGACTCTAAATCTAAAAATAAAGTACATTTAGAAAATAGTCCAGTTGTATCTGAAGAATGGAAAGTTCAATATTTCATAAAGATGTGACACAAAATCATCTTGGCTTTAACAATGTTGATGAAGGCTGGGTGTGTACACCCTCTACCATTGTTGACAGGAAACATATTCCTAAAGTGAAGAAAGAATTGGTTAATATACCATACATTAAAAATGTTTACATGTTAACATATTGAAATTGACTTTTTACTTGTGGCTGGTCTGTAATTGATCCCATTGTACATAAAAGCTGGTTAATTTTGCTCAGAAGCTTCTTAATGTAAGACTTGAAGCTTTTGCGGCGAGCATTATTGATTAAGGCTTCACTGGTGATCAGCCGCGTCAAATTTATGAAGATCGAGCTTTCGGCCATTTTACACTCTATGGCCTTCATCAGGAACTAGTGTAGAAGGTCATAGAGCGTAAAATGGCCGAATGCTCGATCTTCATAAATTTCACGAGGCTGATTACCCGTGAAGCCTTAATCAGAAGCTTCTTAATCAAACTTGAAGTTCTTGGCAGGGAACCACCTGCTTTACTTCCCTTCCAAAGGAGTTTACCCAGAAATAAAATATCTGGAATTTTCTTTAATTTCCTCTTCATTCTAAATGACTAAAAACTGTAAAATGTTAGTTCACAAAAGTGCAAATCTTTTGGTCAAATATTTTTTATTTATTGATTTTTATTTTTTCAGTATAAACCAATTTCAAGGTATTCTTTATATTTGCTTTGAATTTTCAGATAATTTTTTTTTTTTTTCATTTGGTAATGGTAAGTCACCAACACTTGCACACTTAAGCCTACTTCTTCCTCTTAAACTTACAGTGAAATATGTAATAAAAGTTAATGATGTGGTCAGAAGAATAAATTTTTGTAAAAGACGATGTGAATGCAACAAATCACATTTTTAAAATTGCTAATAGTGTCAAATTAAAAGGCTGATCAAAATTATAGGTTACTCAAAAATAATACCTACCTTCCCTGTCAAATGAAATTCAGTCTCCATAATAAATATTTGCAGAAAAAAATGTGAAATGTCTTCAACAAACTATTGCACTGTCTACTTCTTGTTAATTGAGATAAACTTTTATCATTGCATCATATATGTATTTTGTTGTAAATATAAGAATATAGTTGGCTAAAGCTACAGTTGATATGTGATGGCCCATGTTATATCTGAAAGTTCAAACCAATAAAAAGAATAACAAAATTGGTTAACACTATAAACAGATTTATTTGACATGAATTATGTGCTTTTGCAAGTCTTTATCTTTGTTAAGTAAGATTTTACCAGCTGTACAAAATTTATTCAAAATTAACAAAACTTACAACCCATTTCACTTGCCATGTAAATATCTTCAAGGGACATTTTGTTCAAAACTATAATTGTGGAAGCCACAAAGTTTAATAATTAGCTGACTTCTTATTTTGTATTTGAAGTGAAATTGAGGAGTACTTGCTCTATTTGCTTTAGAAAGTGCAATAATTAACTTTTGTTTGTTTGCAACTTGTGTTATTGTGGAGACTAACCTTGAGATGAGTTGTGCTGCTATTGAAGGTTCTCCACCCTAACAGCCCCATTGTACTTGCCTCATCTTCTGTCATAACTGGCATGGACATTGTGTAGGCAAACAATAGGGGTTCAGGTTTCTAAAATTTGCAGGGTCCTCTCTATAGAATTAAATCTAGCATGAATTTTACCTGAAGCTTTTACAAGACAATATGCCCAAGGAATCAAGGGCATATTTATTGATCGTGATGCTTTTCATGGAGGCTATTATTATTGTTATTGAAGAGCAATTCTTTTTAATTTTTTTAAAGGAAACCAAAATGAACAAAAGGCTTTAAAAGGATGAGCAGCTGTTCCTTCCTATTACGTTTTTCATAATTTATAAACAGCTTTATTTTGTATATAAAGCTCGTTGAGAAGGGCGAAGAGCGAGTGGCGGGGGGGATTGAAATCAAAGATGGTTGGGAGTGCTGTATTATGATAATGCAACAGGCATTGATTTGTGGAGTACTATGCTGCCGGGGATTCCATGCGCAGCTGTTGAACGCTCTGGTTGCGCACCCCCAGACAACCATCAATAGTCAATAGTTTGTTATTTCTCCAAGGGATAAGTGGTGTTAAAGTCATTGTTGCATCTTTACCTTCTTACTTGCTTATTTATTTAAGGAAAAAAATGGAACTGGTATGTAATAATTATTCTTCCTTCAGTAGCTTTAAAAGTTGTGTTAAATTTTAATTCAGGCGTTAACATTATAAAAATTGTTTCCGTGATATTCTACCTATATACCTGCATCCTCCCCTCCCCCTTCTTGTCATGTGTATATGGTTCTTTTGTTGTCTGATGAAAGAGCATCGCACAGCTCGGCGGCATTGTTAAGAGAAAATTGAACAAAGCATTTAATTCTAGTAACTTTTATTTATTTTGAGAAGTTCATCGACGTTGTTCAGAATTGTATTGTTTATTGTCATTGGCATATTACTTTTATAAGGAATACTTGCATAGAATTTCTGTACTTGATATGCTTTGTTTGCAGACGGTAGTGGTCATGGTCGTACCTCTATTGATTGATGCTTCCACAGGTTCTTGTATGTATGACTCATCGGCAGTTTGGTCGTTCAGGAAGCGCCTGGCTTTTGCAATGTTATTGTCATCAGTATTATTTTTAAAATGCATATACTTAAGATTTTATTATTATTATTATTATTATTATTATTATTATTATTATTATTATTATTATTATTATTATTATTATTATTATTATTATTATAAACATATACAGGGATCCTTTGAATGATATCCATGAGTTATAAATGCAAAAATGCAGGTACTTTTGCTGGCATGCACACATGCTGTACTTGTGCAATAAAAAATGAGTCATTACTAATTGATGCAAGTACAGCTTATCAAATAGCATGTGGTTAATATCCTAATTAATTTAATTTTAACAATTCTCTTAAATCCATTTCTGCAACCTTAATTTGCTTGTGATAAGGCAGAAAACAAAAAGCTACTTATATATACAATCCACCTGACCAAATTAATGAGAAATATATAGATATGTATTCTCTTACTTAAATGCTCTATTAAATTCATATTTCATACCCTTATGCTGTTTTTCTTTTCTTCTTCTCTTATATGTTTTGTACTGTATTGTTTACTTTTTTTAATGTTTTTTTTTTTTTTTTTTTTTTTTTTTTTTTTTTTTTTTTTTTTTTTTTTAAGTCGCTGGGCTGAGCTGTTAAACAACAAATCTGCAAAACCTTTCTGGAACTTCCTGTGAAGGATTATAATGCATTTTTAAAGTGTGAATCAATTAAAAGTTATAACTATTTACATTCAGAAATATAATAAAAAGTCAAGTAAGGTTTGTTCTACAAGTTTGTTTCTTCTTCCAAAATATTTTGGTAATACAGATGGAATACATCAGGAATTAAGAGACTACAGATGTTCTCGGAGCTTATGAAATAGTCTGCTTATTAATGGAAGCTCTTTAATTGCTGTGTTTCTTAGTGTGTTCATTCTATATTGGGCATAAAATTTAGCTTAATATTGCACAGAGACCTCTTTGTAAGGTAGCTATGCTAAGGATTTTCATGTCCGAAGAAGGTCATGTTCCTCCATGACTCAGAGGACATCCCTTGTTGTAAGGCTTTTGAAAGATAAGGAAGATTTCTGTCTAATTTCTCTTCCGCCTGCCAGGTTTTACTTTTTGTTGGTCTTGGCATCCATCTCCTGGCTCATTTCAAATATTGCGAACTATATTTTCCCCCTCTTATTTGTCTTACTAACTGAGATGAATCACAAGGATGAAAATGGGAGTTCTTGATCTTTCGCTGGCATTTTCTATTTCCCAGACTTAGGTGTAAGTGAAAACTATAGGCTTCTTTATTTGTGCAGCAAAGTGCAGTCAACTTAAGAGAAAAATTCAAACTATTCAAAAAATTAGTAAGAACTAAGTATGGTGGTTTCATAAAAACCTTACACAAAACCAGTCTTAAAATATAGTGAAGAAATCCTAATAACAGCATCAAAAGTAAACAAAATTACCTTGGAAGAAACACAAAATAACAGCCACAAAAACTACATCATGCTTAGTCTCCTCAATTTTAACAGACATTACTTAAATATTCCGAGACTCAGATAAGTGGATAAATATCACATATCAAATTCTACTGCAAAAACCCAAATTGGATTCATACAAGAGATTACAAACCTAATAGATAACTTAGAAATGAGAATATAATACAAGGCATTAATCAGCTGTAGTGGTAAAATTGAATACAAACTAAATTTAAATAAGGTGATTAACAGTTAAAGCTTCACAAAAGATGAGCCATGTCAAAGTTAATAATGTTGAGCATTCAGCCCATGGCTTTCAGTAGCTGAATGTAAAAGCTGACTGACTGTCCCCTTCCTCATGTGGGTACGGCATAGCAGACTGCCATTGGTCCCCACATTGTTTTATAGTCTTCTGATGTGATATCTGATACGGCCTATCAAACAGTGCAACACATAGCCCTCTTCCTCATGTGGGTACGACATAGCAGTCTGCCATTGGTCCTCACATTGTTTTATAGTCTTCTGATGTGATATCTGATATGGTCTATCAAACAGTGGACACATAACCCTCTTCCTCATGTGGGTACGACATAGCTCCTCACATTGTTTTATAGTCTTCTGATGTGATATCTGATATGGCTTATCAAACAGTGGACACATAGTCCTCTTCCTCATGTGGGTACGACATAGCAGACTGCCATTGGTCCTCACATTGTTTTATAGTCTTCTGATGTGATATCTGATATGGCCTATCAAACAGTGGACACATAGTCCTCTTCCTCATGTGGGTACAACATAGCAGTCTGCCATTGGTCCTCACATTGTTTTAAAGTCTTCTGATGTGATATCTGATATGGTCTATCTAACAGTGGACACATAGCCCTCTTCCTCATGTGGGTACGACATAGCAGTCTGCCATTGGTCCTCACATTGCTTTATAGTCTTCTGATGTGATATCTGATATGGTCTATCAAACAATGGACACATAGCCCCCTTCCTCATGTCGGTACGACATAGCAGACTGCCATTGGTCCTCACATTGTTTTATAGTCTTCTGATGTGATATCTGATATGGCTTATCAAACAGTGGACACATAGCCCTCTTCCTCATGTGTGTAGGACATAGCAATCTGCCATTGGTCCTCACATTGTTTTATAGTCTTCTGATGTGATATCTGATATGGTCTATCAAACAGTGGACACATAGCCCTCTTCCTCATGTGGGTACGACATAGCAATCTGGCATTGGTCCCCACATTGTTTTATAGTCTTCTGATGTGATATCTGATATGGCTTATCAAACAGTGGACAAATAGCCCTCTTCCTCATGTGGGTACGACATAGCAGTCTGCCATTGGTCCTCACATTGTTTTATAGTCTTCTGATGTGATATCTGATATGGTCTATCAAACAGTGGACACATAGCCCCCTTCCTCATGTGGGTACGACATAGCAGTCTGCCATTGGTCCTCACATTGTTTTATAGTCTTCTGATGTGATATCTAATATGGTCTATCAAACAGTGGACACATAGCCCTCTTCCTCTTGTGGGTACGACATAGCAGTCTGCCATTGGTCCTCACATTGTTTTATAGTCTTCTGATGTGATATCTGATATGGTCTATCAAACAGTGGACACATAGTCCTCTTCCTCATGTGGGTACAACATAGCAGTCTGCCATTGGTCCTCACATTGTTTTATAGTCTTCTGATGTGATATCTGATTTGATCTATCAAACAGTGGACACATAGCCCTCTTCCTCATGTGGGTACAACATAGCAGACTGCCATTGGTCCCCACATTGTTTTATAGTCTTCTGATGTGATATCTGATATGGTCTATCAAACAGTGGACACATAGTCCTCTTCCTCATGTGGGTACAACATAGCAGTCTGCCATTGGTCCTCACATTGTTTTAAAGTCTTCTGATGTGATATCTGATATGGTCTATCTAACAGTGGACACATAGCCCTCTTCCTCATGTGGGTACGACATAGCAGTCTGCCATTGGTCCTCACATTGCTTTATAGTCTTCTGATGTGATATCTGATATGGTCTATCAAACAATGGACACATAGCCCCCTTCCTCATGTCGGTACGACATAGCAGACTGCCATTGGTCCTCACATTGTTTTATAGTCTTCTGATGTGATATCTGATATGGCTTATCAAACAGTGGACACATAGCCCCCTTCCTCATGTCGGTACGACATAGCAATCTGCCATTGGTCCTCACATTGTTTTATAGTCTTCTGATGTGATATCTGATATGGTCTATCAAACAGTGGACACATAGCCCTCTTCCTCATGTGGGTACGACATAGCAATCTGGCATTGGTCCCCACATTGTTTTATAGTCTTCTGATGTGATATCTGATATGGCTTATCAAACAGTGGACAAATAGCCCTCTTCCTCATGTGGGTACGACATAGCAATCTGCCATTGGTCCTCACATTGTTTTATAGTCTTCTGATGTGATATCTGATATGGTCTATCAAACAGTGGACACATAGCCCTCTTCCTCATGTGGGTACGACATAGCAATCTGGCATTGGTCCCCACATTGTTTTATAGTCTTCTGATGTGATATCTGATATGGCTTATCAAACAGTGGACAAATAGCCCTCTTCCTCATGTGGGTACGACATAGCAGTCTGCCATTGGTCCTCACATTGTTTTATAGTCTTCTGATGTGATATCTGATATGGTCTATCAAACAGTGGACACATAGCCCCCTTCCTCATGTGGGTACGACATAGCAGTCTGCCATTGGTCCTCACATTGTTTTATAGTCTTCTGATGTGATATCTAATATGGTCTATCAAACAGTGGACACATAGCCCTCTTCCTCTTGTGGGTACGACATACCAGTCTGCCATTGGTCCTCACATTGTTTTATAGTCTTCTGATGTGATATCTGATATGGTCTATCAAACAGTGGACACATAGTCCTCTTCCTCATGTGGGTACAACATAGCAGTCTGCCATTGGTCCTCACATTGTTTTATAGTCTTCTGATGTGATATCTGATATGGTCTATCAAACAATGGACACATAGCCCCCTTCCTCATGTGGGTACGACATAGCAATCTGCCATTGGTCCTCACATTGTTTTATAGTCTTCTGATGTGATATCTGATATGGCCTATCAAACAGTGGACACATAGCCCTCTTCCTCATGTGGGTACGACATAGCAATCTGGCATTGGTCCCCACATTGTTTTATAGTCTTCTGATGTGATATCTGATATGGCTTATCAAACAGTGGACAAATAGCCCTCTTCCTCATGTGGGTACGACATAGCAGTCTGCCATTGGTCCTCACATTGTTTTATAGTCTTCTGATGTGATATCTGATATGGTCTATCAAACAGTGGACACATAGCCCCCTTCCTCATGTGGGTACGACATAGCAGTCTGCCATTGGTCCTCACATTGTTTTATAGTCTTCTGATGTGATATCTAATATGGTCTATCAAACAGTGGACACATAGCCCTCTTCCTCTTGTGGGTACGACATAGCAGTCTGCCATTGGTCCTCACATTGTTTTATAGTCTTCTGATGTGATATCTGATATGGTCTATCAAACAGTGGACACATAGTCCTCTTCCTCATGTGGGTACAACATAGCAGTCTGCCATTGGTCCTCACATTGTTTTATAGTCTTCTGATGTGATATCTGATTTGATCTATCAAACAGTGGACACATAGCCCTCTTCCTCATGTGGGTACAACATAGCAGACTGCCATTGGTCCCCACATTGTTTTATAGTCTTCTGATGTGATATCTGATATGGTCTATCAAACAGTGGACACATAGCCCTCTTCCTCATGTGGGTACGACATAGCAGTCTGCCATTGGTCCTCACATTGTTTTATAGTCTTCTGATGTGATATCTGATATGGTCTATCAAACAGTGGACACATAGCCCCCTTCCTCGTGTGGGTACGACATAGCAGTCTGCCATTGGTCCTCACATTGTTTTATAGTCTTCTGATGTGATATCTGATATGGTCTATCAAACAGTGGACACATAGCCCTCTTCCTCATGTGGGTACGACATAGCAGTCTGCCATTGGTCCTCACATTGTTTTATAGTCTTCTGATGTGATATCTGATATGGTCTATCAAACAGTGGACACATAGCCCCCTTCCTCGTGTGGGTACGACATAGCAGTCTGCCATTGGTCCTCACATTGTTTTATAGTCTTCTGATGTGATATCTGATATGGTCTATCAAACAGTGGACACATAGCCCTCTTCCTCATGTGGGTACAACATAGCAGTCTGCCATTGGTCCTCACATTGTTTTATAGTCTTCTGATTGTTATCTGATATGGTCTATCAAACAGTGGACACATGTATACAGATGGATTCTTCCTTTTTGATGAGAATGGAGCAGGCACCGTCAATTCTTCTCTTTTTATAAACCTACTGCGAACGATACTAGAAAGTTTGATGGTGTAATTTGAGTTATTTATCAATTACTGCACAATATTTTCAATTGGGTACATAAATGTAAAAATAATTTTATCAGACTCTAAAGCAGCAATTCAAGCTGTAGTGTCTTGTTAACCAAGTATGAAGAAAATTTTGGAAATATGATCCACACTGTCCAAAAACTTGTGCTAGAAAGGATCCCAGCCAGGAATGAAAGGTGCACAATTAAGCAAAGAGAGACAACAGCTTTTTCTCTTGAATCAATGAAAAGAATAATCAAAATAAAAGTAAGTGATACCTGGAATTCTAAACTAATCAAGAAAATTGGAAATGGAAAAATAAAATATATTAGATAATCCTTGTATAAAACTGGACCTTCCTTGAAAATCTGTAGGTGCTTAATGCCTCTATAGAATTGGAATATCTACTTCTCCAAATTTTATGTAATGGATAGCTAACACATAGAAAGTTAGTCAAACTTTTGTAGGCTTAGGGTTGATTGTCTGCTGTTTGGATCATAACAATAAATCCAGGCTTCTCATTGTTAGTAGGAAGGACTTGTTTGCCAAATGCATTATTAAGCATTGTTAGTCAGTTAAGTCAATTTAAAACCTTAAAGAAAAATAGCCCAGAAATGTTTCATAGTCAAATTCATTTTTGGGTAAACACAACATCTTTAAATGGTAATAAACTATTACAGCAAATGGAACAAACTACATGGCAATCAAGTCACAATAATTAAAAAAATAGCTGATAAATGAATGAATTATTTATTGTGCATATTCCAAAATTTTACAGTTTACAGCTTAAGGCTACATTTATTTGTCTTTACTTTGTTGCTACCTTGGCTTACATGACACCCTGGTCTTCTGCTCTTAACCTCCATGTCTCCTTGTTACTTAATTAGCCCCTTTTTCCCCTTCTTATATTCTTTACATTTCTTGCTCATTTTTCTTTTACTTTCTGTAAGAACTCACCAATACTTAATATAAAAATTATTTGTGGTTGGTTTATTGACACTCGTCACTTACTTTTTCATATATTTATGAGAGACTAGTTTCAAAGGCCCTGGCCTCCATTTTCAATCTCTTCAATCTCTTAATTTTGACGTCACTGTTACTAAATTCCTCCAAACACACATCACCAATACTTCTTACTTTCTTTTCCTCCTTTCCTCTTAACATTTTTATGGCTACTATCCTCTTCTCCACTTTCTCCCATTTTTCCTCCCAAACCTTTTTTCTCCATATTGCTGACTCCTTACATTCTGTTACATAGTGTTCTATGCTTTCTTTTCCCCCACACAATTCACAAAATCCCCTTTCCTTACCTCTTATGCCTGTTAGGAATATTGTTCCTGTTCTCATCCAAGCTAGCCCTTCTCTCTCTTGCCTATTGCAGTAATCTGTATATGCTTCTCGCCCCCAGTTTCTTTTTATTTGTTTGTAAAATTGTAATGACTTCATATTTTCTAGACTTCCCCATATTTCCTGCCTTTCTATATTTTCTATTCTGCATTTTACCAATTTAACCACATCGCTTGTATTCCTCTCCTCTAATGTCCCATTCCTGTTTTTTCCATAATTCCTCCTATTTCTGCCCACCAGCTGTTTGAGTTCTCTAATCTTTTTAGCTTTCTTATGCATAATTTCATAATTTCCCCTTCTTCTTTGGCCAAGCACTTTATACTAAAATTGTATTATTTTTTCCATTATTATTCCATTTCTTCTTGTCTTTCCTAATTCTACTAAAGCTACTTTCCTAGGTGCTGATAGTTGATAAATAGAAACATAACATTTCAAACCTTTTCAGTGCCATGCTCATATACCTGGCTCAGATGGTTATGTGTTAGCCTGCTGGTTGCAGATTCAAACCAATGCATACCTTAAAGTGACAGATCTAAAAGAACTGTAGCATTGATATAATTCTAACAGCATTGTTAGCAAACAAAATATTATAAAAGGCTACAGTCAGACTTAAAAATTCAATGCCATAGCCGGGATTGGAACCATTGATCTTCTGGTCTCCGTCCAGCTGCTCTTAACCATTGGGCTACTATGGCCAACGTGCCAGCTTGGTATTAAATTCTCCAACTGACTCGTGTTTTTCCCGGTAAACCACTAGGAGTTCTCATAAACACATGAGACAACTACCTTAATGGCGACTTACTATGGTGTAAGTATTTTAAGGCCCGGGCTTTGTAGTACATACCACTGTTAGGTACAATTAATGGAAATTGTTCTTTCACACTAGCCGTGTGTAGGACGCACTATGAAAAGGTAGAGTCACACTGAAAAATTCAATGCCATATAATTAATTTGCATTCAGTTCCTCTTGGAAAGTGGCCTTAAAAGTGGATGTCAATTGGTTCCAGTAGCACAAATTTAGCAGTTTAAACATCCAATTAAGTAGTCACATTTTCTACCAGGTCCATGCCAGCTGCCGAGACGGTTGGCATATATAGATAGGGTTTTTCACACCTTTATTCATTCGTCAGCCTGATGATGGGAGAGATGTACACTCCTGAAACTCGATGGCTAATCATCTATACACCTGCCTTAAAGCCCAAGAGCAACTAGAACAAAATATTTTTTAAAATTAGTTATATGGTATACCTGTAAGGTACAATCAAAAGATGGAAGGAAAGGACAAATATCTCCATGTGCTGTATTATGCTATAGGTTTTGGTCGCCAGAGTAGGTAACTGTAATGACTGAGAGTAAGTCACCAAGTCTCAGTTAGCTCTCCATGTTACATGAGTAACTGTACTCCTCCCTTTGTTGTATATGTTTCCATTTAGACACAAGAATATGGAGTATTAAGACATACTTTGATACCACTGAGTATTAAGTTTCCACCTGTATTTAAAGTGAACTCAGTGCTTGTTTAATGACCACTTGGTCATTAGCAAATAAAATTGTAGGCAATTTATTTTAAAAATCATTGAAGTTATGTATTATTTCTAGAAATGGAGTTTTGTTGGTAGTATTGATGTGATACTGTATGTTGCAGGTGTGGAGGTGGCTGCGAAATGTCGTGCCCATTTGAAAGCCGGCACCCTCCTGTTGGTAGTGGTCGTTTTAAGGCAGGATGAGTACGGTGGAGCATCCTTCAGCATCCCCACCGTCAGGCAGTGTTGATCATAGTTTCAACGAAAATTCACCTCGACCTCCCATACCAGGTGAGTACTGCCACTTTTAAGCAATGTCTCGTTGATGTTTGTGCTTCCTATTTGAATGTGTGTTCATTGAATGTTGTGTAGGTGAGGAAACAGAAGTACCAACAGGTTTTGGAGGTTCTCAGTCACCTCTTCCATACAGTTATTCATCATGGGGCTCAGTCCACAAGTACAACAAGGGGGGCAGTTCCCCAGTACTCACACCACGCCGTTCCAGTCTCGCCTACAACACATCCAGTGTGGCAGGTAAGTAATAATACTAAACGAGTCAATGAGAAAATTTATTCATAGATGTATATGTAAGCATGTAATATCAGCCAACTTACAGCTAATTGGAATCTTATATGATATTCTCTTACTGTACGACTGTTATGTGAATAACACACTACAATTTTATAATTTATTTTTTATAGTACTTATTATTAGAAATATCCTTAAAGTAAGCTTTTATGAGTGTGCCTGTTGAGGAGCAATCCAAGAAAATATCTAGATGGAGCATCAGTGAGAGTGAAGGAGCAGATGATGTGAAATTGTGGGGCAATGGATGAAAAGAAAAGTGATTATAGAGCAGCTGGTGGGAAAAACTGGAGAAAACCTACCCAAACACTGCTTTATCCACCACAATTCTCCTGGGATCAAACCCAGGCTTTCTACATGACACATATACCTTCATCTACATATCTATGATTGTAATTTTAATAATAATTAGTTATTTGGCACCACAAGAAATTTAACCATGCTACTTCTTTAATGATTCTATTGAAAGTATATTCTAAATAGGTTTTCAACTCTCCTGTAAAGTTATAAAATTGTTAAATTAGATTTGATAACAAAATGTTCAGTTGTGAAATAAAAAAGCACCAGAGATTATTTGTGTCAAAATATAAGTTTTGAAGAGATCTCCACAACCTGCTAACCTGTAATGTAGTGCAGGAAGTAGTATCACTGGAAGCCACAGTCCTCTTTGCAGATAATATAGTTATACTGACTAGAAACAACTTCTCTCTTCAGAAAAGCGTGGATAAACCACAAGTCTGGGCACATGGGAACAAACAGCAAAACTGAGGTAATGAAATTTAGACAAGTAAGCACTGTGAACAATGAAGATATCTTTAAATGTGAAAATGCTCAATTGCAACTTACCAACTGCTACAAGTGGGAAGCACAGCATCAAGCATATCCAGGAAAGATGCAGTGCAGCAATAAAGGTCACTTTTTTTTAAATTTATTTCCTCCAATATTAAGTCATATCGAAAAATGAATGGAATGGGTGAAATGATGCTCAAATGAGCCCAGGGTCCATAGAGCTTAGTTACCTGACATTCATGTTTCAGGATAAGAGAAAACCCCAGAACAAACCTTATCCAGCTAACTCACGCTGATCGAGATTCGAACTCGGGACCTCTTGAACATGAGGTAGACACACTGCCATCTATGCTACTGAGGCGGGCACTTTTGATATTAAAAATTGTCAAAAAGTTTTCAGTTGAAACTGCAATAAGAATATTTCACATTAAGATATCAATAGCATGCTAAGCAATTGCCACAATCTGAATTCTGTTAAATGCTGCAAATCTGGAAAGACTAGAAGCAGTCAAACCTGCTACCTATGGAGATTACTAAGTCAGCGAGATCCAGAATAATTTATCATCTCACCAATACTGACTCCTTCATAAAGGAAATAGCATCGATATACACCCTGCCGACAAAGCACATACAACAGAAGAGGCCAGAAATAGCGTCGATATACACCTTGCCGACAAAGCACATACAACAGAAGAGGCCAGAAATAGTGTCGATATACACCCTGCCGACAAAGCACATACAACAGAAGAGGCCAGAAATAGCGTCGATATACACCCTGCCGACAAAGCACATACAACAGAAGAGGCCAGAAATAGCGTCGATATACACCCTGCCGACAAAGCACATACAACAGAAGAGGCCAGAAATAGTGTCGATATACACCCTGCCGACAAAGCACATACAAGAGAAGAGGCCAGAAATAGTGTCGATATACACCCTGCCGACAAAGCACATACAAGAGAAGAGGCCAGAAATAGTGTCGATATACACCCCGCCGACAAAGCACATACAACAGAAGAGGCCAGAAATAGTGTCGATATACACCCTGCCGACAAAGCACATACAACAGAAGAGGCCAGAAATAGCGTCGATATACACCCTGCCGACAAAGCACATACAAGAGAAGAGGCCAGAAATAGTGTCGATATACACCCTGCCGACAAAGCACATACAACAGAAGAGGCCAGAAATAGTGTCGATATACACCCTGCCGACAAAGCACATACAACAGAAGAGGCCAGAAATAGTGTCGATATACACCCTGCCGACAAAGCACATACAACAGAAGAGGCCAGAAATAGCATCGATATACACCCTGCCGACAAAGCACATACAACAGAAGAGGCCAGAAATAGCGTCGATATACACCCTGCCGACAAAGCACATACAACAGAAGAAGCCAGAAATAGCGTCAATATACACCCTGCCGACAAAGCACAAACAAGAGAAGAGGTCAGAAATAGCGTCAATATACACCCTGCCCACAAAGCACATACAAGAGAAGAGGTCAGAAATAGCGTCAATATACACCCTGCCCACAAAGCACAAACAAGAGAAGAGGCCAGAAATAGTATCGATATAAACCCTGCCGACAAAGCACATAAAAGAGAAGAGGCAGAAATAGCGTCGATATGCACCCTGCCGACAAAGCACATACAACAGAAGAGGCCAGAAATAGTGTCGATATACACCCTGCCGACAAAGCACATACAAGAGAAGAGGCCAGAAATAGTGTCGATATACACCCTGCCGACAAAGCACATACAACAGAAGAGGCCAGAAATAGTGTCGATATACACCCTGCCGACAAAGCACATACAACAGAAGAGGCCAGAAATAGTGTCGATATACACCCTGCCGACAAAGCACATACAACAGAAGAGGCCAGAAGTAGTGTCGATATACACCCTGCCGACAAAGCACATACAACAGAAGAGGCCAGAAATAGCGTCGATATACACCCTGCCGACAAAGCACATACAACAGAAGAGGCCAGAAATAGTGTCGATATACACCCTGCCGACAAAGCACATACAAGAGAAGAGGCCAGAAATAGTGTCGATATACACCCTGCCGACAAAGCACATACAACAGAAGAGGCCAGAAATAGTGTCGATATACACCCTGCCGACAAAGCACATACAACAGAAGAGGCCAGAAATAGTGTCGATATACACCCTGCCGACAAAGCACATACAACAGAAGAGGCCAGAAATAGCGTCGATATACACCCTGCCGACAAAGCACATACAACAGAAGAGGCCAGAAATAGCGTCGATATACACCCTGCCCACAAAGCACATACAAGAGAAGAGGTCAGAAATAGCGTCAATATACACCCTGCCCACAAAGCACAAACAAGAGAAGAGGCCAGAAATAGTATCGATATAAACCCTGCCGACAAAGCACATAAAAGAGAAGAGGCAGAAATAGTGTTGATATACACCCTGCCGACCAGGCACATACAAGAGAAGAGCCCAGAAATAGCATCGATATACACACTGCCGACAAAGCACATAAAAGACAACAGGCCAGAAATAGCATCGATATACACCCTGCCGACAAAGCACATACAAGAGAAGAGGCCAGAAATAATGTTGATATACACCCTGCCAACAAAGAACATAAAAGAGAAGAGGCCAGAAATAACTTTGATATACACCCTGCCGACAAAGCATATACAAGAGAAGAGGCCGAAATAGCTTTGATATACACCCTGCCGACAAAGCATATACAAGAGAAGAGGCAGAAATAGCTTTTATATACACCCTGCCGACAAAGCACATACAAGAGAAGAGGCCAGAAATAGCATCGATATACACCTTGCCAACAAAGCGTATACAAGAGAAGAAACAGAAATAGCTTTTATATACACCCTGCCGACAAAGCACATACAAGAGAAGAGGCGAGAAATAGCATCGATATACACCCTGCCGACAAAGCATATACAAGAGAAGAGGCCAGAAATAGCATCGATATACACCCTGCCGACAAAGCACATACAAGAGAAGAGGCGAGAAATAGCATCGATATACACCCTGCCGACAAAGCATATACAAGAGAAGAGGCGAGAAATAGCATCGATATACACCCTGCCGACAAAGCATATACAAGAGAAGAGGCGAGAAATAGCATCGATATACACCCTGCCGACAAAGCACATACAAGAGAAGAGGCGAGAAATAGCATCGATATACACCCTGCCGACAAAGCATATACAAGAGAAGAGGCCGAAATAGCTTTGATATACACCCTGCCGACAAAGCATATACAAGAGAAGAGGCAGAAATAGCTTTTATATACACCCTGCCGACAAAGCATATACAAGAGAAGAGACGAGAAATAGCATCGATATACACCCTGCCGACAAAGCATATACAAGAGAAGAGGCCGAAATAGCTTCGATATACACCCTGCCGACAAAGCATATACAAGAGAAGAGGCCGAAATAGCGCTGATATACACCTTGCCGACAAAGCACATACAAGAGAAGAGGCGAGAAATAGCATCGATATACACCCTGCCGACAAAGCATATACAAGAGAAGAGGCCGAAATAGCTTTGATATACACCCTGCCGACAAAGCATATACAAGAGAAGAGGCAGAAATAGCATCGATATACATCCTGCCGACAAAGCATATACAAGAGAAGAGGCAGAAATAGCTTTTATATACACCCTGCCGACAAAGCATATACAAGAGAAGAGGCAGAAATAGCTTTTATATACACCCTGCCGACAAAGCATATACAAGAGAAGAGGCCGAAATAGCTTTGATATACACCCTGCCGACAAAGCATATACAAGAGAAGAGGCCGAAATAGCATCGATATACATCCTGCCGACAAAGCATATACAAGAGAAGAGGCAGAAATAGCTTTTATATACACCCTGCCGACAAAGCATATACAAGAGAAGAGGCCGAAATAGCTTTGATATACACCCTGCCGACAAAGCATATACAAGAGAAGAGGCCGAAATAGCGCTGATATACACCTTGCCGACAAAGCACATACAAGAGAAGAGGCCAGAAATAGTGTCGATATACACCCTGGCGACAAAGCATATACAAGAGGCCGAAATAGCTTTGATATACACCTTGCCGACAAAGCATATACAAGAGAAGAGGCAGAAATAGCTTTTATATACACCCTGCCGACAAAGCATATACAAGAGAAGAGGCAGAAATAGCTTTTATATACACCCTGCCGACAAAGCACATACAAGAGAACCGGCCAGAAATAGCTTTTATATACACCCTGCCGACAAAGCACATACAAGAGAAGAGGCCAGAAATAGTGTCGATATACACCCTGCCGACAAAGCACATACAAGAGAAGAGGCCAGAAATAGCGGAAGATGTAGACCAGAGTTTCTTCTTAATGAGGCAATGAGTGTTGAAGACTAGAAGTGTCAAAGTTTCTCCTGTGTCTTGTGTTCACTAGGACTGCTGCACATGGATTTCACTAAAGAATATGTATTCGGAGGAGGTTCCACCTTGCCTTGATACCAATGTATCTGTAACCTATGTGATTGTATAGCAAGAAGAAAGTCTCTTCAATTTTATGCAGAAAATAATAACTTTCAATTAGACATGTATTCTGTCAATTGTACACAGCGTATTCAATAATAAATAAATACATATATGTTACAGGATGTAAGTACATGAATATACCAGTGTTAATAATAATAATAATAATAATAATAATAATAATAATAATAATAATAATAATAATAATAATAATAATAATAATTATACTATGGATTTTGTATAGAGCCGGGAATAGGAAGCATCAAGAAACAAAAAATGCTTATTTTCCTGTTTATGTATTTTTGCAGATGCAAGTGCTCCTCTTGGGTTCGAACCCGAAGGCAGCTGTGGGGATGGGAATGGAGGAGGTGGAGGTACAGTGTTCCTGGAGGGTGGCTCACGTTCGCCACCCCCATACCTGCGATGGGCATGCAACTTACACAGTTTGCTGGAAGATCCAGAAGGTGTAGAACTGTTTCGACGTTATCTGGAGCACGAAGGTCGAGTACATGCTGACACACTTGACTTCTGGTTTGCCTGCGAGGGTCTCAAGAAACAGCAGGACCCTGACCGTATTAATCAGCTAGTTAAAGTTATTTTCAGGTAAGGATTCACCCCTTCTCTGCTAAATTAGTGTCCCATTTTCAGGGATTGAGAAAAAAATGTGTTGTGAAATACTGCAACAATAGTTTAAAAATGGCTGCATGTGAAATTTTGTTTGTTTGTTGCTGTGGAAGTCTGGCACTAAAATAAAGAGTGGACACCACAACTATGAGATATCTGGGCATAAAGCAATTCTCATTTGGGACAGACCAAAATGAAACATAAGAAAACATTTACTTTGCGTCTGCAAAACAGTTTCAAATTGCTGTACCAAGCATTGCAAATTTGTATACTTTTAAGTTTGAGCTTCATCACCAGCAATTGTCTGCTACAGAAAAAGCTTCTACGAGTTAGTAAAGACAATATTGTTTTCTTTGACAACAGCAGGGTAAGTGGGTTTTGCACGGACCATTCTTATTCATGAATGTTCCACTTGCACAACTTCCTGCACGAATCAGTTTTTTAACAAGTTTGAAGCTTCACCCCACCATCACAATGCAGTCATTCCTGTTAGGTGGATTGGAAGAGAAGGACCCCTTGCTTTGCCGCCCAATCTGACTTAATTGAACTTTTCTTTTTAAAGTATGCAGTACATTATAAATTCTACATAGCACTTTACTTATCTTTATAAGAAAATTGTTGAAAGTTCCACACAATTCAAGAGACTAGTTTAGCAAGTCCTTATTTGCATCTTGTCATCATTATTGCTGCTAAGGGATGTATAAGCTTTATTACCAAACTTTGGAAATTAAACAATCGATTGGTGGTATTTCAAAATTTATTGTGAGATTTCTATTGGATGCAATGGCTTCTGAAACTAGTTCCTCAATAATATAAAAATATAAGTGACAAAGTGTTAAAAACTGACTAGAAATAGTTTTTTCAACTTGTATTAAAACTTGCATTAAACATTAAGCAGTACATTTAAACGTAATGTATTGCAATTTAGTGAGTGAAAAATTAAGATTTATTGAAACATAGAAAATTAAGATTTATTGAAACATAGGAGTTAATTATTTTTAAATATAATCCTTACTGGGTTGATTTTTATGACTATGTTTTACTGTCACAAAGTAAATAAATAAGTTCTTCCTGGACTATTGCCACACATTTTTGGGAAAAAAACCACTACATAAAACCAGAACCAAAATTCTAAAACATACATCAGGAAAACAAGAACTGTCCACATGGGGACAAATCCTCATTTCAAAAAATAGAAACAAAGTATTCAATTTCCACATCCCCTAGAAAGATTTGTTCAGCAAGTTCCACAGGAGACCTATGACAAAATATCACCAGCTACACCACTGAGAACCAGTCGATGTCTGGTTGACAATGGAGGCAAATAGTCTCTGAAACATGTTCTGGGAAAATTTAAAAGTAAGTGTTGTTTAATGTCATTAATGAACTCCCTTTAACACTGTTTTCAACACTTCCAAGAAAGGAATGATAAAAGCTGCCAGTGGAAATAGACGTGATATATACCAGATAGAGGCACAGTAATCAATGTTGGATGTAATTACTGTTGGCAATGATACAGCAAAATGCTACAATATTTAAATAAACATTCATCTCGGAGGAGCATCAGTGTACTTAAAGTTGCACAAGTGGATACTTGTTTAGTTAATATCCCTACAGTTTCCAACACATTATATACTCATACATAGTTGCATCTATTAACAGAAATATCAGAAAGGGGAACTAAGCTGGCATTCGTGATTGGCAGTAACAATAATCCAAACATTTGTATAAGCATGGTTTATTAAAATATACTATGATGACACAGTATTAAAAATAAATGAGCACATGTATAGTAATGCAAATTTTCAGATTATCATTAGTAAAATAAAATTAAGATTGCCTCTGTAGTCTGATGCTTAGCATGCTAGCTTCCAAATCCTTAAGTCCTGGATTTGATTTCTGCCAGGATAGTGCAGAATTATTCCTCATCTTCCCTAGAATCTGGAAGTATGAGTGAGTGTATAAACTTAACATTTATAAAGAAAACCCAAAATATTAAAACACTGATAAAACAGGGGAATGACAGCAATTTTTCCAAAATTATAGATGCCAATATGATCTTAGATATTAAAGATAGCACACAAGCAGAGGGTCTTATGCATTTAACAAAGATTGTATAAATGATGTTGCATTGTTTGTGTAAATATACAGTAATTGCTAAACTAATGCAATGGTTATCTTGTGCTCAGGCGCTTTTTTTTGAAGACCCAGTTGGGAATACCAGAAGACTTACGTAAAGAAGTGAATCGAAGGATAAAGGAAGGAAAGGACCTTTTGGATGGGGATGTGTTTGACGGTGTTCAAAAGGAGGTGGAGCACATTATTAACGAAACAACTTATCCCAACTTCCTCAAGTCAGACATGTACCTTCAGCACGTGCAGGCAATGCAAAATGGAGAACTATCGTGTGCATCTTCGAGCAGTGGTGGCAGCAGTGGTAGCAGTTCGGGTGGGGGAAGGGATCTGTCAGGTGCTGGACCACCTCTTCCGACGCTGCATGAAGATGCAGAACTGGTGACAGGCTGCGACGTTAAACCTGCAGCAGATCCTCTTCCACTTACTAAGGATATGCTCATTGCCACTCAGAAGAGAAGAGCCCTCGAACTCAGGCCGAAACCTGAAGCTTATGCTGGGTATGTATGCACTTTATGGTCATTCACATTGTAATACAATGATCATTCATCTAAATCCTCAGTTCAACAGACTTGGTTATAGCATTGAGGTAAAAGTCAGCTCTGTCAGTACATTCACTGTTTTCTCTAGACATTTTCTGATCCCTGTGGTTACATTTTTTTTATTTTTATAAACTACTTTAATCTATGAATCTTTAAAATATAAATAAGCTATTGTAGCTGCTTGTAATAATGTCGGTGCATAAAACAAAAACTGAAGTTAATAAGTTTAAAAAATGATGCATTCTGTTGCTCAAGTTTATCAACTACAAATGTGAAGAAAGAAATTGTTTTGGATATTCACAAAAATAGGAGGAATTCATTGGTTTTCATTTAATTGTTGAGTAGTTCTACAATGCTATGTAGAAAGCACATAGTGCCAATCCAAACACAATTTTTTAGAAGTAGTTACATAAAGGGGTTTGTTCAATAGTGTTTGTAATATAAAGTTAATGGGTGGCGCTGATAAATTTGCAGTGCTAATGGACATAGAATTTTATGCAAGTGATGGGTAGCTGTGGCACTTTCGGCAAAGACTAACTAGCAGTATAAGAACGTCTACAGAAGTTGAGCAAGTTGAACCATTTCGTTAATGGATCAATGAAATGCTTGAATCCAAGGGCCTTATTTTATCTCAACTTTATAATGGTCTTTATTATCCTTGGACACCTGAAAATAACGTGAAGTATAATAAATCCTTTCATGGAAGTGTTGAAAACAGTGTTGTTGTATAAATTAAATTAATTGGGAGTCGATTAATGACACAAAACAACACTTACTTTTAAATTTTCCCGGAACCAGTTTCTGAGGCCTTCCCTCTATCGTCGATGTCCGGCTGAAGATAGAGGGAAGGCCTCAGAAACTGGTTCCGGGAAAATTTAAAAGTGTTGTTTTGTGTCATTAATCGACTCCCAATTAATTTAAGTGAAGTATAATATTTTACTTTAAATGTTTAATGAATTTCTTACTTTACAGATTCCCTTTGAGGACAATAATCCAATGTTGAAAGAGAATTGTTTATAACTATATGAAAGATGTAACAGCTAAAATACAGGACGGCCCCAAGCTAATACTTTCAAACAGCCATGTATATTATTGAACAGAAACTGGCAAAAAGAAGTGGTATAGTCTATAAATACACTAAAACATGCCATTTACTTCACACCACTCAACAATATACTTCTTATAATTAGTGTAGGAAAGATGGTCTCCATTTAAATGAATGTACTCTTGTAGACATTCTAGAAGTTGCTGAACACCTGCATCCCCAAGTCATTTGTCAATAGACTCAACTTCATAAACAATAGCTTAAGTAATATAATTTTGAATCGAACTAATACTCAAAGCTCCACTTATTTGTAGTATTTACCTAGAACGTGTTTCGTTACGATCTTCCTAACATCATCAGCTCAGGCTGCGCCGTGGCTCAGTGGTTAGACTGCTTGGCTCTCACCAAGGCGGCCCGGGTTCGATCCCAGACGACCGCAAAGTGAGATTTGTGGTGGACAACACGGCGCTGGGGCGGGTTTTCTCCGGGACCTCCGGTTTCCCCCGCCATCTCATTTCACCGGTGCTCCATTTTCATCTCATGTATCATCAGTGTCACTGCCTGCGGTGCCATATGTAGTAAAAGCGGGCGTTAAACACTACACACACACACATCATCAGCTGTTGTCGAGTAATGGATGTTGGTTTGGGGAACTTCAACATCCATTAGTCGACAACAGCCGATGATGTTAGGAAGATCCTAACGAAAACGCGTTCTAGTAAATACTAGAAATAAGTGGAGCATTGAGTATTAGTTCAACTCAAAATTATATTAATTTTGTGCTTCATTGTATCATAGTCCTTACACATTGGAAATGGCTTAAGTTCTTGAATATGTGATTCTTCAAACATCCCCTCATAGAAAAATTTAGGCAGTAAGATTAGGTGATCAAGCAGGTCAAAGGATGTCTCCAAAACAAAAAAACAAAAAAAGATGCTTCCAAATAGACTGTGAACAAGTCTCATATTCTCTGACACAGTCTTGCCCTTTGGGTCGTTGCCAAGTTCTTGGAAGGAAGGTTCAATTTTAGTGACATAATGAATTAATTGTGACTTTTTGGAAAAAAATCTGGGACAACAATCCCATACCAAACTTTCATCTGGATAAGTACAACAGGATTTCATGCAGCTCTTGACAGTTCACCGGAGACCAGAACTGCTTATTCTATTTTTGATGAAGCCTGAAAGATAAAAATAGTCTAGGTAGAGGGAGACTGAAAAATTCAAGCCATAGCTGGGATTTGAACCACAGATCTCCCTGTCTCTGTCCAGTTGCTCGTAACCATTGAGTATCTATCCAAACCTTAGCCTACATACAGCTAATGTGGAAGAATAATTAATTTCCATCAATTAACATAAAAATAGGCTTTGTCAGTCATGAACATATTATTCAAAATGTCAGGCGTGCCAATTCCATGTCATGTACAAATTAACTCATTCTTTCTTGCCTTTGGGTATAGCTTTTTAACATCTTGCAATTTCTAAGAATGAGGTTTGATATCCTTAAACATTTGGAGAAAGTTTTTTGACTGATGCTAAAATGCTAAATTACTGACACACATAATTGAAAAGCTTTGTGCACTCTTCTTGGAGCTCCTTCTTTTACATTCAGCACACTACCAGTCTCGTCCTGCGTCAAGGTACAGTGCCAGGTATTGATCCCACCCTTGGGAGTACAGATTTTAAGACTTGCGTGTAGGACCTGTGACCATTTAGTATTGTGAGGAAATTGAGGAGCTATGCTAGATAGCAAACCCTGGTCTAGAAAGCCATCTTTCTGGCTGGGGGTGCCAAGATGCTGATCACATCTCCTCATATGGGTTGGATGATTGTCCTCTGCCTTGTATATGTGGGCTTGTGGCTGGCAGTTGTGTTGACAGGCTCGGTCCCATTTTGGGCTGTTACAGCATGGGTTTTGAACTAACAGTCTCTTTGCCTAAGCAAATATGGTATTCACAGATGGAATGATGCCATGACATCTAAAAAGAAAGCTGCACTTCTGTCACAGACTTAATACTCTGCTCCAATATGGCTGACCATATTTCCTCTTCTTTCCTCTTGTGTTTCCCACAGACTTAATACTCTGCTCCAATATGGTTGACCATATTTCCTCTTCTTTCCTCTTGTGGTTCCCACCCCTGCACAATATTGAGGTTTGAAATGTTACTTGGTGCCACCCTGTGTGTAAACTGTTATTGACAAATAGGTTTTGAGGTTCCTTAAGTTTAAACCTGCCTTTCAGGCAACAAAGGCACGTGCATCTATATGAGTGTGTTTATACTGTTTTGATTGCACATTAACCAATCAGGGAAAGGAAAGCAGAAGAGCAAGAAATAAGGAGGAGGATTAAAGAACTTGAAAGTTGCAGTTTTTTTTATGCAATTTTTATAGATATCTCAATGATTCTTGCTCTATGAATGATTTTATGCAGAAAGTCTATGATGGGGCTTTGCTCTATGATACGTGTAGACATATACTTGTAACTTGTAAGTTTAAGTTTGAACATTTATGTGATTCATTATGAATGGTTCCATTCAATTGTGTAGTTTTTAAGTTTACATTATTATTATTCTTAATTTTCATTTTGTGTGATTCATATATAAGGTGGCCTTAAAGTTTTTCAGAAAAAATAATATTAACATGTAATAAAAGTGAATAACAAATATTTGCATTATATTGGAAACCACTCTTTCATTTCTTCTGCAATAAGGATATAATTTAATTGAATGTTTGTCTTTTTATGTTCTGAATGCTTTGCTTGATTAGCCAACATTTATAAACTTTCCTTCATCTTTCTGCCAATTTTGTACATTGCATTTGGAACTTATATGGTTTTAGTACAATTTGTCTTGCCAAACCTGAATTAAAGTTCACATGTTAATTTCTTTTCTTTCCTGGATATTGAACTGAACTTTTAATTTCTACACTATCTACCATGACTAGAACACTTAACAAGACTGAATGTGTTAATGCAAGCAGCAACAGACAATGTTGAACATGTTATTTCTAACTTTGAGCTTGGTTGCAATGCTCAAGCTTGGTAGCCGAGTGGGCTGGTTAAGGCATTTTTATCTGCGGCTTGCATTCAGGAGGTCCGGGTTCGATTCCCATGGCCTACCTAAATGACCCATGGGTGTTTTCCCAGGGCACCAGGCAAATGCTGGTTAGGTTAATTACATCCCCCAAATTTTGCTGTCCCTTCATTTCATCTCCATCTCTATCAAGGTAGAGGTGTTGGTGAGTGTCTCAGCATTGCATGACAGATCTTGGTAAAACTTCCTCCTCGACTAGGACAGTCTCTGGTCTGGTTGAGCTGTTTCAGGACCACAGTAGAGTGGGATACTGGCTGTACTGGCTTGCCAGGGAGTGTAGTATCGTGGCTCCAGTGTCCTCTTGCATCATCCTTCCTCACGGGGGTGTCCCACAATAGACCAAGTCCAATCTTGATATGAACGTATAAGATTACAGTCACTGAGAATGAATGAATATAGATCTAAGGTATCTCCTTAAGAAGGAAAGTAATGGAGGTCCACTTATGTATATAACTGTAGATCCTGGGTTCAGTTGTGATGACCATAGCAGTGGGATACATCCTTGAGCTGCATTTTTGGATTTGTTACCATTTTGTTTGCAATCATCCCTTAGACATATTATACTGCATTACCCTCATGTTTATCTCTGTATGGCTGCACAGGTGTGTTGTAAAGTTTAGACATGTATATAAAATCTATGAGTAATAATTTCTGTCCTGTCATTTTGCATGCGTGATAATGGATACTCATTGATTTTGAAGGCCTTAACTTGTCTTATAGTTTTTCTGATACAATGTCTTGGACTATTGTGCTATTTAAAGCAAATTCATTGTTCTTGTATCCTTTACAGGTGTAATTTCAAATTCTTCTGGTTAAAAACATTTTGTAGTGTATCTCCTAAAGTCTCACAAGAGCATAAAATGTGCCACGCTGTTTCTTGTAGTTACTTATGTTAAGATGGTAGCAAAAGCAATAATTGTTCTTACTGGAAGTCAGTTGACTATCGAGATTTAACTGTATTGGAACACCACAGTGAAGCGAAAAATTATTAATTTTTAGATGAGTCGTATTTTTTACACATCTGCTTCACTTTCGTACCTATTTTGAGGACATGTTTCGCAAATCATCGCTTGCATCTACGGCTCTTGTGCGACTGAAGTTAGATCCAGCGGTGTGGGTAATTCTGGGGTTGTTGCTGCCATCTGTGGATTTAGTGATGAACTTGAATGTGGGATTCTCTTCTAGCGGGATTTCAAAGTTCATTAGTTGGTTTTTATGTTTTTCTATGTATATCCTCTCCCATATGACGAGTTCACTATGTTTTTGTACGTATTTTAGTAATTCTGTGTTATCTTCAATTTCATGATTTTCAGACCAGAAATGAGCTGCTATTGCGGACTTATCAATATTTTTGTATCTTAAGTGCCTGAAGTGTTCTTTCTTTCTAGTGCCTATGTTTCTTTTTGTCCTCCCTATGTAAATTTTTTCACAGTCTTTACACTTAATCTTGTAAATGCCTGACTTTTCCTCTTGTTTTATCTTATCAGTATTATTACTGTGAAGTCGGACAACATGGAGGTAAGATCGTTCACATTTGAAAATTTCAACGAACATTTCGGCAACAAGAAAGAAATAAAACAATATTTGAAACTAAAGACAAAAAGAAGGTTAATATCAGCGGACATAAAATTTATCAACAATTGCCTAAAACATAACATTTCTCTGAAACTTGTAAGAAAAATAGTAAAATTTAACAACAGTATAGAACAATTAGCTGCTGAAAAAGCCGTGTTAAAATCCGAAAGAGCAAATCACTACAGAAAAATAACTAATATAGACCTCTCTTTGTACAACCTACATCTGAAACTTGTAAAATTACTAGGAAACACAGCATGGGACCACTTAGAAGCCAAATCATTTGAACATATAAATTATAAAGTCAAAGAGAAAGTTTATCGTCATAATAAGAAACTAAAACATAATCATAATCATTGGCAACCAAAACATAACAAAATTTCAGCAAAGAACACATCCCTAGACAATGTAATTAATCTCTCAAAGCAAAATTTTAACAATGAAGAAATAGATGTACTTAACCAAGGCCTGAAAACATGTATAACATACTCCAGCAACCCGGATGAATTCATTGCAGATATAGAATTAGCAGTAGAAGACTTGGAAACCATGGACAAAAATATAATTAGGAAAAAATCAGCTCCTATACTGGAAAACTTAATAAATAAAAATCCAAAAAAACATTTGAAACAAATTCAGATAATTAAATCTTTAAGGAAAAAGGATGTAATCTTCTCAAGGGCTGATAAAGGGAACAAAATAGTAATCTTAGATACAGCTACATACAAAGAAAAAATGTTAGAGTTACTACAACAAAAAGAATTCCAGGAAATAGATTCTAATCCACTCAACCGATGCATAAAAGATGTACAAAAAACCATCATTAATAGTAAAATCTTAACAACTACAGAACAAAAAACTATCAAACCGGACAACCCTACCCTTGCAAGACTATATGGTTTGCCTAAAATACACAAACCCAACATACCCATGAGACCCATTGTAAATAATATAAACACTCCTACTTACCTTCTGGCAAAATGGCTATCCAAAAAATTTCAGTCCTTTCCACAATTCCATACTCTGAGTATAAAAAACTCTTTAGACCTGGTAGAAAAAATTCAAAATCTTAAACTAAAACCTCATGACACTTTAGTATCTTTTGATGTCCGCTCCCTCTTCCCTAGCATTCCATTAGACAAACTTTTGATTCAACTGAAAAAATGGCTAAATTCTATAAACCTGAATGCCAATGCAATAGAAGAATATTTGGCAATGACTGAATTATGTATACATCAAAATTATTTTGTCTTCGATGGAAAATATTATAAACAAATTTCAGGACTAGCTATGGGAAGCCCGCTATCACCATTTTTGGCCAATCTATACATGAGCTTTTTCGAAACACATATTACTAAAGCCTTCCCTCATATGTTTAAAACATGGTACAGATACGTAGACGACATCTTTGCAATAGTGCCCTACAAACTAATAGATGATGCTTTAAAAGTACTCAACCTGCAAGAAACCAGCATACAATTCACAGTGGAAACTGAAGAGGACTGTACTCTACCTTTTTTAGATCTTAAAATCAAAAAAAAGCAATGAAAAACTAGAATTTGGCATTCATAGAAAAAAACTAAAATTATTCAAACTTCAAAAGAGATTAAAACAGATCACAGCTCTCACACCAATAAAACAAGAAATTAGATTTGCTAAATTTACTTACCACCTCTGGGCCACAAAAAAGTTCCACAAAAAGTTCCAAAAAATATTCAAGAAATACAATATAACATTGGCACCAAAAACAATTACAACATTAAAAACCTATCGAGATTCAACTGTATTGGAACACCACAGTGAAGCGAAAAATTATTAAATTTTAGATGAGTCGCATTTTTTACACATCTGCTTCACTTTCATTACCTATTTTGAGGACATGTTTCGCAAATCTTCGTTTGCATCTACGGCTCTTGTGCGACTGACGCTAGATCCAGCGGTGTAGGTAATTCTGGGGTTGTTGCTGCCATCTGTTGATTTAGTGATGAACTGAAATGTGGGATTCTCTTCTAGCGGGATTTCAAAGTTCATTAGTTGGTTTTTATATTTTTCTATGTATATCCTCTCCCATATGACGAGTTCACTATGTTTTTGTATGTATTTTAGTAATTCTGTGCTATCTTCAATTTCATGATTTTCAGACCAGAAATGAGCTGCTATTGCGGACTTATCAATATTTTTGTATCTTAAGTGCCTGAAGTGTTCTTTCTTTCTAGTGCCTATGTTCCTTTTTGTCCTTCCTATGTAAATTTTTTCACAGTCTTTACACTTAATTTTGTAAATGCCTGACTTTTCCTCTGGTTTTATCTTATCAGTATTATTACTGTGAAGTAGGTTTTTAATGTTGTAATTGTTTTTTGGTGCCAATGTTATATTGTATTTCTTGAATATTTTTTGGAACTTTTTTGTGGCCCAGGGGTGGTAAGTAAATTTAGCAAATCTAGTTTCTTGTTTTATTGGTGTGAGAGCTGTGATCTGTTTTAATTTCTTTTGAAGTTTGAATAATTTTAGTTTTTTATCTACAAGGTTTTTTCCATATCCATTTTTAATTGCCGTTTTTAAGATTTGATGGTATTCGTTCGTTAAAAACCTACTTCACAGTAATAATACTGATAAGATAAAACAAGAGGAAAAGTCAGGCATTTACAAGATTAAGTGTAAAGACTGTGAAAAAATTTACATAGGGAGGACAAAAAGAAACATAGGCACTAGAAAGAAAGAACACTTCAGGCACTTAAGATACAAAAATATTGATAAGTCCGCAATAGCAGCTCATTTCTGGTCTGAAAATCATGAAATTGAAGATAACACAGAATTACTAAAATACGTACAAAAACATAGTGAACTCGTCATATGGGAGAGGATATACATAGAAAAACATAAAAACCAACTAATGAACTTTGAAATCCCGCTAGAAGAGAATCCCACATTCAAGTTCATCACTAAATCCACAGATGGCAGCAACAACCCCAGAATTACCCACACCGCTGGATCTAACTTCAGTCGCACAAGAGCCGTAGATGCAAGCGTTGATTTGCGAAACATGTCCTCAAAATAGGTAGGAAAGTGAAGCAGATGTGTAAAAAATACGACTCATCTATAATTTAATAATCAGTTGACTATGTTTGTTTCCTGGAGTTTTATGGTAGTTTTTTATTTGATGTGGTGATATCTAAAGCTGCACCATGGCCAAGTGGTTAGGCTGTTTGACTGTCACCAAAGTGGCCTGGGTTCAATCTCAGGTGACCACATGTGAGATTCGTGGTGGACAACACGACGCTGGGGCAGGTTTTCTACAGGACCTCCAGTTTCCCCTGCCAGCATTCCACCAATTTCTCCATTATTACCTTTCCTTTCATCCACTTCACCCTCATTCTGCTCATCTACTTCTCTTATTCTCATTCCAGGCATTGGGCTGATCACCCATGCTGGATTTCTGTATTTGATCTAGAGTTTCGGTTCCTCAACACGACACCTAATGACATAGGCAGTAGGGGACCAAGAATCCCCTAACATCTCGATGGTGGTGTAACTAGAGAAGTTGAAGAAGACATCTGAAATGTAGGATAATTACTCCTTTACCATACATCACATTTTGATGTCTGTCCTTGGGTTGATCTCCAACATTGAACTGTGACAAGTGTTACACTTTGAAGCACATTGGTTCTAAAGTACATGCAGTTTTTGACGGTCACACACACATGTGCACACCTGACACCACATTCCCTTCTGATACACTTTGATTTCTTAACCGCTGTCTGGGTGTTGCTGTAACATCAGCATTGATAGCAAATAAACATCTTTCATACATGCATCATATCCTTTTTTTACTTTACCAACATTAATCTTGTAAATAGATATGGAGATGACAGTTGAAGATCACAGGTAATACATCCACTGGAGTTGAATTTCTGTATACTTTTGTTATTAAGCATGTTATACAAATACATTTTCCTTTTTTCTTCCTCCCCCTTGCCTTTTTAAGAATGTATGGCTTGCTTAAGACTAGAACTGTATATTCACATTGAGGCTGACTCGAGTAAGTATATTGCAAATGCAGTTTCCTTAAATACTAATATGAATAGTAGCTGATGTTTACAAAACTAGCATGAGCTGATAGTGTGTAACTCATAATAAGAGTTCGGATTTCTAACACCTAAAAAGGGTGATGGTAAAATGTTATGCAACATTGATGTTAAGGAACACTTCTGACGGAGAGGAGAGACAGTGAGCAGAAAATAACATATAGGAATCAACGTCATTCCAAACCAGAGTTCCTATCACTATAAACATAACTTTTGCTTTGCCTCTAGAAACAATAATTTTAAACTTACTACATTGAATGACTTATTCACGAAAAAATTGACAAAGTAACACAAGACTGGTAAAACTGTGTGAGACATGCACATAAACTACAAGAAGACAACTTTTGCAGTGCTCAGACAATGATGACAATGACAAATTATCTCTTGACGTAAGTGACATTTACAGCTATATGAATGAGCCACTGACAGTTCCATTAGTTAAGAAAAATAGGTAATGCATAAACTATAATTATAGCATTTAAAACATGTGTATAATATGTGAATATCCGTGTTGCAATTGTGATTTCAACAGCTGCATTAAATTCAGTTGGGGTTTGCTATGTCTAGTGCCAAGGAGACTCGCATGGTCTATTCTCTGTTTCATATAACCTTGCCCGGCTGAAATGTATCACTCCGCGTTCAACAACCCTCCCCCTCGCCCTAATTGGCTAATGCTTTCGTGCCATAGGCCATAGGCGGTGCCTTCCCATCACATTTAAAACTGCAGTAAACGTCAAATGCCAGGAGATAGCTAAAATCATGCAAATAAGTATATGAAGGCTTGCAAAAATACAAGTTTATAATGAAACTGAACTCACGCGTTATGGAGAATCTGGTAATGGAGTAATCCCCTCCATCTCGGATTCGGATTCTGATTCTGCAGTAACAGTTTCGCTGTTTCATTTACAGCAGACAAAATTTTATTTATGTTAGGGAGTTCGTTTCTAAAGAAAAAACTATGCACATGACGACGTACAGCAGTTTTAACGAACTCATCGCATTCTCCGAGCACGCGCTTTTCTTTATTCCTGCGTTTGCCTGGAGTGGTACGTTTTCCTGTTTTCTCAACTTCACGTCGCGATGTTTCTATGGACCTAACACTCACATCTGTAAGTTCGGAGCACAACTGTTCGACTTCCCTCACTAACAAAGACGGATTCTTCTCTGTGAGTGCATTAAACACATGCAACACAATTCTTTTTTCACCGCTTTGTAATGGCTTACCCTTACGATGCTTCAGCGAAAAACTGGCGGTAGACGCTGCCATTATACATATAATAAGTACATGCGCAATAAACGATGGATAAAATAACGTATCTCTCGAACGCGCACAGTACACCTTCTAATGACAATACATGACTAATCCAGTTCAGAACAAGGTCAGTGATAAAACTCATATAAACAAATATAAACAAATATATGTAATTCACTACCGCTAAAGCACGTGCTCTTGTGTAATCAGAAAGGCAGGCCTAGATGCAAAGGAACCTCCTCTTTACTTTGTTTAAGAATTAACATGCATTTCAGATAAATTAACTCTGTTGCGTAATATATTTATTTGAAACAGTTATGAAAGTAAATATTTGACAATTCTCTTTCAACATATAAAGATATATCACCATGTTAAATAACGAACTAATTTTTACCGCAAAACAGTCTCTACCAAACAGCAGCCAATGAGAGGAGATGAGGTCACGTGACCGTTAAGAGATTACCGGGCAAGCTTACGTGAAACAAGGTATAGGATAGCATGCAAAAGAGAGACAATGCTACTCATCTGATTCACTGCAGTCTAGAACTTTTCCCATTAGATTACAAAGGAGTTACCTCCATTTCAACATTTGCCTTCATATGTATTGTATATTGTATTCAATAGAAGTTATTACAAGCACATCCTTTTGAACCTTTGAACCATTAATTCTACATGTAACCAAAACTACAAAGACAGAAGACTTACTATACTTGAAGCATATGATTCAAAGCTTTATTTTGAAAGAAAATTTTGCTAGATTTCATTCAAGTTGTTTTGGGATTGATGCTTAGAAATCAGATTAAGGTTTGAAATCCGAACTCCCGTCCTGATTTATTTGCAGGTTTTTCTGTAAGTGATGCTTCGGCTTTGTTAGTTAATGTTTATTTTGTTTAGAATTTTTCATTTGTTACAGATTTTTTGTAGTACAGACTGTTTATACATTTTTACTGTTTTATGTGTCAACTTCTATTAATATGCTAAAGTAATTATTGCACCTTTTAAAGCTTGGCTTAGCACTTTTTGTTTTGTTTTATTTGTTGTCTTTCTTTCCCAAACTATGACGTTAACATTTGGAATAAGTCACACACGTTTTCATAGAAAGCTCTCCTTTCAGAAAACAAAAATGTTGAAACATATAAACCAGAACAAGAAGAACAAATTTGAAATACATGTATTATAATCTGAGCATGCATGGTATAATTTTGTGATTGTTGTTGCTGGACATAACTTATTAGACTGTTCATTTGACATGTAACAGTTGTTGGTTAAAAAATAGATTCATTGAATGTTGGTTCTTCCAGTCATTTGCCTCAAGAACCACTAGAAATTAACAAAAACCAACAAATAGCTTTTAACAAAAAGAAAATTAAGCTTGATATAACTAGAGGAATCTGCAAACTTAATGTAACTATTAAAATTTTTGCCCTGTGAATTTGGATGTTGGCTAAACCTTATTATTAAGTTAGCTTAATTGGAAGCAGGTGAAAAAATATCATTGGTCACTTCACTGTGGTTTCTGGATCAAGTTAGTATATTGTCTTGCTACATTTCTGTATACTCTTAAAGCACAACTGGTTGTCAAACTAACAGGAAGTGCAACTAGCATACAGGGATATTTTAAGTCAGTAATTCCGAGGAATAAGTCCATCAAAAGTAGATAGCTACATGGGAAATTTATGTGTAAAAAAAGTCAACAGGAACCTTCTCTTTGTTTATGTTTAAATAAACATTACTTAGGTTCATTATCTTTACTTCCCTTCCAATGGAAAACATGCTAAGGACTTACTGCTCTCAGAAAATTCCATCGTCGTCTGTTGGATTTGAAACTGCAGCCTTTGGAAATATAGACTAATACTGTTAGGTTTATTTAATTATGGCAGTAAAACCATACAGTCCAACCCATTTGTATCATCTGTTTATGGTTATAAAAATGAGCCTTCCTTTAGAGACATGGCAATATAATGAGCAATTGCTTGTCCTGCATGTGTTGTACAGTTGTTTCATGTAACAGACTCTTGCAGAAAAGTGAAACATGTACAAAATTGAATCGAGAATATATTGACACATTGCTTCACTCACACTGTTTATTCACAGGACATGTTTCAAGAGCTCTTGCTCCTATCCTCAGCTGATGCTCGACTAGTGCAACTTGCAACATGTCCTGTGAATAAACAGTGTGAGTGAAGCAATGTGTCAATATATTCTCGATTCAATTTTGTACTAATTTGTGCTTCACTGTCCCTACGCTTCTTTCAAGTTTATACTTTAAAGTGAAACATATCTTGGGATCTGCTCTTGATAAGAAGACAGGTTAAACTCTGTGACATTGGAGATAAGTTAGAATAAACTTTAAAGAAATACCTGCAATGCTAATGAACTTTGAAAATTAAAAGCCTATAAATAACCACAGTTGAGGAATTGCAATGCTCTTTTGACCTAGATGGTTTTATTTCCATGGCCATGTTAATACAAATATTTTCTTACGAGAATGATTTCAAAAGTTCTGCACACGACGCATGCGTAGCCATTAGCATGGCATGATCGAGTTGAAACTTGAGTCAGACATTGATCTTCACAGCTGTATATGTTTGTGTGGTTAGCTTGGCTATGTTGTGAATAATTCAGTTTTAAGACACAAATGGAACCCAAGTCAAATCAGATCAAATGTATTGACCAGTGATCTTACATCAAAATCGAGTCTTTAGGTGGAAAGAACCCAACTGAAATTCACAACACTTTTAGAGAGGTGTGCTGTCAGTTGTAGCACAGTATCAGGGTGGTCTGCTCATTTGCATGATGATCGGATTAGATCATCTGCTGCAACAGACCACACATCTGAGGTTAATGTTAAGGACATTTTGGGAGAGGATTGACAGAAAGCATGTGAGGAAATTGCATATGAGTCCAGAATGTCTGTTGCTTCTGTTTACGGAATCATCACTAACAATTTAAAGATGAGAAAGGTTGCTGCCTCATCATCTGAGTGATGAGCAGAAAGTGTGTTGCCAAAAAATTGAAGAATTGCTTCAACATTGCCAAACAGAAGGAGGGAAGTTCCTTTAAAGGATTGTTCCACTAGATGATTTTGAGCCAGAATTGAAGTTAGTCGTGTCAGTGGAAACATCCAGATTCTCCACACACACACACGCACACAAAAAGGCAAAACTGATGATCTTTGTGTATGGTATTAACGGAGTCCTAGGAGACATCTGTAATAGGTGTGTACTGCAGACTGTTTCTGCAAAATGTGTTATGCCAGAAAATTCGTCAGAGAAGGCCTGACATGTTTGCTGCTGGTACCCTTATTTTGCAAGACAATGCAAGACCTTATATTGCTATATCATTGAGAGATTTTTGAGAAATAAGGATGGGGAGTACTGTTCTATCCACCATACAGTCCTGATTTAAGTCCACCAGATTTTAATTTGTTTCCCAAATTGAAGAAGCCACTTCCAGGAAAATGTTTTGCTACATTTGAAGCTTCCACTGAGTGATCAGACAGCTCAACAGTGAAGGTATTTTATCCGAAATACAGGATTTGCCAAAATGTGGGGAAGCTGTACCAGGATGAATGGGGATTATGGGATTTATTGTAAAATAAATTGTTTTGTTTGGTAGAACAAAGACTGTGCAGAAGTTTTGAAATACCCTCATATGTAGATTCTGTTTGAAAGCACAAGAAGATAGGTTGCAAATGTGAAGCAACAAAGCACCTAGAGTTTGCTTTTCCAGCTCGAGGACAAATTGCCTGAACACCACAGAGAAAATTACAGGCTATATTAAAAGCATTAAATGGAAATGGGATTTATAGATTAGTATTCACTTAAACCTCCTCCCCCAGCCAGTGGTGCTGGCTAGTAATCTGAAGATTGGGAGTTAAAGTCTGACCTAAACCAATGGTTTTTAAATGTATTTAAAACTGACAGCCCCCATGTCAATAGATCTACTGGCATGTCACTGATATGTCCTTAACAGTTGAAACATTAACATATCCATTTGTTTAAAATATTGGACAGCTCCACATTAATAAAATGTAATTCAAATATTGTTAAAAGCTGTGATGAATGTGTGGAGAGCATCTGACTTAAATTTAAAGAGTCTTCCTGTTAGGTGACTTATTCCATTTGTTAAGGTCCACATGTTGCTGTAGTTGTTTTTTCAGTTGATTGCTGAGTTTTTGAAATGTTCTGTTTAGGGTATACTTGCAGCATGCTCACTATCACCACTCCATAGCCCACTCTCCTCATCCTCATTTGGCTTACTCCTCATATAACCCAGTGTCGAGGCAAGATAGTGAACTACAGTCCCTCAGCTCCGATGCTCGCACAGAGTCCGACAACATGTCTCTTACAGACAGTTCTTTGTAAGTATACACTTTACATAATTCAGCATGCAGATTGAATAATTATCAACTTTGAGCTGGTTTCACCAACTTATGGTAGAATATGCTTAGAGCGTCAATCTCACAACAGAACAGATATTGGATTCATTAAATAAGTTTTATGTATGTATTGCATAGCTAGAACAATGAAAAGAATCACATGTGCTATGTTCTGTCAAATATAGCCCAAATAAAAAACAAGCAGTGGGCAGTGTGGATGCCAGGCGAAAAATTCATTGAAATAAAATTGCATAGTTTCAGTTAATTATTTCCTTTAAACTTGAAAACTTATTGTGTTTTGCTTTTATATATTTAAGGGGAGGCATCTGTGAAAAATGCTAAAATCCAGAGTTTACATCAGAACTGCTTGAAATTTTGTCATTAGCTGGGGTATAGGGAATCTAGTTAAGCTTTTAAAATTCATCTTTCTATCTTAAATAGTTTTTAAAAAAAAAAAAAATACTTAGTGCTTTTTATAGTATGATTTTTGTATGTTATATAAAAAGTCCCAGGTCATACAGTTTTTCTTTTAGAAACTTTAAATTTTAGATTCAGGTTTCTCTGTACATCAGTTATAAAAGTTGCTATACTTTTAAAGTGTGTGTCAAGTATTTTTGGTCAAAAAAATTTTTATGTGAAAATATATTAAATTTTTCTTAATTTTTTTGCAATTTTGAGATTTAAAAATAAATAATAAATAAACTATTTAATTTAAATAAATAAAAATACCAACTTTTATTAAAAATTTATTTAGGAATATGTATGCAAAGTTTAATACAAATTCGTTAGAATTGCAGAAGTTGGAGCATTTTGAAGATACAAAAATGTTCAAAAATTGAAAGTGGAGAAAAATGAATTTAAAGATTTAGATAGAAACTACACTTACTTTCTTTACTTTGAAAACTCCATGCATCATATGCAGGCTCTACAGCTATCTTATTACCTTCTTTCTCTTTAATTTGGTTACCTTTGGCCCTTTTTTTTTTATAATTTTTCTGTCTGCAATAGTTTTTAACAAAAAAATAATAATTTAATTTTTTGCTGCAACTTCTTTACATTGTGAAACATATTACATTCTCTACAGTTTTTGTTATAAATGATTGGAACTTTAGATTCTGGTTCCTTTAGATAATAGTTACAAAACTATATATGTATATACTCATTTGCCCAACTCTAATGGTTCTGGAGGAGAAAATTTAAGGAATATGATAGAATTTTCTTGAAATTTTTTCAATTTTCTTTTTTCAATACCAATCATTATTAATTTTTTCATATACAGCCTAAATTTTTATTTAAAACTTATCTAGGGATATACATATATGCAAAACTTAAAGAAATTCATTGAAAACTTTAGTGTCTGGACTATAAGAAGTATTAAAAATGCTAAAAGTTGGACATGAAGAAAAATCTAGTTAGAAGCTCTAAATATAAACAACATTTTTTTCTGTACTCAGTGTGAGTGAAGCAATGTGTCAATATCTTCTCGATTCACTTTTGTATTAATTTGTGCTTCACTGTCCCTACGCTTCTTCCAACTTTATACTTTGATTTTTTTCTATGTTTCAAAACCCTCCCGCACTATATGAAGACCACTCAGCTAGTTTACTATCCTCTTCTGTTTTTAATCTAGTCACCTTTAACTGCTGCTTGGCAGATTTATATTTGCTCAATGAACTTTGATCACTTTGTTTTAGCTTTCACCTATCCCTAATACTGCTAATTTTGTTGCTAACAAGACTTACTTTGCTTGCTGCAAATTTTGCCTTAACTTTAAGTCTATCTTTATAACCCGTATTAAATTTACTAACAGCTGCAATCACTGCAATTTGCAATTTCTTTCTTAATACAAAAACATATTTGTGACATTTACTCCATTGAAACTTTCATTAGCATTCTGTGCTTCTCCTTTAATACAACTTTCCCATAGAATAGTACTAACTAATCTCTTTATTTTTGTCTATGAGATGGAAATTGTAAGTAGAATAGTTCATGCAATTCATACCCATGGTCATACAAAACTTCTGCATAGAAATATGACCCTTACCAATGCCCAGAAATACATCAACCATTCTTCTATTTACATCAAAAGGTGACCTATTAGAATCAATGTTAGCTCTTGGGCTATAATGTTTTCACTTAACATTTATCTCAAGCAGAGCATTCTAGTATCATTACTTACTATTATGGCTAGAACACCTTAAAGTTTCATTATATTTTGCTTTGAAATAGCCACTGTACTCCTAACCTAACCTGGTATGACTCATATACCTACTGTTGCAACAAGAAAGCAATACAATGTTAAATCAGGCTTTATTCCTATTCTAAACAATAATAATTTAATATAAGCTGCTATCCACAGCTTTCACTTGCATGTAAACCATATTTCACAAACACTACATGTCTGTGGAAATCTTTGTTTACTTTCAAAAGTAGTAAGTGGGAAATAATATATAAAAATGGTAGTGGAAAGGTTCAGTAGCTTCCACAAACATCCAGAAGATGTCTCTGCACATTACCACAGTTACAGAATCAAACTGGGTAGTTTAAACATGAGAATTACATCAATTTCTTTGCGACACACTGGAAAAAGCAATATAAATGGCCACGCCCACCCGCATATGGGCATTTAAATAATGACGTAGCAGCTCTTTAAATGGCGCTAGGGCCTAACTGACGGCAGATTCTGAAACTACAATGTTTAAACATAATTTTAATGCAAAAAACGGAAAATGTCGTTTTTTGTCATTTTTGACGAAATTTCACCGATGGAAAATGTCGTTTTTTGTCATTTTTGACGAAATTTCACCGATGCCTCCCCTTAAAGCTATTTGGATAACAGATTTATAGTAGCATGTCAAACAGTCATGACTGTGAGAAAAAATGTGTCAAAAGTCTTGGAAATCAATATATGAAAAATAGTGTGAATGTCGAAGAAGCTTGTGGCACCAGTTGGTCATCATGATAAGTAATGACACATGTTACCTGCAAATTGTTAGCTAACTTCAAAGATGACTAAGTACAAATATCTAGAAGGCCAGCTTTGATGCAAATCACAGCTCTCTGCTTTTAGACAATTTCCATATGATTGAATGAGGTTAGAATCAGCTAAAAAATGTAATTGCACCATTTTGAAAGACATGGAACTGTTTATTACAAATTTCTCAAGTCCAATCCACACTGTATAAAAAATGCCAAGTTGTCCTCTGTGCCAGCACTGCAGCCAATGGTTTATTTTGTGTCAGATCCCAGAAAGGATGTAAGACGGCACTACAGCTGTGTTGGGCCCCTAACAAGTATTGGCGGTTTCTTTAAGTTCAAGAGAGTTCTGGTTGCTATAGAGAGTCAGTCAATTCTGGCTAATCAAGCAGGTCAACAGGTCAACTAACTACTACTCTGCCCAACTTCATATTTCCAGAGTGCAAATTTGATTAGCAATTTCACTGATTTTTGCTACTTGGAAAGATTGAATTTACAGAATGAAGTGGGGGATGTTAGGTGATATCCTTACCAACATTTGCCAGGTGACCTGGGAAAATCCATTAAGGAATGAACTCTGACCTCCCAATGTGGGTCCGAGGTGATACTGCTCAGTTCCTATGTCATTAGGTTAACATACTAGTCTCTGGTTCCTGCAGTTCAAGGTTCAAACACAGCAGAGAACAATAGTTTTTTTAATACCATATTTTTGTTCAGAAGGGAAGTTAAGCCAGTGGTTTTCATGTCATAAATGAATGGAACATAAAAGAACCTTAAGACTATAGAAGCATGTCAGCATAACAGTTATAAATAAAAATTTATTTTATTTCATCCTTTGGAACATAATACATATGTTATAGGACACGTCAGTTCAAGATACAAAGATAAATATAAAAAGTTACATAGGACTAAAAACTGTAACAGATAAAGGATCCAACAAAAGTCTAAAGTAGAAAAAGCAAATACATAAATACCAGGTGCAGAGAACATTTAGAAAGGTTTAAAACTGATAATGGAAACTACATTTAAACTAAAGCAGACAAAGTGTGGCATTATTAATTCAAGATCAAGCAAATTTGCTCACTTGTTGAAGCAATGGCTTCAGAAATGTTCAGATAAACCCATAAATGACAGCTCTCGAAATTGCAATGTCATCCACATGGAAAATGCCCAGTAGCATCTCAATACTTGTAGCATGTTCCTGATGTAAGCTGTGTCACATTCTTTATTATTAGAATCCCGTGAAATCATATTTTGTATGTGAGTATTATGACATAGGTCAAGACAAGTTATTAATTATTATTTACAAAGTTTGCATGATGGTTCTTTATTTAGGAATGGCATTCAAAAACTCCAAATACTGCAACTCCCTCTCCCAGCAATTTTCCAAATGTTAACATATGTTAAATGCCACAGTGGTTAATACCAAGTTGCAGCTAATTCAATAGAAGAGAATTTATGTTAAATCAAAGTAATATTGTTTGGTGAAACTTGCCCACAATTATTGTTGTTAGCATTGCTTTGTCCACCTCCCCATCCTTACATGTGAAATAACTTGCCAACTTGTGGAGAACACTTTAATTTGGTGAATTATGTTTAGTTAAAATGCATATAAATAGTATAGGCAAACTATTTGATGTATGCCACTAAAATTTAAAATACAGTTTGAAAAAAAAAATCAATAATTTCAAATTTTGTTGAACTTGTAAAAAATTAATGACGGTTTTAATAAAAGGGCTCCTAAAAATATAGTAACACAAAATATCCTGTGGAATAAAATGGGGATTCTAATGTAAGGTACAACAGACAGCTTAGTTATTTTGTTTTACATGTACCAAAAACATAAAAGCATTTAAGACTTACCAAATTAAAAGTTTGAATAGTGGCAAAATATGTGATGAATAGGGTTTGGTGGAAATGAGCCACATGGGATCTATACATTGCTTTGTTGCCACATCTGGTAGGTGTAACATGTTTTCATTGCTAGTTCTTCAGACAGACTCATTGTACTGGCTATATGCCCTATCAGTGGATACACAAATTACAAGATACTGAAAGCATGTCATGTTTTTTACTTACCAAACATGTAAATTCAAACTTCCATAGCTACTCTTCAATAGAAGTTGTGATCGAAAATATCTTATGTGACAGAGAGAGAAACAAATAAAATCTATCAACTACAAAATAGTATTGCCAACCTTAAAACAGGAAATTATTGTATCAATACAACAAGATTTAGAATTTTTCCTTGAATGGTCACAATTAATATATATATATAGGGTGTTTCGAAATGACACCGAATGAATATATAGAAGTATCGTAGTTGCTCAGTTTCTATGTGACACATATAGATATTTTTACCGCCAATAGAGCAGCATAAAAAGAACACACGTGCCGCCTTTTGTACCTGTTTGTAAACATACCAACATACTCCATGGTAGCTTGCTACAATTAAGAATTTCTTTGGCTTATAAAACCGCAATAAAGTAGCTATTCTTAAGTTATTTGTTAATGGGTGTTTAACGTGTTCCAACATTCCGTTATAAGTCAGTGACGGTAAATAAGCTGGTGGACATAAGCAACTTAAACCTTTTAGAGGGAAGTTAATGTTAGTGAGATTGAGGATGGAAGCATTAAATGATAAAAATAACAAGAGAACAATATCAAAGAATTGTAGATAAAATTAACGAAAACTAAATGCCTTAGTCAATGATACAAGCATTTTATTTCACTGTGTTTAATAATCAGGGAAAGAACTTTAAACACCGAACGTAATAGATTTACTATGCTGAGACCATAGAATTGGGTTTGTTTACAAAGAACTGAGGGTGAGAGAAGGACGTCTGTAGAGCATGTTACACCTGATTGCAACCTTGGGTATGCAGTCAGTGGACAACAACAACAACAAACAGAGGCTCTTGACTAAGTGTATATGTGTGAATAACATGAGAAAGTCTCTAAGCTCATTCATTCTATCTTTTGTGAACAGATAGGCTTATTGAAATAGCATTGTTTAAATTTTAACTATAGTCACTAATTTTATTGCAATGTACAACTATGTACATTCGTAAATTCTCAAATTTGAAACCTACTCTATTGTCTGACAAAATATTTTTTTATTGAGAGAACGTTCTCTCTACATTGCATGATGTGATTGGAGCATACTTGAAACAGTTTATATTTGAATCTGTGTTGCTATTCAAACAATTTCACACTTCACACAGTTTCGAATATGATGGATTATTTTTAAGAACATGTTGAAGTTTCTGTTTAACACAATTACTATGAGTACCATCAGAGACTTTGTTTATTTGTTCATAAAATTTTTCCACTGCCCTTAAAGCAGCACACATTTCAATATTGGAAGTCTCACCTCAGACCCTCCCTCGGAATGTGACTGTACATCAGGACAGCAGTGGATCGCGACGTTCCATAGGTCAGTGTCTTGCAACCTGAGCCGTCTCGTTCCAATGTTTTGGTGCCCAAAGTTCCTAACCTGTTAATAATACAAAATAAAGCATTTGTAAATACGTAACTGAAAAGGAAGCAGTAACTGGTTGAAAGCACATAAGCACATAAGATCATAGCAAATTGAGTAACCTTGGAACTTAATGGAAATTAATTATTCTTTCACACTGGCAGTATGTAGGCTAAATTGTGGAAACGTAGAGTCAGACTGAAAAATCCAATGCCATTGCCGGGATTTGAACCACGGATCTTCTGGTTTCCGTCCAGCCGCACTACCATTGTGCTACTATGGCCAACGTGCCGATATGACATTAAATTCTCCAACTGACTCATATTTTCCCGGTAAACCACTGAGTCAGTTGGAGAATTTAATGTCATATCGGCACGTTGGCCATAGCACAATGGTAGTGCGGCTGGACGGAAACCAGAAGATCCGTGGTTCAAATCCCGGCTATGGCATTGGATTTTTCAGTCTGACTCTACGTTTCCACAACCTTGGAACTGTCTGAGTCTTTATCGACTTTTTCACAAATAACTGCCCTTTGCCCCATTACCTGAAAGCGAGGCTTGGGTCACTGATAAGGCTGGTACGGCTCAATAACTTTTGAGGTTCACACACCAGTGGTTCCAGCGCTGCCTAATCACAAAATAATGTAATATTTACTGTTGCATAAAATTATACCTAAGAGAATTTCAAAGCTGCAACACTGAAATTCGGACTAGTCAAGTTATAAACTACGAAACAGCTAGATTCATTCGGTGTCGTTTCAAAACAACATGTGTGTGTGTGCATGCGTGAGTGTTTTTTTTTTTTTATTATTATCTGGCATGCCCCATTCCTTAGGAATATTACATGCCCTATTTTATTTACATTATATACAATTTTTACAATAATATTACAATAATTTTACATAATTTGTATTTGTATTGAAATGTTTCCTACAATATTTTACAATATTCTTATTAAAATAGTTGCAATTAATTAGCAGTTTTTATTGAACTTTTATGCTTCATTCGCCTACTCTATATCTCTGAAGTTTATTGATTTAATAAATTTGACGAAACATTTTAGATGTGTGTTAGTAAGTTCCTCTTTGGTAATGGGCCACGCGCATTGTCTGCTTTTTATTTTCCTGATCATATCGGTTCTTTGTTTGTTTATGATTGGACATCGGAATATTATGTGGTCTACTGTTTGTTCCTCTTCTTCACATTTGCATACTGGGCTATCTAGTAAAGCAAATCGATGGCGGTATGAACTGAGCTTTCCGTGTCCTGTGACAATTGCTGTAAACTCTTGGCAAATGGGCAGTTCTTGTTTTAGTCTATTTCTCACGTATGGGAAGAATTCTTTGGTGATGGCTCCTTTCCGTGATGCTGTCCATTGTAGTTGCCATGCGTTCAGTCCAGTGTCTCTCTCCATGCTTATCAGGACTTCTTTTGGTGTTTTATTATATTGTATTTCACGATCTTTCCCAGCAGCCTCTTTTGCTAGTTTATCTACTATTTCTTTGCCATATATGCCAGAGTGTGCTTTCACCCATCCAAAATGCAGCATCCAGTCTGATGTTCTCAGGTCGAAGATTTTAGCTTTAATTGCCTCAGTCAGGTAATTGTGTTTCGAGTTGTTTTTGAGGAGATCAAGTGTTATCCAGCTATCAGTGGACAATGCAACTCGTTTATCAGCGTACCCTTCATTTTCTAGTTCCTTTAGTTTCTTCAGCGCCTCAAGAATTGCAAGTTGCTCTGCCTGGTTATTTGAGCATCGAGCATGCAGCTTGAACTTTAACTTATGGGTCAACATGCCATTTATAATATTACTGCCGCTGCGCCAACTTTGTCTCCCATTTTGCTGCCGTCTGTGTATATTTCAAATGCGTATGTACTGTTATTGTCTGTCTCATATATTGAAGGATTTTGTGCCGGCTGTCTCCAGTGTCGCATTTCTACTGGTGCGTCATATTCCTCATTGTTAGCTCTTGTTGCCAGATAAGTCCTTACCTTTCCCTCTGTGGCTACTTGTAGAGTTTGTGTACCAGCTATTTACACATGAAGCCTCATATGATACTTGCAATTTTTATATTAATTAATCTCTGCACTCTTCTGTACTTAATAATGTTCTTGTATTTCTTTATGGCTTCTATCCACACTGGTGAACCATATGTCATCGCTGGGACCATAGCTCCTTCATAGATCGTTCTTAGAGATCTGTATCCTAATCCCCATTGTAGTTTGGCTGTCCGTGATAACATGTTGGTGAGTTTAATGGATTTTTCTGCAGTATGAGCTATGTGCGCATTGAAGTTGAAGTTGCTGTCAAAGTAGATGCCTAAGTATTTCATTTCCTCCGTTTGTCTGAGTTTCTTGTTATTTAAGTAAATGCTGATCTCTTTATCTTCGTTTCTCTTCCTGGAGATAAACAGAGTCTGTGATTTCTTGTCATTGAATTCTAGTTTGTCGTCTGTGGCACAATTCTGGATCTTCAGTATGTCCTGGTTCACCGTGTTTTCTGCTTCGAGTTTGGATGTTCCTCTTGTTAAGATGATAACGTCATCTGCGAAAGCAATCACTTTTGTTCTTCTGGTGAACTGTAGATTTAACATACTGTTGTACATAATATTCCAAAATTCTGGACCGCAGCAGGATCCCTGAGGACACCATTTCTGGACTTCTTTCACGGCCGTGTAATTATTTATTGATAATGTTTTCCTATTGCTGAAGTAATTGGAAGCCAGAATAAAAAGGTTCTTTGGACACTTCAGTTCTTTTAAGTTTTTTAGGATGCTGGGCCACTATGCTGCATTAAATGCATCTTTTACATCGAGGCTCGTTAGGATTGTGCACTGTTTTGATCTCAAGCCTTGTTCAATGAAAAGTTTTACCGCCATCGCTGCATCTATTGTTCCTCTTTGGGGAGTAAACCCATACTGATTTTTATTGAGTAGATCATTGGATCGTACATGGTAGTTAATTCTGTCTATCATTAGTTTCTCAAGTAATTTTCTGCCAACGTTTATCAAACTAATTGGGCGGTATTTAGATACGTCCTTGCAGTCTTCCTTGCCGGGTTTAAGGAGTGGAATCACAACAGAATGTTTTCATCTTTTTGGAAGCAACCTCTACTTAGGCATATATTGTATAGCTGTGTGAAGGATAACGGCAGAACTTTAAAACCTCTTAGCAGGACGTCTCTGGTTAAACCATCCTCACCAGGTGCTTTTTCTGGGTTAAAGTTTTTAAGAGCAGATATTATTTCTTCTGTTTTAAAAAGTACATCATCCTTGGTGTCTATTGGAGCTCTAACTTCCATTCGAAGTTCCTTATGGTGTGCGCTATCGTTTTCATTATCTTCGGGCATAAAATGTTGTCATATGTTTAATTGTATCCTCGGTGTCCGTGGTGTATGTCCCATCTTCTTTCTCGAGAGTTGTCAGTGGTATGGTGGTTCTGAGTTTTCCTGCCGCTATTTTATAAATTACATTCCAGGGGTTGGTTCCATCAAGTATAGTACAAAACTTTTTCCAGGAGTTAAATTTCGCTTCTTGCAATTTCCTCTCATATTCGCATTTGCCTTTGTAGTATTTCATCTTCCTTTCCACCCTTAGATTTTCGTTTGCTGTTGTTCTTTGAAATCACCTCCGTGGCGTATTGTTCCTTTTCCTTAGTATGCTTAGATCATCATTCCACCAGGGTACGGTATTTCTTTTCAGTGCATATTTCGTGCCTCAGGAAATCTTGAACGTTGTGTTACATGCTGCTATAATTGCTGAGAAAAATAAGTTTTCTACTTCATCAACATTCTCGTATTCACTGATTTTCTCTTTCAACTCAAGATCTATACTCCTCGTATCTGCAATGTTGGTCAGACGGTTGAACTTGGATATGATTTCCGTCACAAGAGCGGCTTCAAATTTCACCAGGTCTCCATCTTTTATTATATACCGTCTAGTTCTCTGACCGATGTTTGTGATCTGTGGCCGCTGGCATGTTGCGTTGACTTTGAAAGATAGAATTTTGTGATCCGAACTGTTTTCTTGAGTGCCACACTCCCAATCGGTCACTTGTCTCAGTAATTTATTATTGACTATTGTTAGGTCAATATAGCTTCTGGCTCTATGGTTTCAAAAGTTGGTTCAGATCTCTTGTTAACGATATTCATATCATTCAGTGTTACAAATTCCTCCAGCGCTTTACCCCGTTGATTTGTTAACAAGTCGTGCCATGTTTTGCTACGACAGTTGCTGTCAACCACGATCAACAAACCATTGCCTTTGGTGTAACTTAAAATATCTTCCACTCGGCTAATGTTTCTCTCAATATCTTCTGTTATGTCGAAATATGCACTTACTGCATAAAATTTGCATGTTCTGTAGGTGAGTTCGATCACTATGGTATCCTCATTAGAGAGTTGTGTGATTACTACTGCATCTATTTCGTGATTGTTTATAATTATCGCTGCTCTTTTACTTCCATTTCCAGTAACATGAAGCCTGAGTGATTTGGGTATTCCAGCTGGGTAATTATTTATAAGGTAGTTCTTGTATGAAGGCTAGGTCAACATGATTCTCGTTCATTATACTTATTAGATTACTTGTCACCACACGCTTATGTTGTAAATTAACTTGTATACAATTTATACACTGAATATTTGTTTTTGAGTAATTATGAGCCATGTTAGTACTCAATTCTGTCTGCGTTTCTTTTCAATCTGTTTTTGTAGCACGTGCAGTTCCTGTCCAGCGATGAATGGTTTACGTTTACTGGTATGTCGTTGTATTTATTATAATTTGTGCAATTGATGCAGCAATAGTTCTCTTTTCTTGCATTGCACTCACTGATCTTATGTTTTCCTTTGCAGTGTGGGCATGTCAACTCTGCTTTGCAATCTTGTGCTCTATTGTTGTATTTTGAGCAATTATGACATCGTAGGACTGATATATAATCATCATGTTTGTGTGTGTGTGTGTGTGTGTGTGTGTGTGTGTGTGTGTGTGTGTGTGTGTGTGTGTGTGTGTGTGTGTGTGTGTGTGTGTGTGTGTGTGTGTGTGTGTGTGTGTGTGTGTGTGTGTGTGTGTGTGTGTGTGTGTGTGTGTGTGTGTGTGTGTGTGTGTGTGTGTGTGTGTGTGTGCGTGCGTGTGTGTGCGTGCGTGCATGTGTGTGTCTACAAGCTTTGTGTTGAATGAACATTTAATGTTCTCTAATGAAAATTACACTTATTTTGACAAGAAAGGCCTGCTTTGTGTGAAATTATGTTAGAAACTAAATTGAGAAAAAAAGTTTTGTTAATGATGCTTTGAATTGCCAGTGTTGTATTCAGCACCACTGGCATGCTGGAATTTCATCCTGCATTAGTTCTTTTGTGTTGACATCAGTCTACCTTGGAATTAGTTGACCAGCAGGAGACCAACAAAGCCGTAATGGTGTGACCTCATTATAACAAATATTCATGACACTTAAGTATACATGCTTACTGCCTATAAGAAAATTTGATTTATTATTATCAAGAATTAATATTAAGCCTAAGCTAGCAGCAAAAGGGAGAGATACTCAGAGTAGAAAGAAAAGGCAACTAAGATACATAACAACCAAAGGGACAACAGACTGGTGATGGAAAAACAAACATTTAGGAGAAATGCTAGTTGAAAGAAGAATTGTGGGAGCAAAGAAGAGGAAATGTGTAAGAAATTAGAGGGAATTAAAAAGGAGATTCAAGACTTGAGGTAGAGTGATAAAACTGGAAGACAGTAACAGAAGGTTCATGAGGGAGAAGAATCATATTAGTAAAATTCAATAAAGTAGAACTGCAACATGATGTGTAAAAGATTAAAATAAACAGACATTTACATAAATAAGGAGAGGAAAATAATGAGGCAAGTAATTGACCAAAGAAGGTCATGCATCCATAACTTTAGGTCTGTATAGACTAGCAAGTAGAAACGAAAACAACTGGAATAGAGGACATTAGTATAAGCATACAGAGGTACCCAAAGTCGTCATAGAACATGTATCCGGAAGACCACAGAAACAGAGGAAGCTAATCAACGAGAAGATGAGGGTACAAGATACAGGAATGTGTTGCAGTTCGGAAAGGAGAAAAGTCAATGGGAGAAGGAAGGAAGCAATTACTAAAGTAACATGTGAAAGAATGCTGAAGAATTAAAGAATACCAGGAAAATTTATATGAAGGGAAGAGTGAAAATGAACAAAAGGGGAAATAATATGCTACGACATGAACTAGGCTTAGGACGAGAAGTGGAAAGAATAGCACCAGTAAGAATAAAATGAATTCGTGAAAGTGTATTTAGAAATGAAACAAATGAAAATAAATTGAATAGGTAGAGTCAGACTGAAAAATTCAATGCCATAGTCAGTGTGAACCACAGATCTGGCACTGGCATTGAATTTTTCAGTCTTGACTCTACCTACTCAAACCTTGTGCTATACACAGTGTCAAACAATTAGTAGCCTAAAAGCACATAGGTCTAAAATAAGAGAAGAAAATGAGAGGAGATGAGAAGGAAAAGGGGAAAAAAAATAAAAAATAACTATGGAAACAAACAGTGAACACAGCAGAGAAAGAAGCTCTAGCAATCATGTACCAAATACCAAGAGTAGTGGTTGGCTGCCCAATGATGGTAAGGACTAGGGTTCAACTTCAGAAATGTAAGAGTACACTTAGTGAACCTATTTAATTTCAATAACACTAAAACTATATAGAATAAAAAGAAGTATTTCAGAAAGTGGAGTGCCATTGTTACTAAAATTAGGCAAGTGAGTCAACCTTGTATATACTTTTCTCCAAGAAAAGTATAAAGTATATACAAGGTTGACTCACTTGCCTAATTTTAGTAACACTAAAACTGTTTTATACTATATTAATAGCTTTAAACATACTTTACATTTTCTCATATTGTATATCTACCACTATTAAAAGTACTGTCTGCCCAGCACAAGAAGGCAAGTCAGAGGAATGTGTAACATAATCACTTTTGCTGTGTTTATGCTCGCCTTCTGGATATGATATGAATGCTAGGTTCACAGTGTTGTCATATAACTCACTTATGCATAATACCTATCACTGCAGTTACTGAAATGAGCATTATACCGACTCATGTGTACTCACATACACTCATTTCATAGTAAACACATCACTAACAGAACAGATAGACAGTTCAGGCTCCCCGCTAGCCTTCTTATCATGGGCAGGCAGTATAATACTTTGGACAAAATGTTCTTGTCTACAGTAATGTAAGAGTAAGAATATAATGGAATATTTAAGTACCTTGGCTTTAATTGGTGTGTGACTTTGTGTTGCAGAGATGGAGCTTCAGTAGGACGTTGTCGTTTGTCCAATAAGAAGCAGTTAATGCGGGAGAGCAAGCGAATTAAAGAGAGTGCCAGCATCAATCGTGACCCGTACATGCACCATACAGTAATACCTCGCACACAGCGCATACAGAAAGAACAGGTATGGTGTTTCTACAAGTGTAGTTTTGTCTGTTCTTTTATCATGGCACTGCAATGGCTATCTCTCTCCCTACTCCTTCCCCCTTCCTCTCCCATCCTTCTCTGAGAACATTGTCAGATCAAGGGTTTGTCAAATGAAAACCTTAAATATTTTAAATATATGTAAATATACTGAACATAAATGGAATATAAGTGTATCACTTTTTGAGACAATCTCCAAGTTTTTGCAACATATCCTCCAGCGCATATGAATTGCCACTATAGCTCTTCATCGCACTGTGTCATTGAGTGATCTAAACCTGTGGTAAGATCTGGTACGTACAGTAAAACCTCCTTAATTCAGACCCCTTTAAACTGGATTTGTCTTGATTCAGACAAGCATCCTTAAAAAAATCTGTGAATTGCTAACTTATAGTACTGCACTAAGGCAAACTTAAGGAAATTGTCCAACTTATTTTTGCACAGACCGTACAATAGAAATATCTTTGGAATACCAGAAATATATTAGTGACAATGGTACGCTAGATGTCCTTCTTCCCACATTCTTGGTGTACCTGTAATAGGGTTTGCAAACCTTGTTACAAGGGTTACATTTGCCTTTCTCACTCATTAAACTAAGAAACAAATCATGTGTGTGTGTTTGTGTGTGTGTGTTTTTTTTTTTTTTCTCTTTATTGGTATCAACTGCATGCCCCATTACATGGTAATATTACATGCATTACAATACATGATTATACATTATAATTTACAGATTCAATTTTAAATGTATAAGCTTAACAGACTTGTTCCTAATTTATTTTTGATATATACACCTTTGAGCTTTTTCTAACTTATATGTTGGTAGTTCCTTTCTCTAGTTTACTAGCCTATTCTTGCTTTGTATTGTTTCATAGTATGTTTGTAGTCTTATCTCTAATTCTATTAGTATATTTATAAATATATTGAATTTAAAGTTGACTACTTTTTATAAGTTAATTGAATGAATATATTTGCAAAATGGTTTCAAGTATTTTGTGATTAATTCCTGGTTGGTTGTGGGCCATTTTCCTCCTTGTTTTTTCACTTCTGCCACCAATATAGATCTCTGCTGTTGTCTGTCTTTACATTCAAAAATTAAATGGTTAACTGTTTGTCGGAGGTTACTGCATGTACATTTTGGATCATTAATAATATGGAACCTGTGTAGGTAATCTTTAGTTTTTCCATGACCTGAGATTGTAGCAGTAAGTTCTGGTGTAATGGGAAGTTTTCTCTTTAACCTATCTTTGATTGTTGGGAGGAAGGTTTTACAGAGAGCCCCTTTGTTTGTGCTGTTCCACCTATGTTGCCATTGTTCGTGTGCTCTTTCTTTTATGTCTGCTTTGATCGTTGACCTGGGAACCTTATTGTAAATGATTGGCAGTCCTTCATCTTGAGCAGCGGCCTTGGCCAATTTATCAGCCATCTCGTTGCCAGGTATTCCTACATGGGCTTTCACCCATTTGAAGTGGATTCTCCAATTAGCTTGTTGCAGGGATGTTAGAGTGGCTGCAATGTCCTCCACGACTGAGTTGTGCTTTATGTTGTTTACCAGTGTGTCCAGCGTTACCTTGCTATCTGAGTAAATTGCTGCTGTCTTTTCTTCAGGTGCTAAGTCTATATGGTTTCGAAGCTCTTGTAGCACTTTCAATATAGCTATTTGTTCTGCTTGGTTGTTTGAACACTTGCCATCCAATCTATATTTTAGTTGAAGACTAAGTGCTTCATGTTTGAACACCACTGCTGCAGCTCCAACCCTTTCTGCTATTTTACTCCCATCTGTGTAGATTCTGAATATGTAATTAGTGGCTTCCTCAGCTTCTGTGATTTCAGGAACTTCTGCAGGATGTTGCCATTTCCTTGGTGGTAAGGGTGCATCATAGTTATCCCTTTCACGTGTAGCCCTGTATAGTGCTATCTTCCCATTGATGGTTATGTCAATGGGTTCAATACCAGCTATGACACAGGAAGCATCGTAAGATATCGTTCTGTACCCTTTATGATTTTAATGTTGAATAGTCTCTGTATTCTCTGTATTTTCCTTAAGTTCTTTTGGTTTTGTAGAGCAGCTCCCCAAATTGGGGCTCCATATGTTAATATTGGCTCTATGGCACCTTTATATATGGTGTGTAATGCTTTGTTTCCAAGCCCCCAGGTAAGTTTTGCAGTCTTGGATAATGAATGTGTCAATTTTATTGCTTTGTCATGTAGATTAGCAACATGATGGTTGAATCTAAACCTTTTGTCAATATATATGCCAAGGTATTTGAGTATATCTACTTGTTCAATAACTGTGTTGTTAAGATAGATATTGATTGCTTCGTTTTTTATTTTTTTCTTCCTTGTTATCATTATGGCTTTTGATTTAGACTCATTAAATTTTATTTTATTTTCTTTGGCCCATATTTCAATTTTCTTTAAATCCTGATTGGCAAAATTTTCGGCATCAAGTGTACTCTTCCCCTTTGTCATGATTAGCAGATCATCTGCAAAGGCAATTACTTCTGTTCGCTTAGAGAATTCTAAGTTAAGCAGAGAATTATAGAGAATGTTCCAGTATCCAGGTCCGCAACACGATCCTTGTGGACATCCCCTCTTAACTTGCTTTTCTATCTTGAACTCACTAGAGCAAAGACTGGCTGTTCTGTCTTTGAAATAGCTCTGGGATAGCTTGTATAAGTTGCTTGGGCACTTCACTTTTCTTAAATTGTTTAGTATTCCAGGCCACCAGGCAGCATCGAATGCACCTTTCACATCCAAACTTTCTAAAATGATATACCCAAATTCATTTAAATTCATCTCCACAAATGATTTCATTGACATGGCTGCATCAACTGTGCTTTTTTGGGCCATAAATCCATATTGCCTGGTATTAAACAGATCTCTTGAATTCATGTGGTGTTCTCTTTTTATCAAGAGCTTTTCTAAGGTTTTTCCATTTACATTTAGTAAGCTTATAGGTCTAAATTTTGTCACACATTCACTTTGTGATTGCCAGGTTTCACAATGGGAATTATCAGTGAGCGCTTCCATCTTGCAGGGAATATACCGGTTTCCAGGCTCTTGTTGTATATTGCAGTGTGGAAAAGTGGGAAACTCTGAAAGGCGATGAGCAGTATATCACTTGTTATCCCATCTTCTCCTGGTGCCTTCTTCGGGTTGAAAGCTTTTATTATTCTCGCTATTTCTCCGACTGTAAATTCCTTGTCATTTGGTGTATGCATCAGTTGTGCTGCTGTCCTCCTAAGTTCTTTATGCTGATCAATGTCGTCCTCTTCATTGTCTTCAGGAGTAAAGTTTTCCAGCATATGCTTAAGTGTGCTTAAGGTATCTTCAGTGTAGGTTCCATCTTTTCTGAGTGTAGTGAGCGAAGTCTGACCTCTAGTTTTGAGAGCTGCCATCTTGTAAACTGCAGTCCATGGGTTTGAACCATCAGTTGCACTACAGAATTCCTTCCATGACTTCACTTTCTCAGCCTGTATTTTTACTTGATACTGTTGTCTAACTTGCAGATATTGATTTCTTCGCTCTTCTCTTAGCTGTTCATTGTTCATGGTTCTTTGATAGCGACGTCTCAGTGCATTTGTTCTTTTCCTCAGCAAAGTTAGCTCTAGTGTCCACCATGGTACGGTTTTCCCTTTAAGTTTTCTTTGCTTGCCTCTACTTAGATGGAATGCTCCACTGCATGCTTCGTGGATGCTAGTGTAGTAAATCTGAATCAGGTGTTCATTATCTAAGCTGGATCTAACCTTTTCAACCAGTTCTTCATCTAAAGCCTCCAGGTTTCCATTGCAGTTGAAATTATTGGTGAAGCTTCTTGTTAAGAGTTCTTTAAATTTGTCATAGTTTTGTGGATTTGTAACATATCTGATTGCTTTGTGTGTGTGCATCTGGTTTCGGGTGGCATTCCCTACACTGAAAGATATTATTTTATGATCAGCACTGCTTTGTTCTGTTCCTGTGGTCCAACCCTGTATGTCCCGCAGTAGTTTGTTATTAACTATGGTCAAGTCAATCCAACTTTTACCATTTTGTGTTTCGAAGGTTGGCACTCCACTGTTTTCGTTGAGAATATGTAGGTTGTTCATAGTAATAAATGCTTCCAAGTTTCTGCCTCGTTCATTGGATAGGGTGTCATGCCATAATTTGCTTCTAGCATTGGTGTCTGCTAGAATCATCAGTCCATGACCAGTGGTAAACTGCATAATTTTTTCCATCTTTCGAATGTCGTTTTCTATATCTGCATGCCCATCGAAGTACATACTAGCTCCAAAAAAGTTTTTATTCCCATGTGTCACCTGTATAACCACACAGTCTTCATCTGATACCTGTCTGATTGTGGTAGCATCAATGTCTTTATTGCTTATTATAATTGCAGCCCTTGATCTATGATCACCAGCAGTAAAAATCCTAGATGTTAATGGTATGCCAGCTAACTTGTTATTTATTAAATAGGGCTCCTGTATAAACGCTAGGTCTATACATTGCTCATGCATTAGTTGCACCAAGTTAGAAGTTGCAACTCTAGAGTGTTGAACATTTACTTGGAAACACAGCAAGTTGGATTTGCTTTTATCCATGTTAGTAATCTGTACTTTGTTCCATTCTTCTCAGTGTGAACTGAGAGCTGGGGCATTGTTTGTGTGTGTGTGTGTGTGTGTGTGTGTGTGTGTGTGTGTGTGTGTGTGTGTGTGTGTGTGTGTGTGTGTGTGTGTGTGTGTGTGTGTGTGTGTGTGTGTGTGTGTGTGTGTGTGTGTGTGTGCGTGCGTGCGTGCGTGCGTGCGTGCGTGCGTGCGTGCGTGTGTGTGTGTGATTTGAGTTTGATTTATGAGTCACTATGTTTACACTCAATTGTATAATTGAAAACGTTTCAATTATACAACAACAAGTGAAGTTTGAGTGTAAACATAGTGACTCATAATCAAACTCAAATATGAAGAATACTTCACTGTTAATAATGCTTCTGCTTTTAATATATATGTATGCAAATCCAAGTGCAGTAAACATCATTTCAAACTCTACATTGACTAATGTGTGGGAGAAACTTTTGTATGATGACAGTGTTGAATTAGACACAAAAGCAATTCAATTAAATGACTTTCACCAAACACTAGTTGGGAGTGCAAGAAAGCTGTCACAGTAGATGAAATTGAAAATTGGCTCGACGGAGATGAAGATGTTCCAAGTTATCACATTATGACTGACGTAGAAATTGTGAAAAGCATAAGCAATGCAAGGGACACTAGTAGTGAATCTGAGGCTGGGGATGTGGATTAAGTGAGGTTAAACAGCATCTGAATGATGTAAAAGACTTTGTCGAGAAAACTGACAATATATAGATTTTTGCATACCACCATCTATAAGGAGTCTTCGTGATCTCATGTGAAAAAGATGTATGATAAACTATAAAAGAAAATTGATAGTGTCTTCAAACCAAACAAAGAATGTGTAATTAAAATCAGGTGGGCCTATTGTATCTTACGTTCTAATAAAATGATACAGTACATACCCTAATTTCATTCACAATTTTTCTCTATGGTGTTCATTTCACTTAATCCTATTGCACTTGCACAATGGGTGCACCAGATAAGGGAATGAGTTCCTGGCATGAATGGTGGCTGTACAAGAGTCTTGGTGTCATCACTTTGAACCAGAATTGAAACAAAGTGTCTAGTGGAAGCATCTAGGGTTACTACCAGCCATCCGCACAAGTACAGGAAAGTTTATGCTGACATTGTTCTTTGACTTCCTGCAGCACCAGTGTTACAAACCTTGACCTATCATTCAGAAAGTGATGAAATCGAACTGACTAGCCAAGCTCACATGTAGGGTCATTCTGCTACATGGTAATGCAAGACCTCATACAGCAAGCACAATCCAGACCTCTCTCCCCCGTTTACCATTTTTGTTCCCCAACTCAATTAGCAAGAACTAGATAAAGAAAACAGTTTGTAGAAACTTACAGAAGTAAATGATAATAGGTAGAGAAATTGATATGAATGTAATAAGTCAAATTTGCTAGGAATGTGCCTACAAATACGTGTTGCTGACTTTTTAGCTGTAAAACAATCTTTTATAAATAATTTGTAGAAGGTGAGATGTTCGTGCAAAGGATAAGTCCATAGTGTTATGTGAAATAAAACAGTTAATGTAGTAAGAGATTTTGTTTTTAACAATGTTCCTTGTTTGATTCAGGTTCACCCTATGAAACCCGACGAGTTCGCAGCAATACTCATTGAAAAGCTGGAGGGAGTAAAACGGGACCAGGAAGCTCAAGAAAAGTTGGAAAGAAGATTGCAAGAGGCAAGTAAACCAGTTACCTGCACTAAGTTTAAAACAAAGCAAATCAATATCTCTGAATTTTCACATTTGGTTCTCAGGTTTCTTTCAAATGTTTTAAGAAATATGTCAATGCTTTAAACTGCACTGCAGTCATTCCTTTTTCCCAAAATTTCTCTAACAATGAAAATAATAAGGAAATGACATTTTAATTATTATTCAATATATGCAATAAACAGTAAATTATTTAAATTAAAGGATTTTTCCTATTAAACATCAAACATTTTTATTGATGATGGGGTCATATGTAGGAATGACATACTACACAACTGACCTCGTCCAATGTATATATTTTAAAGTTTTTGTTTACATAAATGCACTTGGTCCATCAATGTTGCAAAGCCTTTAGTCCATGTCAAAAATGAAATTCCTCCAGTCTTGCAAAATAGGCCATCTCGATTCAACTACCAGTTCTTTAATTTGAAAACTTTAAATTGGAATCAGTTTTTTATTTGAAGAAAATGTTTGAGACCAAAATTAGACATCTGATGGAGTAATATTAGGTGATAAGGGGTGTATCTGTGCCATGCAATGACGTGTGTGCTGTAGTTGGTCCAAGTTAGCAACGACGAGAAGATCCCAGACCTTTCCAGCCGACAGTGTTACCTTTGGTAGAGAATCATTATGTGTGTTTGGAGGAACTTAGTAACAGTGACATCAAAATAATTGAAAAAATATTAGTTGGTTTTTTTGACACTTCATCACTTTTTTATATTATCAAGGGACTAGTTTCAGAAGCCATCACTTCCATCCTCAGCCGCTCTCCAACTAGCATCTGTTGTCGTCTGCTCTCTTCTCACTGACAGTGGAACTATGAACTTTTTTGTCAAATTATCTACTGGTGGGATTTCAAAGTTCATTACTCGATCCTTATTTTTCCATATGAATATGTTGTCCCTTGTCAGTTTATTTGGTTTATCACTCCTTTTAATAATTTTGGATTTGGATTAATGTCATGATTTTCATTCCAAAAATGAAATGCTACTGCTGACTTTTCTTTTTGTTTCATTTTGATGTTTCTAAAGTGCTCTTTGACTCTGGTGTTTAGATTTCTTTTAGTTTGATCTATGTAGCATTTTTCGCAATTCTTACAACTTATTTGATATATTTCGGATCTATTGATGGAATTTCATCTTTTATTTTTGAATTTAGCAATTTTAAAACTAAGTCTCTATTAGTAGGTGCCAAGATTATATTTTGTTTCTTAAAGATATTTTTGAATTTATTAAATGTTTTTGGGTGATATGTGAATGAACTGAATATGCTGTTGCTTTCTTTTTCTTTAGTGAATGTAATTACTTCCTTATATAGAATATGAGTAGTTGTCAAGCAGTTTTTGAGATTACTCACTCAGATAAGATGTTCTCCATATCTCCATAAGCGCTTTTCGGTCTAGTTTAGACCATCTTCAGTGGGTGCTGACCAGCTAAAAAAAATTACTTCCTTATTGGTTTTCTTTAGCTGAGCTTTTCTAATTTTCTTAAACACCAGACTTTTGTTGTATCCACTTTCTAAATCCCAAATTACTAAAAGGAGTGATAAATCAAAATAAATTGACATCATGGGAGAACATATTTATATGGAAAAATGACAGCGTAATGAACTTTGAAATCCCACCAGTAGATAATTTGACAAAGAAGTTCATAGTTCCACCACCAGAGAGAGGAGAGCAGACAACACAGGCATTAGTTGGAAAGAGGTTGAGGACGGAAGTAGTACCTCAATAATATACAAATGTAAGTGCTGAAGTGTCAAAAAACTGACTACAAATACTTTTTTAATGTTTCCATTACTGTATCTCTGGGATATAGTATTGTCTATGATCATGAACTGGTGTGAAAATATTGCTGAAACAGGGCAGACATTGTTAAAACATATTTGACCTTGCGGTAAACTCTCACAGCACCCACTACAAGAATTTTTTTTTTTTTTTCAATTCTGTATTCAAAATGCAGAATAGTATTCCAAATATTATCCTTAGGACATTTTTATTTGGATATTATTTTGCCTTATTATTAGCTAGGCTTCTTGAGACAGACCACAATTTGCTGATTTAGTTTTCTTCTCTTTTATATTCAAATTATTTTACACAATATATAACTTTATATGTACAGATTAAGTAAACTATTGACTAACCTAAACTGTGACTGCTTGGATTCAAAAGCAGCCTTAAAATTGAGTACATTTTCTATAACAGTCTCACATTTACATTTATGATATAAATGTTTTTATATGTAACATTCATTCAATTTTATTTTTATTAAAAAAAAAGTTTTTGAGACATTTACTATCCTATCCTGCATAACTCTCTCTAAAAACTGATATCCTAAATATTCCTTCATATTTATAATCCATTTTTATTGCAGATACATTTGTTGTAAGTTTCACCTCAATCATTTCTTTGTAATGTTGATTCTTCTCATATATTTCATAACTCCTTTCTCTTAGGTCTTATTTTTCTTGCTTCCACTGCTGAAATCCATAGGCATCTTCTTATATTCCTAACTATTGATATTTCTTCTTCTTCCTCATCTTCATCCATTGATCAACTTCCTATTTCCAACTCGCCTTCTAAATTACATGACTTTTCTTCTCGTCTCTGTCAAGTCATTATTCTTCTTTCCATTTGTGTACCTTCTTTCTCTCTTTTATCAATTTTCCCTTCCATGCAGATATTCTCTGCTTTTCTACTTGTCAAAATCAAAAAGCATTTTCTTCTACTCCTATGTTTCTCCTTCTTCATCCATTGGTAGACTTTGTTTTTCCAACTCATGTTCTTGATTATATGTCTCCTCCTCTTTTCGCCATTGAGTCATAATTCTTCTTACCATTTCTGTACTTCTTTTGTCTCTGACAAATGTTCCTTTCCAATAATGTATAATCATCCTGACTTCTTATTATGTCTCATAATCTTTTTCCTTATAATTTTCTTCTGTCATCTTACATTTCCGTGTATCTTTTACATTTAAAAAGAACATCCTCCAGCATGGCTTCAATGTCGCAAATCATACATTTTCCTTCATTTCCTTAGAAATCAGCAATTTCTACATTTTGAGTTGGTGATGCTCCAGATCCACATTGTGCATTTTGTAATAATTTCTGAGGTGGTGATACATCTACTACATGGATCATCTTCTAAGCTTTTCCAACCAAATGTAAACTTGGCAACACTTGATGGGAGTCTCACAGTGTGTTGTGAAAATTTCAAGAATTTAATTTGCTTGCATATCTTTCTGTACAATGACTCACTGCTCAAATCTCAATTTTTGTCCATCTTAAAAAATTGCTACATGGTAGTAACAGTAGAGAGTGATTCCACCCCACAGCATGTGTTTACTCAAGATATCAGATCCTCGTTGTACTAGCAGTGACTTAACTTAGCAATAAAATGCATAAGTCTGTATTAAAGTTAATTATGTGAAATCATTTGCCTTTGAGTGCTTATTTTAAATTTTTTTCACTTGTGTATAATATTACTTTTTCTTAACGTTTTTACTATTTATAGCTCTGTTAACTCTTATGAACTTAAATAAGTATTACTTGTGTTGCACAGAACGAGTTGGATGACATGTGTGTACAAGATCCTGGAGCTCCTCCCCGAGTGCTTGCTGATGCTATTAGGGAGAAGCTGCTGATGGATGATGACAGTGATCAGGCCATACTGGGTAAGTACTCAGGTGAAGCCTGGAGGTAGAGTTATCTCAGAATGAATTTGAGATCATTGAAGATCTTCAGTGGCATGGCTGTAGAGAAGACTATGGCCAAACCACTGAAGATGTTCAATGCAGCTTCGAACTAAAATGTCTGGAAGGACCGCGACAAGCCTGGAGAATCATTTTCTATGTATCTGTACAATTTATTTGTAATGTGTTGATCAATATGATATAAATTAATTGACAGAAATTAATAATCTCTTCTCACTAGCCGTGTATAGGCTAAGGTTTTGGATAGATAGAGTCAAACTGAAAAATTCAATACCGTGGCGAGGATTTGAACCACAGATCTCCTGGTTTCTGTCCAGTTGCTCTTACCCATTGAGCTACCATGGCCAACTAGGGACTCAAGTACTTACAATAATAAGTCACCACAAATGGTGTATCTCGAATACGAGAGACCCTAGTGGTTTACTGGGAAGATATATGAATCAATTGGAGAATTTAATGTCAGGATGACACATTGACTAACTTAGGAACTTGAACATTAGGCTTAAAGAGCATTTTAGGAACATCAGGAACAAAGAAATAGATAAATCGGCGGTATCGTAACATTTTTGGAAGGAGAATCATGATATAGAACAAGAAATCCACTTATTAAAATGTGTGCAAGGTCCAGCTGCATTAACCACGTGGGAAAATATCTTCATAAAGAAATATGAAAGAAAATTGCTTAATTTCGTACCTTTGATGAAAACCCAAACTTCAAGTTCATGAAGATACCGACAGAGACTCACCTGTCGTCTCTAATGAGTTCACCAAACCAACGTCCGTTAATCGACAACAGCTGATGATGTTAGGAATATCCTAACGAAATACGTTCTAGGTAAATGCTAGCAATAAATGGAGCATTGAGTATTAGTTCGACTCAAAATTATATTAATTTTGTGCTTCATTGTATCATAGTCCTTACACATTGGAATTACCAAATTATATTTCTTTATAAATTTCAGACGTCTGCTATACGTAACTTTTTCCAATATTTTTGACAGCAGTGCTACTGGCTTATAGTTTTCTATTTTTTGTAAGGTACTGTTTTTGCTATTTTCATAAACTCTGGTCGTAAAGAAGTCATTAATTAGATAGCAAAGAGATGTGCAAGAAAATGCAAATGAACTAATATAATTTTGAGTCAAACTAGTACTCAGTGCTCCATTATTGCTAGTATTTACCTAGAATGTGTTTTGTTAGGATCTTCCTAACATCATCAGCTGTTGTCGACTAATGGATGTTGATTTGAACTCCTTGGAGGTGATAGGTGCATCTCTGTCGGTATCTTGATGAACTTGAAGTTTGGGTTTTCATCAAAGGTAGTGTCGAAATTAAACAACTTTCTTTCATATATCTTTATGAAGATATTTTCCCACGTGGTTAATGCAGCTGGACCTTGAACACTTTTTAATAAGTGAATTTCTTGTTCCATATCATGATTCTCCTTCCAAAAATGGTACGCTACCACCGATTTATCTATTTCTTTGTTCCTGATGTTCCCAAAATGCTCTTTAAGCCTAATGTTGAAGTTCCTTCCTCCCCCCCCCCCCCCCCCCCCCGGTGTAAAAGTTGTCACAGCCTTTGCAGTTTATCCGGTACACAACTGATTTTTTGTCTGTGGTTAACTCCTTTGTATTATGTGATCTCAAAAGGTGTTGTACACTAAATTTGTTCTGTGGGACCAAACTAATTTTGTGTTCTTTGAAGCTTTTTTGAAAAAGGGTGTAGCTTTGGGATGATATTAAATTTTCTGTATAAATAAAATTTTGAGTCGAACTAATACTCAATGCTCCATTTATTGCTAGTATTTACCTAGAACGCGTTTCGTTAGGACTTCCTAACATCATCAGCTGTTGTCGACTAATGGATGCCGGTTCAGTGGACTCCTCGGAGGTGATAGGTGCGTCTCTGTCGGTATCTTGATGAACTTGAAATTGGGGTTGTCTTCAAAGGTAGTATCGAAATTAAACAATTTACTTTCATATTTCTTTATAAAGATTTTTTCCCACGTGGTTAATGCAGCTGGACCTTGGACACTTTTTAGTAAGTGAATTTCTCGTTCTATGTCATGATTTTCCTTCCAAAAATGGTACGCTACTGCCGATTTATCTATTTCTTTATTCCTTATGTTCCTAAAGTGCTCTTTAAGCCTAATGTTCACGTTCCTTTTTGTTTATTCTTCTGCTTCTATTGCTTCCATTTCTATTGTAAGTAGCCATTTTTTTATTACATTCTGTAATTTTTCTGTTGATATGCTTGGAAATAAAGATGTGACATCAAATGAAACCAGTCTGTCATTTTTGTCCAAATTTATATCTTTGATTTTTCCTACTAAATCTAAAGGGTTTTTTAAATTTGCACTTTCGAATTTTGGGAAACTATTGAATTTATTTAGTAACCATTTTGCCAAATTATATGTGTGGGAATTTATGCTACTAGAGATAGGTCTCATGCCTTTCCCTGTTTTATGAATTTTTGGCAGCCCATATACTCTTGGTAATGTTCCTCCAAACACATATATGATGAAATTAAACTTCAAGAATGTTTGTAAACAAGCTATTAAAATGAGATAATCACATCTATTACTGGTCTAAAAAACTAAACAGTGCATGCTTTAATATGAATTGTATTGCAAAAATAATAAATCTTTAAACAAGAAAAATTGTTTACTTTAGTTATTTTCATTCAGTAACGACATAGAAAATCATTTTATGAGGAAACTATCGGGTTGGAAACAATTTTTAAAAGTAATATATATATAAAACGAATTTGAATAATGACACGAGGGACCAAAAGAATTATGTTTAAATATTTGAAAATTATAAACTTGCCATTGCAATTCCTACATAAAATAAATATATACATACAACTGCACTGTATAGTCTCCATTCCCAACATAACTGTTTATCAATAATCAAAAATAATTTGAAAATACATATCCACAGCCTAGCCTATATGAGAAACCTCCATTATATACTGACATAAAATATATATTTAAAAAAAAATTGAAACACTTTAACAAAACTATCAAAAACCTATTTCTTGACAAAGTCTGCTATTAGTTCACAAAATATACGAATGATGTGTTGTAATTTTTTGTTTAATTTTGAAGTGTAATCATGTTTTATAATAATTACCTACATCATTACAATATCATTTGTATATATATTTATGCAAGGTGTTAGGGGAATGAGTGCGCAGACTTCAATGGCAACTACATATGTAAGTTCCTGTACCATTTTCCTCTAAAGTACTTAGTTGTATAAATAAATAAAATTGATCAAAATTATGATTGCAAATATATCATCACATTATCATTTACTTTTGCAATTGGGATAACAAGATAGAGCTACAAAATACGAGTTATTTGTGTCTTTATCATATATTGTTTAGCGAAAAAATGAACTGCAATAAAGTCACGGGCTTACCTTGGCTGTCCCGCAACATTGACGTACATTTGGAGTGGAAGGTCAGGAATGTAAGCCACAACAGCCAGTTCTGTCAGTGTTTCAAATGCATTCAGTCTTTACACTTCTTGCCTATAGTAAAGCTGACTGGAACATTCATGAAGTGCCGTAAATAGACATCTTGTTGATGTTGCAGCCATTTAGCAAATATGTGACTGTGATACAGCTTAATGTGGTATTCCCATAATTAACAGTTGAATTTGCTATCATTGGTCATCAGACTATTTTATGCATAGGTCTCGTCAATGTGATTGAATAACTTAAAACAAAAGCACAGCTGCTGGCCTAGTTTACACTTTGATCAGTTGCAGGTGTGAATGCATGCCTGGCTGCAAACCAAAACATAAACATTAAGCTCTGTTACCAGACTATACAGATAATTTATTCAGTAATGTTCAGTTATCTCCTTTATCTTTCAAGATAGATTAAATTATTTGTCATATTTGAATCTCCCAGCTTGGGAAGTACATCCTGCTTACAAAGCAATTGTAAATGTGTTTCAGATCAACATGTGTCGAGAGTATGGTCTGACCTCACTCCGTCTCGCTCACCTGGTATCATCTCTCCTCGGCCTAAATCTCCCGAAGGTCGACGAAGACTTGTGCCTGGTTCTGCTCTTGGTTTGAATAAGGTATGCAAAATACATAACTTTACTTTGTAACATTTTTGAAAAGCTGTAGCTTCCACCCTCTCACTAACAATGTTTCCAAAGTTTTACAGTAATCAATTTTAGGAATATATGTGTTTGGAGGAATTTAGTAACAGTGACGTCAAAATTGATCTCAAAAACTATTTATAGTTGGTTTATTATTATACAAGTAACGAGTATCAATAAACCAACTATAAATATATCGAGATTTAACTGTATTGGAACACCACAGTGAAGCGAAAAATTATTAAATTTTAGATGAGTCTTATTTTTTACACATCTGCTTCACTTTCGTACCTATTTTGAGGACATGTTTCGCAAATCATCGTTTGCATCTACGGCTCTTATGCGACTGAAGCTTGATCCAGCGGTGTGGGTAATTCTGGGGTTGCTGCTGCCATCTGTTGATTTAGTGATGAACTTAAATGTGGGATTCTCTTCTGGCGGGATTTCAAAGTTCATTAGTTGGTTTTTATGTTTTTCTATGTATATCCTCTCCCATATGACGAGTTCACTATGTTTTTGTACATATTTTAGTAATTCTGTGCTATCTTCAATTTCATGATACATGATACAATATAACTTTGATACAATATAACATTGGCACCAAAAAACAATTACAACATTAAAAACCTACTTCACAGTAATAATACTGATAAGATAAAACCAGAGGAAAAGTCAGGCATTTACAAGATTAAGTGTAAAGACTGTGAAAAAATTTACATAGGGAGGACAAAAAGAAACATAGGCACTAGAAAGAAAGAACACTTCAGGCACTTAAGATACAAAAATATTGATAAGTCCGCAATAGCAGCTCATTTCTGGTCTGAAAATCATGAAATTGAAGATAGCACAGAATTACTAAAATACGTACAAAAACATAGTAAACTCGTCATATGGGAGAGGATATACATAGAAAAACATAAAAACCAACTAATGAACTTTGAAATCCCGCCAGAAGAGAATCCCACATTTAAGTTCATCACTAAATCAACAGATGGCAGCAGCAACCCCAGAATTTTCAGTCGCATAAGAGCCGTAGATGCAAACGATGATTTGCGAAACATGTCCTCAAAATAGGTACGAAAGTGAAGCAGATGTGTAAAAATTACGACTCATCTAAAATTTAACAACTATAAATAGTTTTTAAGATCAATTTTAGGAAATTGGAAAGTATGAAAATATGTTAAATATATGAGTTGGAGGCTTCCGAAACTAGTCCCTCGATAATATAAAAACGTGACGAAGTTTCAATAAACCAACTACAAATAGTTTTTCCAATTAAATTTATGTTTCTCCAGGAATAAGTTATTTTTCATATATGTAAATTTCAGAAGAAAAAAAATAATAATACTATTTGAAGAGCTGTAAAGCAAAAATGTACTTTGCTGATGATTACACTTTGGAAAAACATATGATTCAGGTCTAAAATATTGATTTTTTAATTGCTCTTCTTACACCTCTAGCATTTATATTATTGCTGTGCTTTGTTTTATCTAATTAAGCACACTTAAAATTGTATTGTGCTACTCCAACAAAATATTTAAATGAAATGCAGAATTAATTAGGGTTAATAATGAGGTAAACTTATGCTTTTCTTTTCTGCATAATAACTGAGCAGTACAACACATACAACAATGATAGAGAAGCCAGAATGTATAAATCTCTGTAATTTTATCATGAAGTAGAAAATGTTGAGGTCCACCGAGTCCCTACAAAAGTTTTGGCTGGAGATTTAGTTGCAGCACAGTTAAATGTTGTTGGTATACCTGCCAGCTTAGAAAAAAAGGTTAATGTTGTGAAATAATGGCCATTCACAATATGTAATAGTTAAATGTTACGAAGGAGTGTTGATAAAGACTGAGAATGTTTTTTTTTTTTTTTTTTACACAAAAAAAATGCCCTAGTCTTGGTCCATATTGGTGTGGTCGTTTTGTAAGTATTCTCCATTCATTAGAATCGCATAAGAGCCGAAGATGCAAACGATGATTTGCGAAACATGTCCTCAAAATAGGTACGAAAGTGAAGCAGTTGAATGCACTTTGCCCAATGCTTCTGCCAGTCCCAGAACACGTTTCCTCAGTCCTTCTTCATGACTAGGGCCTCCAAAGTAGCAAAATGCTTCCCCTTGGTAATACTCGCCATTAACTATCATGCGAGAAGGAACTTGATGTTGGTACACCATTCCATGGCAGGCAAAGAACGAAACTATCACTTTTTCTGCTGACCGAACGTTTGCTTTGCACAAAAGTGAATCAAGAAGATGTTGACACACTGCTTCACTCACACTGTTTTTTTCACAGGACATGTTTCAAGAGCTCACTGTCTCTATGCTTCTTTCAATTTTATACTTTGAATGTTTGCTTTCTTTGTCAGAGAATCTCTTACAGAACTCAAAATCTGTTTACAAACAAATTGACTAACGATGCAAAGGATATTTGCAAAACTAGTCTCTTGAGTTCTGTGAAGAATTTATCTATTTCTTAAAAAGATAAATAAAGTTTGTAGCAAATTATTATATTTTATTGTTATATTTGTATAGCTTCTGTTTGCTACCTATTTATTGTAATTGTTAATTAATGAAGCCTGGTACAACTGGATAATTGGGGATAATGATGGATCTGGATTTAGAAAATGTTTATTGCATTTTACCTATATTCCTATAAGTAAGGACTATGATACAATGAAGCAGAAAATTAATATAATACTCCATGCTCCATATATTGTTAGTATAGAAAGCAGGTGTTTTGCTGTTGATATGTATTGCCAGTATTGTTTCAAAATGTAAGCTACATAATACTGATTTTTGTGTGTTAGGTGGCACCATTATCTGTGCCTCCAGGTGCTGCAATTCCGTCCCATTTCACAAGTGTGGGTCTCATTCACGGTGTGCCTCATCATTCTCGCTCCAGCTACTGTCCACGTCATGCTCGCCGAGAAAAGGTAATGTTCATCACATAGAGAAATGATGACATATTTTGTTATTTCTACAAGATCTTTTTTAAATAAAATAGTATATTATTATTTTTTTCAATTAAAAAATAAGTATAAAGCTCTGTATATAATCACTTCAGATGGAACTGAAAGGCTGGAAGTCAAATTTTGAAGAGAAAGTTACATTCCATTCAACAGAGTGAATTACTTAAGTAGGCACATGAAACAACAGTGCCTGGCCATATTATTACATGCATCTGATTTTTTAATATTATTTGAGTTTAGGAAGCAAAACAAGCAACTAATTTTGTTTTTCTTATTTTTACTACTCTAAATTGAAAAATTAAAGCCTACTTAACATAATAGATGGATACAGCAAAAAATTTATATTTCATTAAAAGGCTAAAATGAAGAAAATCACTAAGGAAATAAGCACATTCACTAAAGGAAAAAAAAAACAACAACAGAATATTCAGTGGATTCATGTACGACCCGAAAACATTTAATAAATTCAAAAAGATCTTTAAAGAACAAAATATGATCTTGGCACCAACAAATAGATACACAGTATTAAAATTGTTAAATTTAAAAACAAGAGATGAAATCCCACCAATCAGTAGCTCTGGAATATATTAAATAAGTTGTAAGGATTATGAAAAATCCTACATGGGTAAAACTAAAAGAAAGCTAAATGTCATAGTCAAAGAGCATTTTAGAAACATAAAATTCAATCAAGAAGAATAAGTCAGTAGTAGCATATCATTTTTGGAACAAAAACCAAAACATTGATTCAAATCCAAAATTACTAAAAGGAGTTGTAAACCAAAATAAACTGACATGGGAGAACGTCTTAATATGGAAAAATGGGGACCAAGTAAATTAACTTTGAAATCCCACCAGTTGATAATTTGCTAAAGAAGTTCATAGTTCCACCACCAGAGAGAAAAGAGCAGAAAGACAACAGACAATAGTCGGACCTTTGAGGTTGAAAATGGAAGCTACAGCTTCCGAAACTAGTCCCTCAAAAAATAAAAATGTAACTGATGGAGTGGTAAAAACTGACAAGTAGTTTTACTTAATTCATGGAAATTAATCATTTCTTCACGCTAGCCATATATAGCCTAAGGTCTTTGATAGAGTCAACATGAAAAATTCAATGCCATGGCCAGGATGTGAACCACGGATCTCCTGGTTTCCGTCCAGTCACTCTAACCCATTGAGCTACCATGGCCAACGTGCCATCACGACATTAAATTTTCCATTTGACTCATATATTTCCCCAGTAAACCACTAGGGGCTCTCGCATTCGAGATAACTGTTTGTGGCGACTTACCATCGTAAGTACTTGAGTCCCAGGCTTCATCATTTAACTCTTATTACTTTAGTTAATTGATGGAAATTATTTGTAATTGTAAATATTTCAATGAGGGTATAAATGAGAGATCAAACTGTAAATGCTGTGTAATACATTTATCTCAATCTGTCTAGTAATTTTAACAAGTGAGTATAATCTTTAAAATATATTTCTGAAATCAGTAAATAAGTACATATTTATTAATTATTATTATTATTACTATTATTATTAAATTTTAGATGAGTCGCATTTTTTACACATCTGCTTCACTTTCGTACCTATTTTGAGGACATGTTTCGCAAATCTTCGTTTGCATCTACGGCTCTTGTGCGACTGACGCTAGATCCAGCGGTGTGGGTAATTCTGGGGTTGTTGCTGCCATCTGTTGATTTAGTGATGAACTGAAATGTGGGATTCTCTTCTAGCGGGATTTCAAAGTTCATTAGTTGGTTTTTATGTTTTTCTATGTATATCCTCTCCCATATGACGAGTTCACTATGTTTTTGTACGTATTTTAGTAATTCTGTGCTATCTTCAATTTCATGATTTTCAGACCAGAAATGAGCTGCTATTGCGGACTTATCAATATTTTTGTATCTTAAGTGCCTGAAGTGTTCTTTCTTTCTAGTGCCTATGTTCCTTTTTGTCCTTCCTATGTAAATTTTTTCACAGTCTTTACACTTAATTTTGTAGATGCCTGACTTTTCCTCTGGTTTTATCTTATCAGTATTATTACTGTGAAGTAGGTTTTTAATGTTGTAATTGTTTTTTGGTGCCAATGTTATATTGTATTTCTTGAATATTTTTTGGAACTTTTTTGTGGCCCAGGGGTGGTAAGTAAATTTAGCAAATCTAGTTTCTTGTTTTATTGGTGTGAGAGCTATGATCTGTTTTAATTTCTTTTGAAGTTTGAATAATTTTAGTTTTTTATCTACAAGGTTTTTTCCATATCCATTTTTAATTGCAGTTTTTAAGATTTGATGGTATTCGTTTTGATATTCTTGCTGGCTGAGAGGTAGATTTACTAATCTGTGTGTCAGACTGTTGATGGTTGCATGTTTGTGTGGAATTGGGTTGAAACTATTTGCTTTGATGTAATTATCTGTGTGTGTTGCTTTTCTATGAATGCCAAATTCTAGTTTTTCATTGCCTTTTTTGATTTTAAGGTCTAAAAAAGGTAGAGTACAGTCCTCTTCAGTTTCTACTGTGAATTGTATGCTGGGTTCTTGCAGGTTGAGTAGTTTCAAAGCATCATCTATTTGTAGGGCACTATTGCAAAGATGTCGTCTACGTATCTGTACCATGTTTTAAACATATGAGGGAAGGCTTTAGTAATATGTGTTTCGAAAAAGCTCATGTATAGATTGGCTAAAAATGGTGATAGCGGGCTTCCCATAGCTAGTCCTGAAATTTGTTTGTAATATTTTCCATCGAAGACAAAATAATTTTGATGTATACATAATTCAGTCATTGCCACATATTCTTCTATTGCATTGGCATCCAGGTTTATAGAATTTAGCCATTTTTTCAGTTGAATCAAAAGTTTGTCTAATGGAATGGTAGGGAAGAGGGAGCGGACATCAAAGGATACTAAAGTGTCATGAGGTTTTAGTTTAAGATTTTGAATTTTTTCTACCAGGTCTAAAGAGTTTTTTATACTCAGAGTATGGAATTGTGGAAAGGACTGAAATTTTTTGGTTAGCCATTTTGCCAGAAGGTAAGTAGGAGTGTTTATATTATTTACAATGGGTCTCATGGGTATGTTGGGTTTGTGTATTTTAGGCAAACCATATATTCTTGCAAGGGTAGGGTTGTCTGGTTTGATAGTTTTTTGTTCTGTAGTTGTTAAAATTTTACTATTAATGATGGTTTTTTGTACATCTTTTATGCATCGATTGAGTGGATTAGAATCTATTTCCTGGAATTCTTTTTGTTGTAGTAACTCTAACATTTTTTCTTTGTATGTAGCTGTATCTAAGATTACTATTTTGTTCCCTTTATCAGCCCTTGAGAAGATTACATCCTTTTTCCTTAAAGATTTAATTATCTGAATTTGTTTCAAATGTTTTATTGGCTTTTTATTTATTAAGTTTTCCAATATAGGAGCTGATTTTTTTCTAATTATATTTTTGTCCATGGTTTCCAAGCCTTCTACTGCTAATTCTATGTCTGCAATGAATTCATCCGGGTTGCTGGAGTATGTTATACATGTTTTTAGGCCTTGGTTAAGTACATCTTTTTCTTCGTTGTTAAAATTTTGCTTTGAGAGTCCGCAATAGCAGCTCATTTCTGGTCTGAAAATCATGAAATTGAAGATAGCACAGAATTACTAAAATACGTACAAAAACATAGTGAACTCGTCATATGGGAGAGGATATACATAGAAAAACATAAAAACCAACTAATGAACTTTGAAATCCCGCTAGAAGAGAATCCCACATTTCAGTTCATCACTAAATCAACAGATGGCAGCAACAACCCCAGAATTACCCACACCGCTGGATCTAGCGTCAGTCGCACAAGAGCCGTAGATGCAAACGAAGATTTGCGAAACATGTCCTCAAAATAGGTACGAAAGTGAAGCAGATGTGTAAAAAATGCGACTCATCTAAAATTTAATAATTTTTCGCTTCACTGTGGTGTTCCAATACAGTTGAATCTCGATTACTATTATTATTTATGTTCATTCATTATATAACATATTTATTAATCTCTGCATATACTCTGTAAAATTTGTAAGTCTTGATGTATGTAACTAACTAATCATTTACAATATTGTAATATGTAAACTTTTTGGACGAAACTTGAAACATGTATTTCATGTCTATAAGTGAATAAACCATTATCATTATCATCATTAATCATTTCTTCACACTAGCCATATATAGTCTAAGGGTTAGGCTCAATGGTTAGAGCGACTGGACGGAAACCAGGAGATCCATGGTTCAAATCCCGGCCGTGGCATTGAATTTCTCATGTTGACTCTATCAAAAACCTTAGCCTATATACTCTAGTGTGAAGAAATGATTAATTTACATCAATTAACCAAAATAACAACAACAAAAAGAATTCCAGGAAATAGATTCTAATCCACTCAACCGATGCATAAAAGATGTACAAAAAACCATCATTAATAGTAAAATTTTAACAACTGCAGAACAAAAAACTATCAAACCGGACAACCCTACCCTTGCAAGACTATATGGTTTGCCTAAAATACACAGACCCAACATACCCATGAGACCCATTGTAAATAATATAAACACTCCTACTTACCTTCTGGCAAAATGGCTGTCCAAAAAATTTCAGTCCTTTCCACAATTCCATACTCTGAGCATAAAAAACTCTTTAGACCTGGTAGAAAAAATTCAAAATCTTAAACTAAAACCTCATGACACTTTAGTATCCTTTGATGTCCGCTCCCTCTTCCCTAGCATTCCATTAGACAAACTTTTGATTCAACTGAAAATATGGCTAAATTCTATAAACCTAGATGCCAATGCAATAGAAGAATATTTGGCAATGACTGAAATATGTATACATCAAAATTATTTTGTCTTCGATGGAAAATATTATAAACAAATTTCAGGACTAGCTATGGGAAGCCCGCTATCACCATTTATTTTTGGCCAATCTATACATGAGCTTTTTTGAAACACATATAACTAAAGCCTTCCCTTATATTTTTAAAACATGGTACAGATACGTAGACGACAACTTTGCAATAGTGCCCTACAAACAAATAGATGATGCTTTGAAACTACTCAACCTACAAGAACCCAGCATACAATTCACAGTGGAAACTGAAGAGGACTGTACTCTACCTTTTTTAGACCTTAAAATCAAAAAAAGCAATGAAAAACTAGAATTTGGTATCCATAGAAAAGCAACACACACATAATTATATCAAAGCAAATAGTTTCAACCCAATTCCACACAAACATGCAACCATCAACAGTCTCACACACAGATTAGTAAATCTACCTCTCACCCAGCAAGAATATCAAAACGAATACCATCAAATCTTAAAAACTGCAATTAAAAATGGATATGGAAAAAACCTTGTAGATAAAAAACTAAAATCATTCAAACTTCAAAAGAGATTAAAACAGATCACAGCTCTCACACCAATAAAACAAGAAATAAGATTCGCTAAATTTACTTACCACCCCTGGGCCACAAAAAAGTTCCAAAAAATATTCAAGAAATACAATATAACATTGGCACCAAAAAACAATTACATCATTAAAAATCTACTTCACAGTAATAATACTGATAAAATAAAACCAGAGGAAAAGTCAGGCATTTACAAGATTAAGTGTAAAGACTGTGAAAAAATTTACATAGGGAGGACAAAAAGAAACATAGGCACTAGAAAGAAAGAACACTTCAGGCACTTAAGATACAAAAATATTGATAAGTCTGCAATAGCAGCTCATTTCTGGTCTGAAAATCATGAAATTGAAGATAGCACAGAATTACTAAAATATGTACAAAAACATAGTGAACTCGTCATATGGGAGAGGATATACATAGAAAAACATAAAAACCAACTAATGAACTTTGAAATCCCGCCAGAAGAGAATCCCACATTTAAGTTCATCACTAAATCAACAGATGGCAGCAGCAACCCCAGAATTACCCACACCGCTGGATCAAGCTTTAGTCGCATAAGAGCCGTAGATGCAAACAATGATTTGCGAAACATGTCCTCAAAATAGGTACGAAAGTGAAGCAGATGTGTAATAAATACGACTCATCTAAAAATTAATAAAATAATAAGAGTTAAATGATGAAGCCTGGGACTCAAGTACTTACAGTAGTAAGTTGCCACAAATGGTGTATCTCGAATGCGAGAGCCCCTAGTGGTCTACCGGGGAAATATACAAGTCAAATAGAGAATTAATTTGGCCATGTTAGCTCAATGGGTTAGAGCGACTGGACAGAAACCAAGAGATCCATGGTTCAAATCCTGGCCGTGGCATTCAATTTTTCATGTTGACTCTATCAAAGATCTTAGTCTATATATGGCTAGTGTGAAGAAATGATTAATTTCCATCAATTAACTAAAATAATAAGAGTTAAATGATGAATTTGAAAGTAATGAGTCTGTAATTCAAACACAAACATCACTTAAATTATCCTTACTTGGACATGTTTCGGAGAATGGTTTGTCCCCATCATCAGCAGTTAGATAAATACATCACTTAACTTTAAAGAGAGTTGATTAAAGACACTAGACAACACTTACTTTTAAATTTTTCCGGAACATGTTTCTGAGGCTTTGCCTCTATCATCGGCCGGCTCTCGACTGGTTCTCGTTGGTGTAGCTGACGATATTTTGTCACAGGTCTCCTCTGGTGGCGGTTCAAGGAACTTGCTGAACAAATCTTTCTGGGGGATGTCGAAATTGAATACTTTGTTCCTATTTTTTGAAATGAAGATTTGTTCCCATGTGGATAGTTCTTGTTTTCCTGATGTATGTTTTAGTAGTTTTGGTTCTGGATTTATGTTGTGGTTTTTTTCCCAAAAATGTGTGGCAACTGCTGATTTTTCTAATTGTTTATATTTTATGTTTCTAAAGTGTTCCTTTGCTCTTGTTTCTAAATTTCTTTTTGTTTTTCCAATATAAATTTGACTACAGTCATTGCATTCAATTTGATATATACCAGATTTTTTGTTAGATGGAATGGCATCTTTGATGTTTGAGCAAATTAGGTTTTTTAAGGAGAAATGGTTGACTGGTGCTAGTTGAATATTTTGTTTTTTGAAGTCTTCCATCTAACAAAAAATCTGGTATATATCAAATTGAATGCAATGACTGTAGTCAAATTTATATTGGAAAAACAAAAAAAATTTAGAAACAAGAGCAAAGGAACACTTTAGAAACATAAAATATAAACAATTAGAAAAATCAGCAGTTGCCACACATTTTTGGGAAAAAAACCACAACATAAATCCAGAACCAAAACTACTAAAACATACATCAGGAAAACAAGAACTATCCACATGGGAACAAATCTTCATTTCAAAAAATAGGAACAAAGTATTCAATTTCGACATCCCCCAGAAAGATTTGTTCAGCAAGTTCCTTGAACCGCCACCAGAGGAGACCTGTGACAAAATATCGTCAGCTACACCAACGAGAACCAGTCGAGAGCCGGCCGATGATAGAGGCAAAGCCTCAGAAACATGTTCCGGAAAAATTTAAAAGTAAGTGTTGTCTAGTGACTTTAATCGACTCTCTTTAAAGTTAATTTATCATAACAAAACTGTTTTCAACACTTCCAAGAAAGGAATTGAAATACATCAGTTTCTAACCTTTTGCTTCAAATAATATTAAATGATGAAGCCTGGGATTGAAGTACAGTCCAGCAACACAAAGAAGGTCCCTGTAAGGAATGTGCCCTTTTATACAGTGATACAAAGACAGGGAAACATGCTACACAAGGAGCAGAACTGTTAAAAAAAAACATGTGCCCTATTCACTCTATACACTAAAACTGAGAAGATTCATTCACTAAAGTAGAAGCCGTCAGAATGTTTTTGAATGGTACCTGTCCAGCGAGGGTGTGGGAACCTTCTCCAACCCCCCTGCGTCTCATCCCTTGGAGACTTTCTCTCCTGTGGAGGAGTATACTTACAATAGTAAGTCGCCACAAATGGTTATCTCGTATGCGAGAGCCCCTAGTGTTTTACCAGGCAAATATACGAGTCAAAAGGAGAATTTAATGTCATGATGACAAGTTGGCCATGGTAGCTCAATGGGTTAGAGTGAATGGACGGAAACCAGGAGATCTGTGGTTCAAATGCCGGCCATGGCATTGAATTTTTCATGTTGACTCTACCTGACTACAAGTAGGTTTCTTTTTCTTTCTTTTTTCCCAACAATGATTGTTGCATGTTCTCCTCAGATCTCCTTTGCATGGAATATTGACTTGCGATACTTTACATTGGAACATTATGAGCAACAACAGGTCATTCTTTCTCTACACCATAGTTGTCTTTAACTGTTTCCAATTACTGCAGTGTTTGTTTCTGAATGTAATTGGTTTGGTAGTTCATAGGACCTCAGAATTATAGCAACAACAAAAGTTAGTATTCAAACTTGATGTTTCAGGATGTATTTTCAACATTCTCATCAGATTCTGGAAATGTACATGATTTTCCTGAAGGCTCAGAGCATAAACACCACAGCAGTACCAGTGCAATGCCGAAAAGTAAATCAATGCCAGACTATCAGGAAGTGCAGAAACAAGATCTCTATCCTTCAGCACCAGGTATCGTACTAACAAATACAATTTTAGTGAGAAACTTTTCATATTAGTTGCCATTATTTGTGGACATGGTCTGTATCTGTGAAAGTTATTTAATTAAAGAAGTACACTTACAATTATTTACAAATTATTCATGTACAAAAGGTATAAATATTGTCGCCACTGTAGTGTAGGTGGTGTATTTGCTTCATGTTCGAAACTCGGTCAGGGTGAGTTACCTGGATAAGGCTTTTTCTGAGGCTTTCCCTTATCCTGAAAGATTAATGTTGGGTAACTCTAAGCTTTATGGGTCCTGGGTTCATTTGAACATCATTTGTTGTCAGATATGACCTAACTGGTTAAAGGATTAAATTATGGAAATTAATTTCGATCAATTAACATAACAGGGTTGAAATATGAATCCTGGGACTTAAGTATTTACAATATAATAAGTCGCCATAAAAAGTATGTATCTCCTTGTGGTTTACCAGGAAAAAAAGTCAGTTGGAAAATTTGTGATGCTGGCATGTTGCCATGGTAGCTCAATGGTGAGATTGGGAGAACCATAATTCCTATCCTGGCTATAGTATTCAATTTTTCAGTCTGGTTCTACTGTTTAAAACCATGGTTAAAGGATTTTAATTAAAATATAAAAAAAAAAGTATAAATATGATGGTTATAGATTGATTTTATGGTTAAAGGTTGACAAAGGTGAAGTGAAATAATAACTTGGAAGATTGTTGAACCAGATTTATGACACTAACTTCATTTATTTGAATTTAAAAGTGTAACAAGCTTGCTTCCTCAGCCTTAGTCCAACTGGCAATACTGATTCCAGATGTGATATCATTTGGTTCCCTTGTGTTGAAACTGTTAAGACAAGAAGGCAAGCTTTCCTAGAATTGCAAGCAGTAATACTCATTTCCCTAGTAACGAGATCCACTACCAGAGCCATCTATGTTTACTTGCAGGTCATGATGCACGGTTTCGCCAGAGTAGAGATGCTTGCAGAAAATCAAGTAGTAAGAAAACGTTAACAGATCTTACAGACAGTGGAGTGAGTGTGGTGTCAGATAGTTCGCCTGTTGTCCATCCTAGTCCTCAGTGCAAAGATAGGTAAGTGTTTAATTAAAACTACAAGGTGTGAAGTAATGTGTCTATATCTTCTTGATTCACTTTTATTTTAACTTGTGCTTCTTTCAATTTTTATACTTGAAGGTTTTTGTTGTTTAGTTATAGGAAATATCTTGACCTTTTCCTGTTGCCCTTATCAGTTTTCTTTGCTTACCATTCTCTTCTATCCCTCTGACTCTTGTTCCCATTCCCTGTGTATAAGCATAGAAACTGCAAACTCCAGACTTTGGTACAATATAAATAATAATAATTCAGAGTAACATAGAATGAATGCACTGACAGCTTTGTACAGAAAGTTAAAGTTAGAATCATATAAGGAAAATTATGTGGGGAAAAACAGATCAAGGCTGCCAGAGATAGCAAAATTGAAAGATTTAAGACATTTAGATGAATATATCAAAATTTATGGAAAATATATAAAAAATCCATGTGTAATAAATACGCATCATCTATAATTTAATAATTTAGATGAATGTTCAAAGTTTGGAATAAAACTCAATTAGTAGCATGAGATTCTTGAATGTAAAGAAACCCAAGTAATGAGAGGAAAAATAAGTTTAGAGAAATAAGCTAATGTATGGATGAAGTGATTAAAATTAAAATAAGATCCAATCCAGCCCAAGAAAGAATCCTGCTGTAAATAAATGTAGCACATCTTTCTAGCAAATAAAAAATATAATTTCAAATGATATTCCAAATTATTGCACTGCCTGCATTATCAGGTAGAATTAACGTAGTAACACTTGAATTTATTGTGATGGCCATGTCACCTAGAGCAAAGCAACAGATGTACTACTGCAGATCAGGGCAAAATAATAGTTGTGATGCTAAGTGAGCTTTTGGTGCAAGTTATTACAGTCTCTTGACAAGAAAAGGCTACATCAAGTGGAAGAAAGTGAACAGAATGTAAAAGTGAAAGTGAAAATTGATGGAATGTTTCAGTATGTACATTTTTGTTTGAGCTAAATTAACATTATTTCTATAAGTGTAAGGATGGAAGTAAAAGACGTGGGAACTGTAAATACATCAAAAAAGATAAGGATGGTTTTACAGTGGTTCAGGTAAAGTGAAGTACTTTGTGAAAAGTTTCATAAACAATGAATGTTTTATCATTGTTAAGACATTTTCTGCAAATTTTACTTCATTAACACTCTTTGTCCAATCGTCATTTAGTGTAAGAATTAGTGTAGAACTGTGAAGGATACATGGGGAGGTAATGACAATTTCTTGAGCTCCCAAAAGCAACCATGAGATGTGAAACTAGAGTGATCTCAGGCATTTTGCCTGAGAGAGGCTATAATTATTGGGAAACATAACAGCTGGTGTATCTATCAGGAGTATAAATACTGTTACAATTGTAACATGGACATTGTTTAACTCACACCTTGAAGTATATAGTTTACAAGTCCTCAGTACTCAAAAGGAACTGTCTATCAACACTGTATGTGTCTTCTCTATCCAGTGCATTCTCATTTGAAATGAAGCTCAATGTACTGATATTGAGTCTTGTTTAAAACTTGGGTCAAATACTTCTCAAAAAATGTATGGTTACAGTACAGACAGTAGCCATTTTGTCAATTAGAGCATTCTCATTACAATACAATACAGTGTTTATTAGCCACAGGAATTCATACAGAATTATAGGCATTGTCAATATAAATCCTTTCATGGAAGTGTTGAAAACAGTGTTGTTGTATAAATTAAATTAATTGGGAGTCGATTAATGACACAAAACAACATTACCTTTTAAATTTTCCCGGAACCGGTTTCTGAGGCCTTCCCTCTATCTTCAGCCGGACATCGACTTGTTCTCATTGGTGTAGCTGGCAATATTTTGTCATCGGTCTCCTCTGGTGGCGGTTCGAGAAGATTTGTTCAGCAAGTTCCTCGAACCGCCACCAGAGGAGACCGATGACAAAATATTGCCAGCTACACCAATGAGAACAAGTCGATGTCCGGCTGAAGATAGAGGGAAGGCCTCAGAAACCGGTTCCGGGAAAATTTAAAAGTAAGTGTTGTTTTGTGTCATTAATCGACTCCCAATTAATTTAATTGTCAATATAGTTAGAGTATTTAACAATATTTACAGTTCATATATGAGGTATTTATAATCTAAAGTTTACAGATAATTTACACAATTACACTTTAATTACACTTAATTTTAATCCTTTGGCCAGCTAAAATTCTTCATTGATGAGTCTTCCAGTCTTGGACACGTGAAACAAGAATAGAAATGGAATACATTAGTATAATTATGCACAACAAACTGATTAGTTTATGCCTTACCTGATTTGTATCCTAAGTATTCATTTACTGAGCTCTGCCTTAAACTTATTTATAGAGGGTATGTTTTTTAATTGATTTGGCAAGTGGTTGTATAGCTTTAAACCCATGTATTTGACAGAAGTCTCAAATAATTTTGTTTTATGAATATAGATGTGTAATTTGTCTTTATGACATGTGTTTTGGGTGTGTATTTTAGCATTCGTGACATAGTTTGACGTATTAGTCTCCATGTAAATCAATAACTGTTTCATATACACACTTGGTAGGGTCAAGATATTCAAATCTCTGAAATGATTTCTGCAGCTTTCCATTTTTGGAATACCAACCATAATTCGTAATGCTTTCTTTTGTAGCTTAAATATCAACTTACTATTTGTAGTATTTCCCCACAATGGTAGTCCATATGATAGTAGTGAATGAAAGTAAGCAAAGTAACAGGTTCTGAGTGCAGTAAATTCTACTCGAGGCTTCAGCTGATGTAAAACAAAACAAACATGGCTCAGCTTCTCTGCTAACTTTTCTATATGTTTGTCCCAACTTAAATTTTTGTCTACCCATAGTCCTAAGAATTTAGTTTGCTGTTCAAAATTTATCAATCTGGAGCCAATTCTGATGCAAGGGTTTTCCATTTTCCTACAAGCCTTATGCTGAAAATTTAGTGCTATTGTTTTTTCTTCATTTACAAGCAACTTATTGATTTTAAACCAATTTAAACCATTTACTGTAGCTGGTGTTATATTTTGCTGAAGGCTATCATCATCCTTTCCTGCAATGAAAATACTTGTATCATCTGCAAAGAGTGTGATTTTAGCATCTAAGTTGTTCATTAGACATAATGGGAGGTCATTTATATACAGTAAAAATAACAGGGAGCCCAGAACAGATCCTTGCGGAACCCCTGATACTACTGGTCTTCTTTGTGATAACTCGTTTTTGATTTCTGTTTGGCCTCTTTCTGTGAAAGTGATCTCAACAACCTGCTCTCTCATATCAAGGTAGGATTAAACCAATTGAAGGCCACCCCTCTTACACCATATTTATGTAGCTTATTTAACAGAATATTGTGATCTACCATGTCAAAAGCTTTGGATAGATCCAAAAATATACCCATCCCAACTTCTCTTCTGTCCAGTACATCATAGATACTTTCAACAAAATTAATCACTGCCACACTAGTAGATTTCTTACTTTGGAACCCATACTGACTAAAATTAGGCAAGTGAGTCAACCTTGTATATACTTTTCTCCACTTACAATTTACTTACAATATACTTATATACAAGGTTGACTCACTTGCCTAATTTTAGTAACAATGGCACTCCACTTTCTGAAATACTTCTTTTTATTATATATACCCATACTGACTGCTATTAATGATTTTAAATTTTTTGAGGAATGCTATGAGCCTCTTGTACATTATTTTTTCTAATATTTTTGAAAAGGTTGAAAGTAGAGCTATTGGTCTATAGTTGTTTGGGTCCTTTTCATCTCCTTTTTTGAATATTGGTTTTATTTTTGCTACTTTTAGTGCCAGGGGGATTGTGCCGCTTTGAAGAGATTTATTTACTATATGACACAGCGGTTTTAAGATATTCTTGCTACACTTTTTAATTAAGTAGGTTGAACTTCCATCAAGGGCATCTGATTTTTTGTTTTTTAGCTCCCTAATTACATCAGCTAATTCATCATTGCAGAGTGGTGCCAGGAAGTGATTTATCATTGCAATGAATGTGGCCTTTATTTTCTGGACCATCTGTTAAGCTGCTTTTCGTTTGCACACTTTTTGAGACCTCTACAAAGAAATCTTTAAATATGTTGGCTATTTCTCTTGGATTTGTTAGAGTTTTGCCTTTGTGTTTCAATGTAATATTTGCTTGCAATGGTTTGTTTGAGTTAGTTTCCCTTTTTATTATGTCCCACATGATCTTCTGTTTATTTTTGGATGAGTTTATCTTTGTAGTGTTCTCTAATATTTTTGCTGCCTTTATAACCTTTTTATAGATTAATTTATATTTCTTATAATAGTTTACCAATTCTTTGGAAGCATTTCCATTTCTCATTAAGTTGCTAAAGAATTTTAGTTTCTCACTAGAAGTTCTAATGCCCTTGGTTACCCATGAGGAATGTTTTTCCCCGACACTGACTTAAACCAGTGGGAATGCTATATCCTAGTAGTATTTAAAGGTGTTTAAAAATCTAGTGAATGTAGTATCTACTGAAGTTTCCTCATAAATGTCTTCCCAAGTTTCTTTCCCCAGCAAATGGTTGAAGTAATCAATATTTTCTGCCTTCTGTAATCTGACCTTTTTGAATGTTGAACCAGATTTTCTAGAGTTCTTTCTGCTTGGCCAATTTGCTTGGTTAGAGATTGTGCAAAATGATCAGAGAGACAAGTATCAAAAACATCTATATTTTTAACAAAAGTAATTAGATCTTTGCTTAGTCACCCTTGTTGGTACATCAATTGTTGGTAGAATGCCATAAATATTTAATAGAGATGTGAACTTCAGTTTATCATTACTTTGTTGTAAAAAATTTGTTACTATCTCCCACTAGAACTATAGTTTTCTTTTGTTTTAGAAAATAGCTCAGAATAGAATCCAGCCTTGCGATTAGAATGTTTATGTCACTTGATGGATTTCTATAAATACATATGATTATCAGCTTATTGTCTACTTCTATGATGCTGGTTTCAAAATGCTCTTCCATATTTAGTTCCAGAAATGTGGATATAGATTTAGCTTCTACAGAATTTTTTACTAGAATTAATGAGCCTCCATATCTTTTGAATGTTCTACTGTAACCCTGTATTAGTGTGAACCCTGGTATTGTGAGTTGATTTAATTCAGAATTAGTTAGCCAGTGTTCAGTTAGGCATAATATATCTACTAGTTTTAAACTACCATGGATTAAAGCTTCAATTTCAAGGATCTTGTTTCTGATACTTTGGATATTCAGGTGAAAAATCTGCAAAGTTTCACTGTTTTGTGTTCTACCCTCACTTTCTCTTGCGTTTACTAGATTAAGATTTATTGAGTTGCTAAGGGAAGTAGATTTTGAATTATTTATGGTTCCAATGCTTACTTCTTTTTTATATATATGCTTTGACCTTTGATGATTTTGTTTTACTATTTTGGATAAGTTAATATTGTTTAACAATTTAGACTCATTGCTACTACAGCTATTTAGCAAAGATCCTCATCTCAACGGCGTATAATGCCACTGATACAGAATTTCGCCCGTGGGAACAGCTCCTTTCCAGTCTAAACAACCTCGGTGAGCTCCCTCATGATGTCTTCTGGTGAACGCACCATGCTGATATTATTTGTTCCCGCGTGGATGACCACAACATCTGGATCGTTGGTGTTCTTCGCTAGTTGGTTTCTTATGTGCCGTAGTTGAGCGCCAGGATAACAGTACACTCTTATATCATTCTTCATATAATTGCATGTGTGGCGCACAATCGAATCTCCTATTATGATGACCTTTTTTCTTTCGAATTTGTATACGGATTCGTCACCGTCGCTTTCTGCAGACACCTCATACACATTATCTCGACACATTTCATTTCCTTCTTCGTTATCTTGTAAGTCTTGGAGTATTCGGAAACGATCATGTAGACAGATATCACTCTTTTTATTTGTTTGTAGCTTTCTTGGTGCCGCTGAGCTTTTGGTTGTGCATCTCCATTCATCATTTTTCTCCACATGTTCCTCATTTACGTCTTCTCTTTCATTAACTTTCGTACTATGTTCATTCTTCTTCATGTTGATATCTCTTAGTTTTAATTGCTTATTCTCCTCTCGAAGTTTTTTGACTGTTTCGTTGGATTCCTGAAGGTCTTTTCTTAAGATTTCTATTATCTTGTGTAGCGACGCTATCTGATGGTGTTGATTACAGCATCACACTTCGTCAGATTTCACTTTTCCCTTTGCGTTTCTTTGTCTTCATTTCTTCATTTCATTTTCCCAGCGAAAAATCAAGTAGAAATTTACTCAATGTATGGTGATCTCAAACTGAAGAAAACTGAAAATGCAAAATACTTAGGAATACACTTTGATAAGAAACTTTGGAGGAACCACATAGCATACATAACTGATAAAGTTACTAAAAGATTTAAACTATTAAAAAGACTAGCCGGAACAAAGTGGGGTAGTTTTAGAACATTAAACATGACGTATAACACTGGTCCTAACATACTGTGGAGAAATTCTAATAACAGTATCAAAATGTATTAAAACATGTTTGAAACAAACACAAAACCAAGTTCTGGAGCAACAAAAGCTACATCAATTGAACCTCTACATATTATCACTTACAGAAGTTGAACAACAAGTATTACTTTATTTATTTATTTATTTATTTTCAGTTCAGTATAGTGTTAAATACACAAAAGAACCATGTCATATGAATTTATACAGATTGTATGATACAAACGAGGTACTAACTAGACTATTAATAAATTAATCCACACTAATATAGCCTTAGTCAATTTAAGAACACAGCTATACAGGTTGCTTTAGTAAATCCATACACACTAATAATAATAATAATAATAATAATAATAATAATAATAATAATAATAATAACAATAATCTTTATAAAAATAAAGTTCTAACTAGTATTAGTAAACTCATCCACACTATAATAGGCTTTGTCAATTAGGAAACATTTCAGCATTGATTTAAAATTATTATCTTTACAATTCTTGATAGTGACTGGTAGTATGTTATACAATTTTATGCCAATAAAACTAGGTGTCTTATAAAAGTGCAGTTTATGGGTAGGAATCGCTAAGTCGTCTTTATGTCTAGTGTTGTGGTTGTGTCTATCAGAGTTGGTTTCAAGGGTAGGTTAAATTTCCGAAGGTGTATTATTGTGTGGTATATGTATAAGCTAGGAAGGGTTAGAAGTTTCAATTTTATAAATACTGGACGACAAGATTTGTTATTTTTTAGATTCCCAAGGTGTCTGGCGGCTTTTTTCTGCAATACAAAGATTTTGCTAAAATTTACCTTAGTTGTGTTACCCCATACTTAGATCCCATATGAAAGGTACTAGTAGATTAAAGAATAATAGATAATTTTAGCTGTGGGCATAGGTATATATTTTGTTAGATATTTCAGAATGAATAAATTTTTACTGATGGTATTGCCAAGTTTATCAATATGTTCAGAGAAGTTTAAAGTACTGTCTAGTGTAACACCTAATAATTTAGCATTCTTGACCATTTTTACTGGTTCATTGTCAGTGTGAAACTAAAAGAAACTAAAAAGGCTCCCACATAATAATAATAATAATAATAATAATAATAATAATAATAATAATAATAATAATAATAATAATAATAATAATAATCCTTTATTCGCCATTAAGCTTACATGAAGCAATAGGTTTGATCAGTTATAAAAAGTATTTACAATGTATTTACAAGTACAAAAGGTTTACAAATTAATGCATATAAAATTCTAGGTGAAATCAGATTATTTGCATGGCTTAAGCTGGTAATTATCGTAAGTTAATAACTTTACTATAGTAATAATAAAATTAAACAATTAGGTACCTACTACTATAATTTACATACCTACTACTATAATTTACAATAGTTTTACATAAATTTACTAACATGTATGTTATATTCTAAGTATTCTTGTACAGTATAAAATGCTTTTTGTTTAAACCAGTTTTTTAATACAAATCTGTTTTGTGGCAGTTCTTTTATTTCCAGAGGAAGCTTATTGAATAATTTTAACTGTTGATAACAGTGGCTATTTATGGTCTTGCTCAATCGGTTGTGTACAAAATAAGCAAATTAGCCAAGTAGCACAGACAAACTTTTTAGGATTAGTTATAGACAGTAGTTTAAAATGGCACAAACATATAGAAAAGATCAATAAGAAAATAAACAAGGGCATATATGTATTAAAACAGACAACACAAATTATGGATGAAGTCAGTGCACTGAAGGTTTATTATGCATTTATACATGCACACCTAAGTTATGGGGTCATTTTATGGGGGGCAGCAGGTAAGAAAAATATATTAAAAACATTTAGGCAACAAAAGAGAGCAATAAGAATAATGGAAAAAATCCCTTGGAGACAATCATGTAAAAGTAGCTTTAAAAAACTTAAAATACTCACATTACCCTGTTTATATATATTGGAATGTCTCAAACATGTAATAAGAAACCACATAGAAGGAAAAAATAGAAACATTCATGAATATAATACAAGAACAAAACAGAACTACTTTAGAAATAGGTTCAGGGGAACATTAGCTGCCAAATGTATTGAAAGTACTGCAAAAAATTTATATAATCATTTACCTCACTCTATCAAGGCAATAAATGAAGTGAATAAAATTTATGCAATAAAGACTTACCTAGTGAAAAACGCTTTCTACTCAATTGAGGAATACAAAAAGGGAAGAGAGACTTAGACTTAGTTTATTAAATTTTGTTATCAATCTATTGTGTATATCTAGAATTACTAATAATCTGTAAATAGATTTATTTGTTTTATTATTGAACTGTAAAAATGTAATTGTAGTGTTACTTTTGACGATGCTTTGTAAAACATGTTGCAAATGGCAGAATAAAAATCTGAATCTGAATGTTTGCATCGAGTGTCATAACTGTGTACTGAGGAATGATTTATAAATAAGTTTTGATTTTCTTTAACCTGTATGATTAGTGGTGTATATATACATTGACGGTAAAGTCATTATCTTATGGTCTATAAAGCTAGATAAATGAGCAAAAGATCAAGTTGGATTTATACATGAAGTGGCAAAATTAATAGAAATACCAAAAAACAAAAGAACATAATACCCAATTGATAATTTCAGCATTGATTATAATATAAATGTAAATAATTTTATTAATAAAGGGGAAACGGTCCAGAAATGGCTAAGGCCTTAGCTTTAGAAACTAAACACACAAATTGCCCTTCTGTAAACTAGACACACATTTATACAGAGGCTCTCTCTTAGATGTGTGCGAACATGCTGCAAGAAATACTACAAATTTTGATGGTCAGGACATTATTTGTCTGCAAGGATGCAAGAATATTGTTATTTTGTCAGATACTAAAGCAGCAATTCAGGGTGTAGCATCAACATCCTATCCAGAAATGGAAATAGAAATACAAAATATAATCCAGATCATTAAAAATCTTGGAAACATAGTTTTTTCATTGTGGAGTTCAGGGGAGTGAAAGGGCTGATAATATTAGCAAAAAAATAGTGTAAAATTAAACAGAAAGAGACAAAAGCCTTTTCATATGAATAATTTAAATGGATTATAAAAGAAAAAAAAGTTAATGGTAGTTACAAATCTGCACTAACTAAAAAAATTGGTAACTGAGAATCTCTCCGTAATTTTGGAATAGGCTTACTGCAGGACATGATTGCCTATGAAAACATCTCCATATTAACTTCTTCAAATTGTGTATTGTGCTCTCAAAATATAGAACATGTACAAAACTATGCAGCTTTACAAAATTATCAAAATATGGCTTCTAAGTACTGGAGAATGACTTCAATGTTGACTCCAGAGCATTAGCAACATACTTTTTTTTCTTCAATTCAGATGTGAGAAAATGTCCAGTGTTATCAGTGATGTATGTGCCTTCACTCTCAGGTCATCCATGACCAACTCTGGCTTTTATTGTATCAACAGATAAGACAATCACTTACCTTATTCCATGGTTTTGAAGATTTGTTGTGAAGTGTTTCCATAGGAAACTGAATGCTGTCCTAAGCACAGTATTTATCTGTCTAGCAAGATTCATAGTAGTATACATGTTTGCTTTGCAGCCGAGTTCTGTCGTGGCTAATGGAGAGTGAGAAACAGGTTTCTGGTATATGCCACTCCCACAGCGAGCGTGAGATACCTTCAAAACATCGTCTACGTACTGTTCCCACTAATGCTACATCCCCTATTGCAACAAGGTGAGTCATGCAAGCCACAAATGTTTCTTGCACATATTTGTTATTATTGACTTGTATTAATTAATGTGATAGAACAGTTGATAGGAGGAAACCTCATTTACACATGGAGACAACACTGGTTTGCTATTTGTTTGTTGGCTAAGGTTATCTTCTGCTTAGATGTCAGTATCCTTGTCCCATATGTTTATAGATATCTTTTAATAGTCTTGTTAATGAGTAAGGACTGTGATACAATCAAGCAAAAGTTAATATAATTTTGAGTTGAACTAGTTCTCCATTCTCCATATATTGCTAATGTTTACGTAGAACACATTTTGTTAAGAAGGTCCTAACACCATCAGCTATGATTGTTGAATTTCAATTGATTGAACTACTTGGAGGCGATAGATGTCCTGATGAACTTGAAGTTCAAATGTCAAAATTGAACAGTTTTCCTCCACATTTCTTCAAGAATATCTTTTCCCACATGGTTAATGCAGTTGGACCCTGAACACCGGATAAATTGCAACAGCTGTGACAACTTTTACATTGACAAAACAAAAAGGAATTTGAACATTAGGCTTAAAGAAGAATTTTAGGAATATGAGGAACCAAGAAATAGACAAATCGGTGGTAGCTTGCCAATTTTGGAATGATAATCATGATATAGAACAACAAAAAATCCATTTATTAATAAGTGTTAGAGTCCAGCTGCATTTACCACATGGAAAAAGATATTCATCATGAAATATGAAGGAAAACTGTTCAATTTTTTAATGCCATGGCATTGAATTTTTTATGTTGACTCTATCAAAAACTGTTCAATTTCGACATCACCTTTGAAAAGAATGCAAACTTGAAGTTCATCAAGATACGAACAGAGATGCCCCTATCATCTCCAAGGAGTTCACTAAATCAAAACTCAATATGCAACATTAGCTGTGGATGTTAGGAAGGTCCTAACGAAACATGTTCTAGGTATGGAGCATGGAGTACTAGTTTGACCCACAAATGATACCGTTTAATAGTTTGCCTTCTGGCTGTATTTCATAGTTATTGGTGAAAGTTCCTAAGTCCATTTTCTGTACATTTCATGTTACAATGTAGGCTCTGATTGTGTAATGTGGGCATTGAACAATAAGAACTCTTTATACTAATTCACATTGCGGTAACAATAGAGATGTTTAAGAAATAAGATACATTTCTCAGTTGCTGTCCTCAAATTTATAACATCTTTAACAAATACTGTTGGTATTGTCTATTGTTGTCTATTGACAAATAAATAAATGCTATTTGATACTTCCAGGTATGTTAACCATGTATTTCCCGATATTAATGTCTTCCAAAATGCTTTGTGAAGAAGTGTTCAAAACGTTTTTCATCTGTTAACTTTGTTATATCAACATGCAACCAGTAATTTTCCTTGTTGCCTGTTTAATCTCCATGCATAGAAATGACAAATGACATACAAGTTCCACATGATAATGTAAATATAATGCTAGCCATTTGATGTTGTTACAGGCACAGAAAGCCAGCTATTCCATACAGCAATTCACGTTCAGGTTCATTAGAGCGTAGCAGCAGTGGTACAGGAGCTTGGGGTCCAGCACAACCATTTGTAGCTGATCCTTCAATGCCACCTCTCCCCCTCCCACATACAGCAACACAGTTGGAAGAGGCCAGGAGGAGGTTATTGGAGGAGGAGAGCAGATGTAGGCCTGGAAGACAGAGGTAAGGCTTAAGTGACATGGTTAACTGCACAAAAAGAAATGTAATTGAAGATCTAATATCCAAATGTAACAGGGCATTTTATTTGTTTTATTGAGGTTGCATCCATGCCACATGTATGATCACAAATTCTGTGTAAATATTTTAAATCAATTCAATTTTATTACATTACAGCATGCAGTTAGATTAAATATACATACAATATATACAAAGAAACTGTTAAACAATTAGTAAATGACAGCTAACAGATGGCATAGGTACAACCTTCATCTTCATCAATAGGCTATTCCCAAAAAATTAAGTGGTATTAAGTTGTAATTTAAAATTAGAAAGTCAGTGCATCGTATTTGTCATCACAGTATTAGCCTGACATTGCATTCAGAATGATTGCAGCCATTAATTATGATGTTAGTGTTGTCAGCATACAGAATAGTTTCTGCATGGGGAATATTAAGCAGGATGCAATTAATATATTGTCGCGAATCCCTTTTTACGACTGGCGGCATATGTGCAAAAAGGATTTGCACAGCTTGTTTACCCAAAGGAACTGAGAGGCAGACAGTGTGGTAATAAAGAGCTTGCAGAGCGTGAGATAAAGGACTTGCCAGCATGATTAAGTTTCCCGTTTAGAAAATTCTAGTGATATCTTGATTGACAGAGAACAGTCGATTTCTTGTTTATTCCAGAAATCTCTCAAATTTATCAATGAGGTTGTTTAAGAAGGCGACGACTCGCCTAGAGTCAGTCGTGAACAGATGTAACGAGAGCTGATGTTGTAAACAGGTGTAATCAGAACGCTGTTGTGGTCATCGACCTTGGTAGATCGTGATTGTGTATGTGATATAATACTGCTACTGTGAGTGTATTTCTACGCAAATAAAGTAACGAGTTGAATTTCTACAAATTGGACTTTTAATTTTACGAACCCACAAAGTCACAATTGGTGTCAAGAAGTGGAACATCGACAATGGACACGGCATTGGGAAAGATTTTACAGAAACTGGAGGAAATAAAGGCGGCTAACGACAACCTCACTGCAGAACTGAAAGAAATGAAGGCCGAATTGACAACGAAGACGGAAGCTGCAAACAATAACTTGGCTGCGACAATGACCGCGAAGATGGCCAGACTGACCACGGAAATGAAAGCGGCGAGTGATAGCCTGGCAACCGAAATGAAGGCTGCGAATGAAGCCCTCGCCTCCAAATTTGAGGAGCAGTTGGCTGGTGTAAAGGAGGACGTCACGGACCTGCAAGCGGATGGGTGCAGTGAACGAGCGCGTCGAAGACCTGGCGATCCGCGTTAACGAGCTGAAAGGAAAGGCCGACAGCAATACAAAGTCCCTGAACGCCATAGTGGAGGAGGTTGTCGGCAGGAGGTTGAAGGATTTAAAGGTCTATGCGCTGGGACACGACAAATCTACGCGCGCCAAACCTCCTAAATACAATGGCGTGACAACTTTCGAAGTCTTCCGCCGTAAATTCGACACTCTGGCCAAACACAACAGGTGGTCACCAGAGGAAGAAGCCGAACAGCTAATAGCCTGCCTCCAGGGATGGGCCGCAGAAGTCCTGAACGCGGTCCAGACAGCGGCGGCACCCAAGGACAACTGAGAGGCCCTGGAGAACCGCTTTGGAAACCACCGCTTAGCCGCTACCGAAGCCAGCTGAAATCAGGTCGCAGCAGCCAGGGGAGATGCCGCAGGAGTTTGCCCTGGCAATTGAGCAGCTGGCCAGCAAAGCCCTAGTCGACCTCCCACCCGAGTTCATATCCTGAGAGGCTGCCTATACATTTGTAGACGGGGTATGAGACACGGAGATTCGTCAGCGCCTAATGCTTGGCAATTACAAAACTATCCACGAGGCGCTAACGGCAGCATTGAGGATGGAGGCGGCCAAGGTGACAGATACCCCGAATTCCAGAACAAGTATACACTATAATGGAGACCAAAGACCAGTCGAGGAATGTTCGCGAGGACCTAGTGGCTGGTGTTGGGGGTGTGGACAGCCGGGACACCTAGAGAAAGACTGCCCACACCAGGAAGAGCAGCCAGGAAACGAGTAAGGACCGTCGTGGAGAGGGGCACATCGGCGTCATCACCACCATCCCCTCGAGTGACTTCGCGCCGTCAGCCGGCGTATGGATGACAGCCTCATCGCAGACGCTTGGGTGAGAGGAAAGCCGTGCCGAGTGCTCGTAGACACTGGGGCAGCTGTGACCATCATCAGACCTGACATAGCCAAGGGTTTGCCGTCGAGAAAACCGAGCCGACCATACCAGCTAGTGACGGCATCGGGTGACACTTTGCCTGTGGAGGAGGCCCTACTGAAGTTGACCTTGGGACGGAGTGCCGTTTGTCTGTGGTGTTTGTCGCGAAGGTGGCTGAGGAGGTGATACTAGGATTGGATGCCCTCAGGAGCCACAAGGTGACGGTCGACATAGGCAGGAAGGTCCTGCGGCTCAATGGAGAAGTGGTCATGCTCCGGCAACCCGAAGAGCGCCTTGGAATCTGCAGGGTCGTCTTGAAGGAAGACGTGGTTGTCCCCGCGAGAAGCAAGGTTGTGGTGACGGCGCGACTGGAAGGCCAGCGGACGAAGAACATGATGCTGGACCACAAGACGCCTGTGCACGGATTCCGTGTAGCCTGGACATTATTGCTGTGCCGAGAGGAGGTGCCAGTGAGGCTGCTCAATGTAACAGACAGTGATAATGACATCCAGGCCGGGACGGAGTTGGGGACGTGCGAGCCCGTGGTCAGCATTACAACAATCAATAAGACACAGGAGCCGGTTTGACGCAACACCTGGGCCCCGGCTGGAAAGCTTATTGGAGAGGGCGACCGACCACCTGACCGCAAAACAGCTCGAGAAGGTTCGACAAGTGCTGAGACGATACTAGCACGTCTTCAGTCAAGGTAACAGTGACTATGGCCGCACGGACAAAGTACTATACTGCATCGACACCAGAGATGCCCGGCCTATTCGGCAACCACCTAGACGAGTTCCACTGGCATCGATGTCCGGCTGAAGATAGAGGAAAGGCCTCTGAAACTAGTTCCGGGAAAATTAAAAAGTAAGTGTTGTTTAGTGTCATTAATCGACTCCCAATAAATTTAATTTATACAAAATTTTTTCAACACTTCCATGAAAGGATTTTCCAATCATTTATAACAAAAATTGTAGAGAATGTAATATGTTTCCCAATGTAAAGAAATTGCAGCAAAAAATTAAATTATCATTTTTTTGGTAAAAACTATTGTAGATAGAAAAATTATAATAAAAGGGCCAAAGGTAACCAAATTAAAGAGAAAGAAGGTAATAAGATAGCTGTAGGGCCTGCATATGATGCATGGAGTTTTCAAAGTAAAGAAAGTAGTGTAATTTCAATCTAAATCTTTAAATTCATTTTTCTCCACTTTCAATTTTTGAACATTTTTGTATCTTCAAAATGCTCCAACTTCTGCAATTCTCAACGAATTTGTATTAAACTTAGCATACATATTCCTAAATAAATGTTTAATAAAAGTTGGTATTTTTGTTTATTTAAATTAAATAGTTTATTTATTATTGAGTTTTAAATCTCAAAATTGCAAAAAAAATTAAGACAAATTTAATATATTCACACATAAAAAAAATTTTCTCCAAAAATACTTGATACACACTTTAAAAGTATAGCAACTTTTATAACTGATGTACAGAGAAACCTGAATCTAAAATTTAAAGCTTCTAAAAGAAAAACTGTATGACCTGGGACTTTTTATATAACATACAAAAATCATACTATAAAAAGCACTAAATATTTAAAAAAAAAACTATTTTAAGATAGAAATATGAATTTTGAAAGCTTAACTAGATTCCCTATACCCCACCTAATGACAAAATTTCAAGCAGTTCTGATGTAAACTCTGGATTTTAGCATTTTTCACAGATGCCTCCCCTTAAGGAAGTAATGTTCTTTGAGACTATGGCTGGAATTTGAACCATGGATCTCTTGGTTTCCATCCATCGCTCTTACCCATTAAACTACTATGACCAACATACCGTCATGACATTAAATTCTCCAACTGACTCATATTTTCTTGTTAAACCACTAGGAGCTCTCGTATTCGAGATACACCATTTGTGGCAACTTACTATTGTAAGTATTAAATTTCAGGCTTCATCATTAAACCCTTATCATAAGTTTATTTCCACCAATTAACTTAAATAAGAATTTAATGATGAAGCCTGGGATTGAAGTACTTACAGTAGTAAATCACCACAAATGGTGTATCTCGAATACGAGAGCCCCTAGTGGTTTAATGAGAAAATATGAGTCAGTTGGAGAATTTAATGTCATGACGGTATGTTGGTCATGGTAGTTCAATGGGTAAGAGCAACTGGACGGAAACCAGGAGATCTGTTGTTCAAATCCCGGCCCTGGCATTGAATTTTTCAGTTTGACTCTATCTAACCAAAACCTTACCCTATATATGGCTAGTGAGAAGAAATGATTAATTTCCATCAATTAACTTAATGAACAAAACTGTTATTCACATTTATTTTACATGGAATTTTTGTACATTTACGGCACTCAATATTTTATACAAGCTCAATTTCATGCCATCACAAGATTATTAAGTTTTGCTGAACAAGGGAAAGTTTGAAGGTTTTAGTGTTGACAAGTATGTACATTTGTTGTTGAGTATGAGCAAGCTTGACCACAACTTTAACAACTCCAGTATTAATTTAAAAAGTGTGTAGAAGTAGCTCCGTTTTCTGTCATTGTAATAGAGCCCACGAGCACAATAACATGGAGTAATCTTTTGTGTGATTCAGGTTCAGTGCGTCATCAAAAGCTGCAGTTGGTACCATGCACTCATCACTAGATTCACCTATATCTGGCCAATCAACATTAAGAAAATGTGGTCGAGGTGGGCGTGCTTCATTGCCTGGTACAGCTTCAAGTAATGAGAGCTCGGAGTTTACCACTGTTGTGTTTTCTTTCTGTGATGAGCAGTTTCCCTATCGAACTAAAATACCTGGGCGGCCAATTACATTACGCCAGTTTAAGGAATATTTGCCCAAAAAAGGCAGCTATCGGTAAGTTAAATCTGCAGTTTTCTGATTGAAGTAATTAACTTTTTTTTTAAAACATGGAATTCATTGAGAAAGGTATTTGTAATTGGTTTTTTTTTTTAGATTTCATTTTTATTCACATTAATTTGCACTATATTGCATTTTGTGAGTTCGTGCTGGCCACTTCAGACATGTCAAGGAAGGTTCAATTTGGTTACATATGTAAATAAACATTACATAGAGATATAGAACACAATATTAAAGCAAATCAATATAAGAAAATGGAAAGAAGCATGTAAGAAAAAACACTCCACTAATATTTTCCTGCAGTTACAGAAGTTATGCAAGGAGTTTCCCCAAGTTAGGAATAAAGACACCAATGTTTTAAAACACAAATTATTTGAAATTATGCTTAAAAACATTGTTAAAAGTGAAGCTAACTTCATATTAAAAGATTTATTGAGTCATATTTTATTAAAACTCTGCTCATTTTAACTAGTAAAAGTAGAAGAAACTAGATGATGATAGACATTAACAATTTAAGTTCCCTCTCTTAATAAAAAATGTTTAAAATATAAAGATCTCAAAATAAATATTGCCAACAATTTTAGTGTAATGTTTTTGTAGTGTAAGAAAAATTACCTTAGAAGAAAATAGGATAGCCTGTTATGTTGTTATATCGTCAAAGTAAATATAATTTAAAATGTCACTGTTACAATTATATAGTGCAAAAAAGTTGAATCATAGAACATTCTCCAGTATTAAGATTCATCAAATTGAAGTAGAATTGGGTGAAGATGACTATTATACAAGATGTCTCTTAAACTCTTTTTACCTTAATTTGGGAAATGCCTTTGGGCAAAATTGAGTGAGAAAGGATTGCTTTCCATGGGGAAGGAATTGGTGTACTTTTGCAGTAGTTGCTTGCGCTGTGGTCAACAAACATCCAAACAATTACAATAAGAAAAATGAGGCTCTAAAACTACACAGCAAAGGGCATCTAGTCATCAAAACCAAGAAACATCATGTAACAGGGGAAAACAAAACAAGCCAATCATAAAGTCATGCCCCCCTGACCTGAGCAATCAACATTGAAACTTTCTCCAAGGGTTCTTTGACTATGTCCATCCACAACACAGTAGCCTGGAACGAGGGATAGGGGGTGAGAATTAACTGCACACAATATCCCTGCCCACCCATTCTTTCTTAAGCCTCTTACAATATTTCAAAGTACTCTTATCTTCTAGTCTACTCTGTATTTCTGCTTTTATTGCCTTCAGACCTTAATTTCACATTATTCTTTGTTTATAAATTGTCTCATTCATTACAATTTTGCAAACCTACATGCAGGATGTTTCAAAAACAAAGTTTATTTATTTTTAGTGAAGTGACATATAGAAAAAAAAAGTGCTATGAAATCAAAGAAGTAGTTTGAGTAAAAACTATTTGTAGTTGATTTATTGACACTCATCCACTTACTTTTTTATATTATTGAGGGACTAGTTCCAGAAGCCATTGCCTCCATTTTCAACCCCACTCCAACTAGCATCTGTTGGAGGAGAGAGGTTGAAAATGGAGGTAAAAGGCTTCCGAAACTAGTCCCTCAATAATATAAAAAAGTAAGTGACGAGTGTCAATAAACCAGCTACAAATAGTTTTTACGATTAATTTTGATGTCACTGTTACTGAATTACTCCAATGACACATAAGAATAGAGTCAACATGAAAAATTCAATGCCATGGCTGGGATTTGAACCATGGATCTCCCGGTTTCTGTCCAGTCGCTCTAACCCATTGAGCTACCATGGCCAACATGCCATCACTTTATTAAATTCTCCATTTTACTCCTATATTTCCCCAGTAGACAACTAGGGGCTCTCGCATTCGAGATACACCGTTTGTGGCGACTTACTATCGTAAGTACTTAAGTCCCAGGCTTCATCATTCAACTCTTATTATTTTAGTTAATGGAAATTAATCATTTCTTCACACTAGCCATATATAGGCTAAGATCTTTGATAGAGTCAACATGAAAAATTCAATGCCAAAGATCTTAGCCTGTATACGGCTAGTGTGAAGAAATGATTAATTTCCATCAATTAACTAAAATAATAAGAATTTAATGATGAAGCCTGGGACTCAAGTACTTACAGTAGTAAGTCGCCACAAAAGGTGTATCTCGAAAACGAGAGCCCCTAGTTGTCTACCGAGGAAATATACGAGTCAAATGGAGAATTTAATGTCGTGAATGCACGTTGGCCATGGTAGCTCAATGGGTTAGAGCGACTGGATGGAAACCAGGAGATCCGTGGTTCAAATCCTGGCCATTGCATTGAATTTTTCATGTTGACGCTATCAAAGATCTTAGCCTATATATGGCTAGTGTGAAGAAATGATTAATTTCCATCAATTAACTAAGACACATAAGAAGTTTGAGTTTGGTTGTCTATGTTTTTAGCTTACATAAATGTTGTTAGGGCACTTTGGTTTTGTTTATTTAGTTTACAGAAAGGCTATACACAAACAAGAACAGAAGTCCCCAACCATAGGAGAAGTTTCAATTGACTGGTTGCTTATGTTATAGTACAAGTCATTCAGGATCATTCTAACACAATCTTTCAACAGCAAGGTACTGCTCCCTGTGTCAAAATTTGGCAGTCTTTAACCACTTGCATAGGGCTTCAGAAGCTGAAAATCTAATTTCCTCCCATTTTGTTTCTGTATGTAATTTGAGTTGTTTGTTGCAGGTATTTTTTCAAGACGGAATGTGATGATTTGGACACTAAGGTAATTCAAGAAGAGATCACAGATGATAGTGAAATTCTGCCATTATGGGAAGGAAAGATCATGGCTCAGGTGAAACCGATAGAGTGAGGCTCAGTGACTGTTATTTAATGTACAACCATCAGGTGCGAAACGTGTGCCTTTTCTCATCAGACATTTTTTTCTCTACAAAAGTGTACGTGTTCCTGTATAAGAAACTTCTCAGCGATACCCTTGCTACCCCCCACCCTATAGTACAACTATTTACGTTTAATTGCCGGGAGATACGGAATGAGAAAGGATCAGTTATTACTATTTAAAGCATTAGAAATCCATCAATATAGACTCCATTCCTTGGAAAGAGATATGGCAGCTTTACGCGGCAGTGTATAAAAAATAAAAATAATTTTCATCATAATAATAGTATTTTATTTTTATTTTAAAAAGTTTTTATTTCATCTTTTGTAACAGAAAAAAGAAACTGTATCATCAGATTGGACAAAAATATGTCAAGAAAAGAAGTAAACAAAGAAGCTGTTATATTTAATACTACAAGATGTGCATTTAAAGAATGCAGCTATTTAATGTTTGCTTTGTCTGTGTATTTATAAATAAATTGACTACTGAACATGGTGTTTGGACCAGGCACTGTACTAGGGATGGACAGTTACAGGAGTAACAGTATACCATCTGACATAACGCTTACTGGTAACCGTTACTCACTGTAACTGTGACACATCCCTAACCTTCACATACCCTTTTCTTGCCAAGCCAATGATAAAAGGCAGCTGTTTTACTTTTCTTTCTTTATTCCTGAATTATTGGATTGCAACATTTGGTTTGAAAATAGCTCAAGTGTGAGATTGGCAAGAAGGATTAAATGAAATAAATTTTAAAATAGTGGTTTTATATTTGTCTTGTTTGAATTTTAAGGGTCACGAGTCTGAAAATGATTGGCTTTCAAGGGAATTTGGGTATTAAATAGAAACATCAGAATTATTTGAAGCCATATGTTTGGCATGTAAAAAATATTGTGAAAAAATTGGCATTAGTGTAAGACTAATTTTAACTACATTGTGGCAGAGGTGTTTTTAAAACTTCAGAAAGGCTGATTCACAATAAACAAGAACGATAAAGTTAAAATACATGCAATTTAATATGAGTGTTGATCATGGGAAACAAGATCTGGTCTGTAGATATTGTTGAAAGTGGCAGAATGTTCATCCTGACTCCCTCAGATCCATTCCAATGAATGTGTCAGGATATTTCTGCTCTGTTGTCAGAAAATAGGCTTATATTTCCACTGTTTTGTTAATATTTTGACAGTTTGTAAATTATGCTGCAGATTTGCATATTTTACAGGTATATTTTATAAATAAATCTTTATTGATCTTAAAATATTGCAAGTTGATTACAGTGATCTTGAAATCAAAATTACAAATTGACTTTATTTAATAACAAAAAGCACTAATTTTTTACTTATATCTAGTATTAAATTTAGTTTAAATTGTATTGTTTGGTACGTGTTAACATTTATAAAACATTTAACCATAAATTATTTTATAAATTCAGTTGCAAAAGATTCCTGGAGGGTTGCAATCATCCTTATAGTGTTTGAATATGTTTATGTATATAAAAGGGATTATTAGAGCATAAAATTGCTGTCCCTGATGATATGGAACTCAAAATTGCTCATTACTTCAAAAACTACCAACTTCAAATGCCCAGAACAGCACAAAAACATGCTTAGAATAACAATCAATCATAAACCAAACAATGACCTATGTGATTTCTATGCAAAACGTTGCATTTTCCCTCGTGATGTGCTAATAGAGAGAAACAAAGTAACAATATATCAGTACCATAAGAGGAAAATTATACCTAATTCAATATCATGTGTAATTACAGTTTCAATCAACAAAAATTTAACCTCTGTTAAATTGCAATTCCTTTTCTTGGAAGTGTTGAAAACAGTGTTGTTATGATAAATTAAATTTAAAGGGAGTCGATTAATGACATTAAATTAAGTGTTGTTTAGTGTCATTAATGGACTCCCTTTAAATTTAACTCTGTTAAATTACTTATAACAGCACTAAACACACTTGCTAGCGATTGTATTAGTCTCAAAGTGAAGATGCAGGATTTTGAAATGGTTAAAACAAAGTGGAAGAGCCAGTGTTGATATCACACTAAAGCCACTTTCGCATTAGCCACACTTCTTTGCAAATGATGATATGGGTATGTCAGTGACATAACTTGTATATTGCAACATAGGCTTACACTTTGATACACCAAATGATAGTAAATAACAGAGTAAAGTTTGATGATTGAATATCTTCACATTAGTTCATTACTTTGCAGCAACCCTTCTGATATAGAGTTCTGTGTTTTAATGCTCATTTGTTATTCTAAACATGTTTTCACGTGGTTTTGAGCATTCAAGGTCAAACGTGTTCCTTGTAAGAACAAAGCTTTGTAGCGATTAACAAGCATCAAAAAGGTATAACTGATGAATTAGAAACAAATGACATCCCAAAATCAACTTTGTAAATGTGGTCCTGAGTTATTGTAAACCAGTCTTAGTAACAAAGACAAAGTGAATATAATGTTTTGATACACTTACGTGAAAAGTAAATCTCAGCATTACCAACAAGAAATATGGTACTACATGTTACTAATGTTATCCTTTGGAAATGGTGTGAGATCCTAGGTCCATTTCCCATTGTTGTTTTTGTTCTCTCTCTCTCTTTTCCAGTTTCCCCTGACATGAATTTTATAATGCTGTAAATTTGATTCTGTTATCAGGTAAATGAGGTGCATGCATGGCATTCAGTAAGTCCAGGGTGCTACCTTGAAATGTTAGGACCTCTTCCACATGCAAGTATCAAACACAATAAGCGAAGGTTTATGGAATTTGTATTCAAAAACTGGCTGAACATTCTTTTGCTTAAATCCCCTGGAATGCATACATACTTACTCTTTCTTCAATATATAGTATTTTATAAAAGAAATACATTTTCACAAAAATGTATCAGAACTTTATAATGACTCTTTATAAACTGTTTCCTATAATAGAATTTTGAAAGCAACAATGGTTTATTTTTGGAAATATGGTTTCTGTCATAGCAGATAAGTTGCATTGGTAAAAAACTGCGTAAACCTCAATGGAGAAAGAGAAATAAATTGTCAATATTAATTTGAAATTGGTGGTTGGATGACACAGCTTGTCCCAAGTTACATGAATGTGTTCATTTTCCATACTGTACACAAATGGTGTTTTGGTATTTATATAATTCCATACTTGCCAACTTAACAGTTTACCCATAAAATGTTGGAAGGGGCTTATACAAATTTATGGCATCAATGGATGCAGTTTTTTGCATTTTGGGTTTATATGTGTTACAGATTTTCACCATGATTATAAAAGTTTGACCTCTCATTAACTTAATGTATCATACTAGTGCTATGATAGGTATTGAACAAATGGCATGCATGCAGATATAGTCCTGAGAGGCAAACTTGACTTATCCAAATGTTAGCTGTGAGATCATAACAGACCATAGGGCCTACTTCTAAGGAGGAAGTAGCAGCTATATTAGGTCAAAAGTCCATCATGATAATGGCCCTCTTCTTTGGGATGTAGTCAGATATACTGCTATGTAAATGAACTCCTGCACACCACTGATATGATCCCATTATGTTTTTCAAATGTTGTGGACTCTGGCAAATCAGATGCATAAGCGCACTCTGCATTGCCACCTTGTTACCTCCACTTTGTTCATATTTCTTTCTGTCTCATGCACACTGTCCTAGAGCATGCCACTAGATGTAAGGGATCCCAAACTGTTATAATAATGCAGTTGAAATCACAATTGAAACATGGATATTTGCAGATTATATGTCACTTACATCAAGAGACAATTCATCATTGTCACTGTCTTTATCGTCTGAGTATTGCAAGTTTATGATGATAGATTCCAAAATCTTGTCACGTGCTATTTCTTTACAAAAGTTGTCGCCTTATAGTTTATCTGCATTCCTCATACAGTTTTACCAGTCTTCTTGTGTTACCTTGTCAATTTCTTTGTGAATAAGTCATTCAACTTCAGTCAGTTTAAAAAGTGTTATTTCTGTTTGCAACACAATTTGAGCCTACATTAACTCAATTGGATTATGCTAGCCTTCGTAAGGGGTAAGGTGCAAATTGATGCATCTAATACGCTTTTCCCTGATTTTAATACAGAACAACTGAATAATAGTGATTTAAACTGTCTAGAGTAAATAGAGATTATGAACCATTCATAAACAAACATGTGACAACTCACGTTTTGCAGATGCTGCATTCTACAGACCAGCAGGAAGTGTACTCAAAGTATAAAATTGAAAGAAGCATAGAGACAGTGAAGCACAACTTGGCACAAAAGTGAATCGAGAAGATACTGACACACTGCTTCACTCACACTGTTGTGAGTGAAGCAGTGTGTCTGCTTCATATGTGCTTCTGCATCATGTCTGAAGCATTGTATTGTACCTTAAGTACCATAACTTGTACATTTCTCAAGAAATGCGTACTTAATAAAGTGATGCATTGGAGGAATTTTTTTTAAAGTGGCACAGTGCTGTAATACAGGAAAAGGATTAAGATGTAATATTGATAAAATGTTCAAACTTCTGCAGCAGTGCTGTAAGAAGACAATGTTGTGTAAAATGGAGATTGAAAAGAAAATAATATTTAAAAACTGAAGAATTTATTTTAGCTATCATACATAAATTACCATGCATTGATTGTTTAATTGGAATACATTCACTTTACAGTGACAATAACATGTCTGTTTACTATCCTCATACATAGAACTTAACCCTTAGGATGGGTGTGGGGTCAGAGAGCAGTTGTAGGAATGAATGGCAGAGCAAATATAATGTAACTTTGTGGGTTCGTAGAATTAAAAGGCTGAGTTGTGGAAATTAAAAATCTCCTTTATTTTCGTAGAAATACTCTTATAGATTACAGCAGCATTACGTTACATACACCATCAGTCTACCAAGGTCGATCACAATAACAAACAGTGAGAGCAGATTACGTCTCTAGCTCTTGTTACACAGCTGGCTGTCTCTCATTTCACAACTCCGCTTTACAACTACTCACTTTGTGAGCCGTCACGTCCTTAAATACCTAATTTGTAATTCGAGCCTCTTCCAGAAGAATAAAGAAACCAAATAATCAAGGTATTACCAGAAATTTCCATTTATCTCAGTTTGTTTCGGGAAGTCTTTTATCTCAATCGCTATGTTTATCTGCTTATGCAAGCTCGTTATCTAGGTGAAACCTATCAGTTCCTTTGTGTGCCAAGCCTCCTTATTGCGATTGGGTTCGCGACACTGCTCCCTCAAGGCTGGTCGTCCCGAACAGCTCCATCGTAGCGGGCCAAACGATCGAGGTGTACCACCAACATCTTCCCTCGGGGCACCTTCTGGATGCGGTAGACCACGTTGTTAGTCCTCTTCACTACCCGGTACGGTCCTTGCCATGGCTGTTGCCGTTTGTCGATTGTTCCGTTTGCTCCCACATGTCCTCTTGAACTTCCTCCAAGACCTCCGGGACCTTACTTCGGGGAAGTACCAACTGTTCTCTCTGCGTCTTCCCATCGGACGATTCCCATACCCGGAACAGCACGCCCTCTCTGATCTTCAGCGAGTCCCATTGGGCCCAGTACGACTTTAGGTGGCGCTCCTCGGTGCGATGTCCTCCCAGGTTGGTTTTGTCCCTGCCTCTGCTTTCCTCAAGAGTGGACCCAAGTCTGCGTCCGCCAGCTGCTCCCTCAGACCTGCGCTATCCCAGCCATCCGCAGGCACTGCCGTGACTACTCGGACTGCTGCGGCACGCTCCTTCTCTTCCACTCATGTGCATTGACCACACTCCTCTGGGCAGGGTCTTCGGGACATGGCATCTGCGTTACCGTGGTTCTTCCCTCTACGATGTTCAGAGGCGAAGTCGTACTCCTGCAGCCTCTGAACCCAATGTTCTGTCTGGCCTTCCAGGTTTCTAAAGCTCAGTAGCTAGGTTAGGGCGGAGTGGTCAGTCCTCAGGTGGAATGGCTGACCGTACAGGTACTTGTGGAAGTGCTCCAAGACCTTTAATACCTCAGTAACTCTCGCCGGGTAACGCAGTAGTTCTTCTCTGCCTTGGCTGAAGACGCGCTGGTATCGTCTCAGCAGTTGTCGAACCTTCTTGAGCTGTTCTGCTGTCAGGTGATCGGCCGCCCTCTCCAGTAAGCCTTCCAGCCGGGGCCCCAGGTGTTGCATTGGCACCGTCTCCTGTGTCTTGTCGATTGCTGTCATGATGACCACGGGCTCGCACGTCCCCATCTCCGTTCCAGCCTGGACGTCGTGATCGATGTCCGCTAGGTTAAGCAGCCTCACTGGCACCTCTCGGCACAGCACGGCAACCATGTTCTTCATTCGCTGTCCTTCCACTCACGCCGTCACCACCTCCTTCTTTCTCGCGGGAACCCATGTCTTCAAGATGACGCTGCAGATTCCAAGGCGTTCTTCAGATTGTCGGAGTATGACCTCTTCTCCATTGAGCCGCAGGACCTTCCTGCCGTCGTCGACAGTCGCCTCGTGGCTCCTGAGGGCATCCAGTCCCAGCATCACCTCCTCATCCACCTCCACGATGAACACCCACTGATGCACGGCACTCCGTCCCAAGGTCAACTGCAGCGAAGCCTCCTCTCCATGGGTAAGGTGTTGCCCGATGCCGTCACTAGCTGGTATGATCGGCTTGGTTTCCTCGACGGCAAACCCTTGGCCACGTCAGGTCTGATGATGGTCATGGCTGACCCGGTGTCTACGAGTACGTGGCACGGCTTCCCTCTGACCCAACCATCCGCGATGAGGCTGTCATCCATACGTCAGCTGACGGCACGCATTGCCACTCAAGGGGATGGTGGTGATGGCGCCGATGTGCTCCTCGCTGTGCCGGTCCTTACTCATTCCTCCGGCTGCTCTTCCTGGTGTCGGTCATCTTCGCGGTCATCGTCGCGCCCAAGTTGCTATTTGCAGCTTCCGTCTTGGTTGTTAATTCGGTCTTCATTTCTTCCATCTTCTCGGTGATGTTGTCCTCCCGCTTCCTGACAACAGTTGTGACTTTGTGGATTCATAGAATTAAAAGGCTGAGTTGTGGAAATTAAAAATCCCCTTTATTTTCGTAGAAATACTCTTATGGATTACAGCAGCATTATGTTACATACACCATCAGTCTACCAAGGTCAATCACAATAACAAACAGTGACAGCAGATTACGTGTCTAGCTCTCGTTACACAGCTGGCTGTCTCTCATTTCACATCACTGTTCAACAACTAACTCCGCTTTACAGCTACTCACTTTACGAGCTGTCACCTAATTTGTAATTCGAGACTCTTCCAGAAGAATAAAGATATTACCAGAAATTTCCATTTGTCTCAGTTTGTTTGTTTCGGTAAGTCTTTTATCTAAAGCACTATGTTTATCTGCTTATGCAAGCTCATTATCTACGTGAAACCTATCAGTTCCTTTGTGTGCTAAGCCGCCTTATCGCGATCGGGTTCGCGACAATAACCAGACAACACCTTTTCCACCATAAATCCACACAAGGTGCCCCGTCCACCCTGGTGAGAGACAAGTGGTCTAACCTCCTAGAAACATCTACACATTAAAATTGATTCCAAGGAAAATTAATCCTGCTTTTAAAATTAGGAAACAAAAGAGTTAGAATACTTTCCATGGTTATCAACAAAATAACTTGAATGTACTGAAAATGGCAGACTGTAGCATCACCTTACCTCAGTGAGGGCAGGCATAGTTTGTTGGAATATTTGTTATGCGTTTATGATTCTGTACAGCAAAAAATTCTTCATACGAGGGCTGGTTTTTTTCCTTTGTTCTTCTAAGGTCCAGTCAGTTGTGGAATTAAAAGCATACTGAAATCCAAAAATGTTTCATTAGCAACATTTAGCTGTCATCACTCTGACTTATGCATTTTTAATAGTGTAGTATCATTTTCACATCTCTTCATCATAGAAGATAGTTTCATCGGAGTCTGTACGCTTGTCTCCAGCTATGCTGTCCTGCTAGGCACTTTTTCATTTGAGGAACAAGATGGTCATTACTCATTTTTAATAGTGTAGTATCAACATTCACATCCCTTCATCATAGAAGGTAGTTCCATCGTAGTCTGTACGTTTGTCTCCAGCAATGTTGTCCTTCTAGGCACTTTTTCATTTGAGGAACGATGTAGTATGAACTTTCACATCCCTTCATCATAGAAGGTAGTTTCAACCAAGTCTGTACGCTTGTTTCCAGCAATGCTGTCCTGCTAGGCACTTTTTCATTTGAAGAACGATGTAGTATCAACTTTCATATCCCTTCATCATAGAAGGTAGTTTCATCCAAGTCTGTATGCTTGTCTCCAGCTGTGCTGTCCTGCTAGGCACTTTTTCATTTGAGGAACGAAATGAAAATGAGAAGGACCTAAGTCCGGGCAGTTAGGTGGATTAACTTTAAAGAGAGTCGATTAAAGACACTAGACAACACTTACTTTTAAATTTTTCCGGAACATGTTTCTGAGGCTTTGCCTCTATCATCAGCCGGCTCTCGACTGGTTCTCGTTGGTGTAGCTGACGATATTTTGTCACAGATCTCCTCTGGTGGCGGTTAAAGGAACTTGCTGAACAAATCTTTCTGGGGGATGTCGAAATTGAATACTTTGTTCCTATTTTTTGAAATGAAGATTTGTTCCCATGTGGATAGTTCTTGTTTTCCTGATGTATGTTTTAGTAGTTTTGGTTCTGGATTTATGTTGTGGTTTTTTTCCCAAAAATGTGTGGCAACTGCTGATTTTTCTAATTGTTTATATTTTATGTTTCTAAAGTGTTCCTTTGCTCTTGTTTCTAAATTTCTTTTTGTTTTTCCAATATAAATTTGACTACAGTCATTGCATTCAATTTGATATATACCAGATTTTTTGTTAGATGGAATGGCATCTTTGATGTTTGAGCATATTAGGTTTTTTAAGGAGAAATGGTTGACTGGTGCTAGTTGAATGTTTTGTTTTTTGAAGACTTTTTTGAATTTATCATAGGCCCATGGATGGTAAGTGAATTTTTTGAAAATCATATTAGTTTCTGTAGCTGAGAGGGTTGTGGTTTCCTTTAGTAGCTTCTTCTTTTTTGCTAAGTTCACTTTTTTGTCCATTAATGATTTGGGAAAGTTATTTTTTTGTGCTATTTCAATAATTTTGTTGTATTCTGTTTTGTATTCTTCTGCTGTGAGAGGGATGTGCATGTTACGGAATGCACTTCATTTGGCAGGTGACGCTATTGTTCTAAGCATGTTTTTGTGTTCATTGCACAAAAATTCATCTGATTTACACTATGATTTTAATTTCATGACCGAGCGGATCTTGAAAAAAAAATAGTCCTCGTATTTGGAAAAAGGTGACAGTTGGTCTTCGAACAACTCCCCATTGTTTGGGTTTGCCATGCAGTGATGATGTGTCCAAGTTCTTCTGTGATAGTTTCATTTTAATGTGCTTCTTATTGATGACGCTTGTTGAACACCTGAAATGTCTACTGATACTGGAATTTGTAGTCTGATGTGCTGTACCCAGATTACTTTCTATACTCATGAACTGCTTTTACAAATGCTTATTTTTACCTCCAAGATAGACATTTGCTTTTATTGCATATTTCCTTGAAGGAACATTCCATAATGGCTTTAAAATTACGTTCTCTTTGTACGACCTGGAGGGAAAAAAGATTAGTAATAATAATAGGAGAAAAGCGCACTAATGTGCTTAATAATTGGTTGGATTTAGTCTTTCCTGTGAAATATTAGACTAAAATATAAGTTATTTTGTTGCAAGGGATCTTTTTAGGTGATATAACGAAGAATAAATAAATTTTCAAAGTATCAAAGTAAAATTGATCATATTTGTACTATATTACATCTAGGGTAGAAATCTTAAAAAGCTAGTGTTCTTAGTTTGTCATGAATATCCTTACATGCATCCATTTTTTTTTAATTTAAATCGTACAAACATTAAAATTTCACAATCCAGATTTTCAGAATTTTCTGCATGAAGCTAGGAGAAATTATTTAATACTTTTTTAGTCTATTTGAAAAACAAATTCTAAATTTTTACATGGAATTTTTGTACATTTACTAAACAGAACATTTTATGTATTCTAAATTTCTTGTTATTGCAGAATTATTAAACTTTGCTGGATGAAGGAAAATTTACTGGTTTCAGTTTCAGAAAGTTGGCAAGTGTGGATTATTTTCATGGACATTTGTTTTTTATAATAAATTATATCGGTACTTAAGGTTTTGTAACGAGTGTCTCAAATGAGTCTCCACAGTGTACTTGGATGATAGCAGAAGTACAGAGAACAAGTATTGACCATCAAGCAGGTAATGACCATCCTTCGTTCCGTCTTTCGCTTGAATGCCTCAGTGAGAAGGGTGCTTTTGTAAAGTGAAGTCAATATGCTGACCATTGCCAACCTAACACAAGTGAGCGAGCATGTTAGCACATTCCCCTCACAGCAGAGAATCATTTGAGACACTCGATATTATAAATTAAGAGCTTAAATTTCTAAAATAAAAATGTTCAAGTTGAACCTACTTCTGTAAAGTGTAATGTTTGACCATATGTAATTTAGGGCAAGCTGTTGAGGACGTTACGAGCTACAAAGGAGATAAACAAACACTGTACAAATTGAACCATGTGGCTCCTCTCTCTGTAAATATGTGCGAGTTTGTCTTCTATCATTCAGTTTTAACACAGAAATTATCCTTTTTCTCAGAAACTTACAAAGTTTTACTAAGATAAATGCAATACTGTAATGCTTCTTTGGTTTTAACAGATCAATGAAATTCTTTAAAAGTAATTGCAGGTAAACTGCAATCAAAATTGCATAATCAGTTGTATATTTCTTACTTTTATTGTGTAAAAGCAGATTGGTACATAATTTCTGACATAAGTTTCAATTTCCTGTAATGACAGTTCATCAGTGTGACAGTCACAAGATTAATATTAATTATATGAAAAATGAAACCATTTTATTGTTATCTGATTTAAATGTGATGAACAAGTTTGACTTGTGGGGGCTTTTTGCTTTGCTGCATAATTGGTTTAGTATCGAAGCCAGAAATGGCGCGTTGAACTTTTAACTCCTTTTTTAAGCATATTTTACAATTGAAAATGTACCTTTTGCCATGGTTTATAACTTATTAAAACTTGAGCAGTTGCAGATTTAAAACTTTAAATTATTTTCCATAATTAAACATTTAAAAATTCAGTAACAAATATACTAGTAGTTTTATTTTTTCTCTTAAACTGATAAAATTAAGAAATGTGTGCAAAAAATCTTTTATAAATATACACTAAAATTAAATTAAAAATTTGGGAGCAATATGATAAACAGTGGGTTCCAAAGAGGCTTTTATATTACAATGTCAAAAACTGTTTATTTAATTGTGAATTAAAAAATGAATGTCTTATCAATGCTTAATCCATAGCTACATTTTATTTCAGAGTATTTGGTAAAATAAGTTGAAGCAGTGACAGCAAAACTGTATATTTTCATTTGAAATTACTCATTGGCATATACCTTATAAATTTCTAAATTTTAATTGAAGTACTTTTCATTCATCCTTTGATCACAATACATGATATGAGATACGACACATTGTATTATGCCAAAATCCTATCTGGATGTTGCTCACGTTTACAGAGAAAATGAAGTATGTATATGTAATGCACATTTAAAAACTTTGAATGACTAAACTGACATACAGTTACGTGCCCGCCCTCAATAGAATTTAACTGCAGAAGGACTTATCTCAGGAATTTTTGCTAGGATTACTGATTTGTGAGATAGCGTATTGCTTCTCTGGGTCTGTGTTCCGAATGCAATACCCATACCCTGTGGTAACATAACAAAACCCATGTAACAGCCCAAAGTGGACCTGAGCCTGCTAACCTGACACCCACATATGCAAAGTGGAGCTGGGCAATCATTCAACCGATATGGGGAGAAGATGTGCTTCAGTACCCCCAGCTGGAAAGTTGGCTTTCCAGACCAGGGTTCACTACCTAGTGTAGCCCCTCAGTTTTCTCACAATGCTGAGTGGGCACCGGTCCTATACCCATGACTTAAAATCTGCATCCCTCAGGGGTGGGATAGATCACAAGTCCATTCCATGCCAGAGAACAAAAGCACAATGCTCTAGTCCAATATGCCACAGTGTAGGACATACATTCTGGTGGGATTGGTTAAATAAAAGCTTAATGTTGATTGGTTGAGATAATTTTGAAGAAAATCAGTCTTGCCTGGATTAATGAAGATCCACATTAGATGCTGTTAGGAGTTACTGTGTTGTTATCTCTTAAGTGTTAGCAAGTTATGCAGGGACCCTAAAGCGGCCTCATCTCATAATCCTCAACAGACCTAACCAGGGCATTTTAATGTCCTGAAGCTCTGGCATACCAGCGCTTAATTTCATCCTCCATGTATGGAAGAGATGAAGCTTCGTCAAATAGTCGTACAGGAAAGAAGCGCCCAATAGAATAAATAGACCAAAGTTCTCTATTCTGTACATGTGTAAACAGAGTAGTCAGCTGTCTCGAACCATGCCCCAAATCTCACAGACATACAACACAAACAGGACTATGAAGTGAACCAAAAACCAACATAGGGTACTGTGAGGCAGTTGCTATCTGCAGTAATCAGCTGTCTCGAACCACGCCCCAAATCTCAGACATACAACACAAATAGGACTATGAAGTGAACCAAAAACCAACATAGGGTACTGTGAGGCAGTTGCTATCTGCAGTAATCAGCTGTCTCGAACCACGCCCCAAATCTCACAGACATACAACACAAATAGGACTATGAAGTGAACCAATAACCAACATAGGGTACTGTGAGGCAGTTGCTATCTGCAGTAATCAGCTGTCTCGAACCATGCCCCAAATCTCACAGACATACAACACAAATAGGACTATGAAGTGAACCAATAACCAGCATAGGGTACTGTGAGGCAGTTGTTATCTGCAGTAATCAGCTGTCTTGAACCACGCCCCAAATCTCACAGACATACAACACAAATAGGACTATGAAGTGAACCAAAAACCAGCATTGGGTACTGTGAGGCAGTTGCTATCTGCAGTAGTCAGCTGTCTCTAACCACGCCCCAAATCTCACAGACATACAACACAAATAGGACTATGAAGTGAACCAATAACCAACATAGGGTACTGTGAGGCAGTTGTTATCTGCAGTAATCAGCTGTCTTGAACCATGCCCCAAATCTCACAGACATACAACACAAATAGGACTATGAAGTGAACCAAAAACCAGCATAGGGTACTGTGAGGCAGTTGCTATCTGCAGTAATCAGCTGTCTTGAACCACGCCCCAAATCTCACAGACATACAACACAAATAGGACTATGAAGTGAACCAATAACCAGCATAGGGTACTGTGAGGTAGTTGTTATCTGCAGTAATCAGCTGTCTTGAACCACGCCCCAAATCTCACAGACATACAACACAAATAGGACTATGAAGTGAACCAATAACCAGCATAGGGTACTGTGAGGCAGTTGTTATCTGCAGTAATCAGCTGTCTTGAACCATGCCCCAAATCTCACAGACATACAACACAAATAGGACTATGAAGTGAACCAAAAACCAACATAGGGTACTGTGAGGCAGTTGCTATCTGCAGTAGTCAGCTGTCTTGAACCACGCCCCAAATCTCACAGACATACAACACAAATAGGACTATGAAGTGAACCAAAAACCAGCATAGGGTACTGTGAGGCAGTTGCTATCTGCAGTAATCAGCTGTCTTGAACCATGCCCCAAATCTCACAGACATACAACACAAATAGGACTATGAAGTGAACCAAAAACCAGCATAGGGTACTGTGAGGCAGTTGCTATCTGCAGTAATCAGCTGTCTTGAACCATGCCCCAAATCTCACAGACATACAACACAAATAGGACTATGAAGTGAACCAAAAACCAGCATAGGGTACTGTGAGGCAGTTGCTATCTGCAGTAATCAGCTGTCTTGAATCACGCCCCAAATCTCACAGACATACAACACAAATAGGACTATGAAGTGAACCAATAACCAACATAGGGTACTGTGAGGCAGTTGTTATCTGCAGTAGTCAGCTGTCTCGAACCATGCCCCAAATCTCACAGACATACAACACAAATAGGACTATGAAGTGAACCAAAAACCAGCATAGGGTACTGTGAGGCAGTTGCTATCTGCAATAGTCAGCTGTCTTGAACCACGCCCCAAATCTCACAGACATACAACACAAATAGGACTATGAAGTGAACCAAAAACCAACATAGGGTACTGTGAGGCATTTGCTATCTGCAGTAATCAGCTGTCTTGAACCACGCCCCAAATCTCACAGACATACAACACAAATAGGACTATGAAGTGAACCAAAAACCAGCATAGGGTACTGTGAGGCAGTTGCTATCTGCTCTAAAGACTGAACTTAGCAAAACTGTTTACTGAAAAATTAGATCTCTGTCCAACTTTACTTCCATTCAATCCTTCAGCCTCAAAACTGGAAGTTTGAACAATCTGCAGGGGTGTGGTGCTTGCAGTGACAAAATGTGACTTTCAAAGCGAGGGAACTCCAAGTAATAATTTTCATTAAAATAAGAGAAATTAATAAGTATTTCATAAGCACAGCCATCTCAAATAGCAAGCATGGCCAATAAAACAATTTTTGCAACCTATGACATCCACATAATCATGGAAGTGTATCATACATATGTACATTAAAGTGGCATATAAATGTTTCAACATCTTTGCTTTGCATGCCGATATCATTATTAAAAAAGTTTTCTTATCTTGTCACTTTTTAATATATTTAGCTTTTCCTCATGATCAAAGAACTAAAACTTATCTTCATTACTCTTTGTACACTCACACTTGCATTGGAAAACTGTTCATACTACAAGCAGACATATTCATACTTCCGCTCTCCATTCAGTCATTCCAATTTTTCCAAGAGCTGGCGCTCTCCGCATGAATTGTTAATTCAACATGAGAACATATTCAACTGTCACACTTCTGCTAATAACTTAAAATTCCAAAAGAATTTCCTATTTTACACCACTAAATACAAATCTATAAATACTATTGATAATGGTATTGAAATATACTTAGAGTTGTATTTAAAAGCATGCTACAGAAACTTCACATGACAAAAATTGTCAGTGCTTCCTAACTACTGAAGAGTTGTGAGTGCTTCCGGAAAAATATGAAGCATGGCATTTAAAATTACGAATGCGAGAATACAGAAATATTCAGTATTGAATGAGCTTGTGGAACTGGTCACTTGAATCTAAGCAGCTTCCAAATTGTCCACAGCACCGCAGATGTTAACAAATAAATTTTGAAAATGAATCCAAAACAAATAAAATATTATTAAATTTTAGATGAGTCGTATTTTTTACACATCTGCTTCACTTTCGTATTTTAATTTTTTTTTTTTTTCATGTTTTGCAAATCTTCGTTTGCATCTACGGCTCTTGTGCGACTGAAGCTAGATCCAGCGGTGTGGGTAATTCTGGGGTTGTTGCTGCCATCTGTTGATTTAGTGATGAACTGAAATGTGGGATTCTCTTCTAGCGGGATTTCAAAGTTCATTAGTTGGCTTTTATGTTTTTCTATGTATATCCTCTCCCATATGACGAGTTCACTATGTTTTTGTACGTATTTTAGTAATTCTGTGCTATCTTCAATTTCATGATTTTCAGACCAGAAATGAGCTGCTATTGCGGACTTATCAATATTTTTGTATCTTAAGTGCCTGAAGTGTTCTTTCTTTTTAGTGCCTATGTTTCTTTTTGTCCTCCCTATGTAAATTTTTTCACAGTCTTTACACTTAATCTTGTAAATGCCTGACTTTTCCTCTGGTATTATCTTATCAGTATTATTACTGTGAAGTAGGTTTTTAATGTTGTAATTGTTTTTTGGTGCCAATGTTATATTGTATTTCTTGAATATTTTTTGGAACTTTTTTGTGGCCCAGGGGTGGTAAGTAAATTTAGCAAATCTAATTTCTTGTTTTATTGGTGTGAGAGCTGTGATCTGTTTTAATCTCTTTTGAAGTTTGAATAATTTTAGTTTTTTATCTACAAGGTTTTTTCCATATCCATTTTTAATTGCAGTTTTTAAGATTTGATGGTATTCGTTTTGATATTCTTGCTGGCTGAGAGGTAGATTTACTAATCTGTGTGTCAGACGAAAGTGAAGCAGATGTGTAAAAAATACGACTCATCTAAAATTTAATAATTTTTCGCTTCTCTGTGGTGTTCCAATACAGTTAAATCTCGATATAAATAAAATATTGTATGGCATGCCCTTTATCGTATCCTTTTTCTCCTGTAATTCTTGGGAATACGATGCTTCCAGTACCTCATTGTCTTTGGCACTGGGTGCTTAAATAGTTCTGTGACATGTCTCTTGTCTGGATTAACAGACAGGTGCCAATGACGACAGCACATTTGAACAAGGTGGAGGTTGGGTTGAGGATATATTTGTCCTTACAGAACAGTAGTAGCACGTTATCAGACATGTGCCAATGGCGACAGTACATTTGGACAAGGTGGAGGTTGGGTTGAGGATATATTTGTCCTTACAGAACAGTAGTAGTACGTTATCAGACATGTGCCAATGGCGACAGTACATTTGGACAAGGTGGAGGTTGGGTTGAGGATATATTTGTCCTTACAGAACAGTAGTAGTACGTTATCAGACATGTGCCAATGGCGACAGTACATTTGGACAAGGTGGAGGTTGGGTTGAGGATATATTTGTCCTTACAGAACAGTAGTAGTACGTTATCAGACATGTGCCAATGGCGACAGTACATTTGGACAAGGTGGAGGTTGGGTTGAGGATATATTTGTCCTTACAGAACAGTAGTAGTACGTTATCAGACATGTGCCAATGGCGACAGCACATTTGGACAAGGTGAAGGTTGGGTTGAGGATATATTTGTCCTTACAGAACAGTAGTAGTACGTTATCAGACATGTGCCAATGGTGACAGCACATTTGGACAAGGTGGAGGTTGGGTTGAGGATATATTTGTCCTTACAGAACAGTAGTAGCACGTTATCAGACATGTGCCAATGGTGACAGTACATTTGGACAAGGTGGAGGTTGGGTTGAGGATATATTTGTCCTTACAGAACAGTAGTAGCACGTTATCAGACATGTGCCAATGGCGACAGTACATTTGGACAAGGCGGAAGTTAGGTTGAGGATATATTTGTCCTTACAGAACAGTAGTAGCACGTTATCAGACATGTGCCAATGGCGACAGTACATTTGGACAAGGTGGAGGTTGGGTTGAGGATATATTTGTCCTTACAGAACAGGAGTAGCACGTTATCAGACATGTGCCAATGGCGACAGCACATTTGGACAAGGCGGAAGTTAGGTTGAGGATATATTTGTCCTTACAGAACAGTAGTAGCACGTTATCAGACATGTGCCAATCTCGACAGCACATTTGGACAAGGTGGAGGTTGGGTTGAGGATATATTTGTCCTTACAGAACAGGAGTACATGTGCCAATCTCGACAGCACATTTGGACAAGGTGGAGGTTGGGTTGAGGATATATTTGTCCTTACACAACAGTAGTAGCACGTTATCAGACATGTGCCAATCTCGACAGCACATTTGGACAAGGTGGAGGTTGGGTTGAGGATATATTTGTCCTTACAGAACAGGAGTAGCACGTTATCAGACATGTGCCAATGGCGACAGTACATTTGGACAAGGTGGAGGTTGGGTTGAGGATATATTTGTCCTTACAGAACAATAATTGCACATTATCAGAGTTGGAAAGTCTACTATGAACATGCTGAACAATGTGGGGGGACTCTACTTCTTATGAGCCTAAGTGTAGATGTTTTCTCCATGACTGTTATTTTGTTATTCTCTCAGTAAACTTTGATTTGATATATCTATTTGATTCCTGGTTTATGCGTATTAAAATTGAAATTTACTGCAAAGACAAATAAGGAATATGAAACAACAAAATGGCACTTTTGAAGCAGCATAGATATTGAAGACATCATGAGGTATTTACTCCCCGTGCAAGAAACAAATTTTCACCAGGAAATTCTCTGTTGAGAAAGCTTCAGTGTCTAACTGAATTGTTGCAGGCACTTGCTGTGATAATCTCAAAACTTGTGCTGTTGTACCATTACATAATGTTAACGGTTATGACATAGTGCCTGACGTGGCTTAAAGACAGAAGGTATTCCTTTCTGTGAGAAGATGCAGAAACATATGTACAGTAAAACCTGTTTAACCCAGACTATCTTTGGGAGGGAGGGAAAATTATATTGTTTAAACCCTGACACGACAGCCCCTAAGAGGGCCAAGGCCTACCAACCTGACTCCGGCATTATGCCCTCTTACGCATGGCAGAGGTAGGTGATCAACCAACCGATATGGGGAGATGTGGTCAGCATCTCGGTATCCCCCAGCAGGAACGTTGGTTTTCATGACCAGGGCAGCTTACCTAGCCTAAGCTCCACTTTGTTCCTCACATTGCTGAGTGGGTACCGGCCCTACACCCGTGACTTAAAATCCGCACACCATGGATGGGATCGAATGCAGGCCACTTTCTGTGGCCATGAACCAAGGCATGCTGCGTTAGGTCGCCAGGCCACGGTGCAGGACTTTATATTGTTTAGTTTAGTAAATGAAGATTTGTTTTACAGTTGATAAATTGCCATTCTCATTAGATACATTACTCGAATTCTCTTTCCAGCGGGCGAATTTGTTGCACTAACCTGCTTGGGACCAAGTTGGAAGAGAAACTTTGATAAACTCATGGAAAACTTATCTGAAAACAATATTGAAGAATAAAAAATAATGGCTATTCTGATGTTGATGAAGACATTGTCAATGACGGAGGTTATAAACCAATTACAGAGGAAGGCATCATGTATCATTGTGTTACTGAAAATGAAGAGTATTCAGATTCAGACTGTGTTGATGAACCAATTGTAGTTATGACCCACACACAAGCAGTAACAAACAGAGAAATTGATGTTTTATTTCGAGAGTCAAGACAAATGAAGTTCTAATGTTAAAGCTGATGTGAGATAAGTGATACACTAAACTGAGACAGCAGAAGCTCACTGCTGTTATGACCCACACACAAGCAGTAACAAACATAGAGAAATTGATGTTTTATTTCGAGAGTCAAGACAAATGAAGTTCTAATGTTAAAGCGGATGTGAGATAAGTGATACACTAAACTGAGACAACAGAAACTCACTGCTGTTATGACCCACACACAAGCAGTAACATACATAGAGAAATTGATGTTTTATTTCGAGAGTCAAGACAAATGAAGTTCTAATGTTAAAGCAGATGTGAGATAAGCGATACACTAAACTGAGACAACAGAAGCTCACTACTGTTATGACCCACACACAAGCAGTAACAAACATAGAGAAATTGATGTTTTATTTCGAGAGTCAAGACAAATGAAGTTCTAATGTTAAAGCGGATGTGAGATAAGTGATACACTAAACTGAGACAACAGAAGCTCACTACTGTTATGACCCACACACAAGCAGTAACAAACATAGAGAAATTGATGTTTTATTTTGAGAGTCAAGACAAATGAAGTTCTAATGTTAAAGCGGATGTGAGATAAGGGATACACTAAACTGAGACAACAGAAGCTCGCTGCTGCTATGACCCACACACAAGCAGTAACAAACATAGAGGAATTGATGTTTTATTTTGAGAGTCAAGACAAATGAAGTTCTAATGTTAAAGTGGATGTGAGATAAGTGATACACTAAACTGAGACAATAGAAGCTCACTACTGTTATGACCCACACACAAGCAGTAACAAACATAGAGAAATTGATGTTTTATTTCGAGAGTCAAGACAAATGAATTCTGATGTTAAAGTGGACGTGAGATAAGTGATACACTAAACTGAGACAGCAGAAGCTCACTGCTGTTATGACCCACACACAAGCAGTAACAAACATAGAGAAATTGATGTTTTATTTCGAGAGTCAATGCCAAAATCAGGCCCTGTGACTAATAACCGGTGCAGCAAAATCAACTCCAATCACGGCAATGCACGCCTTAACTCGGAACTATCCAATACATCTAACTTCAGAGGAGCAGACACTAATACAACATGAAAAAATGTTGTGGTTAAAAACAACAAAATGGGAGAAAAGATTACTACAACCATTCAAGATGAAAACACAAACAAGTTTCCTACACAAAGTTATGGAATTAAAAACAGATCTGAATCTTCCTAATTCTAAAGAAAACATTTTTATCAAAGAAAACCCACTGACTTTTGAACCAATTAATATACAATTAGATTTAGAACAAATAGCTACAAAATCTGAAACTTCCAAACCTGTACTAAAAGCATTAGCATTAGAAACTGTGAACAATAGATACCCACCTGAAGAATGGTTACATATCTACACAGATGGATCTAACTTGGACAACAACTCAAGAGCAGGAATTAAGTGTGCACTGTTCTCATTCTATCAACCAGCAGGATACCACAGAACAAATTTTGATGCAGAAGTAATGGCTATTCACATTTCACTCCAACACCTTCTATACAGAATAGATAAATTCAAAAATGCTGTCATACTTTCTGATTCTAAAGCAGCATTATGTGCAATAAGTTCATATAAAATGAGTTCAATCCAAATTAATGTCACAAAATGATCCAAAAACTTCAAAAACTACAGAAAAGAATTATATTACAATGGATACCTGCACATTGTGGAATTGCTGGAAATGAATCAGCTGATTTCTTCTTCTTCTTCTTCTTCTTCTTCTTCTTCTTCTTCTTCTTCTTCTTCTTCTTCTTCTTCTTCTTCTTCTTCTTCTTCTTCTTCTTCTTCTTCTTCTTCTTCTTTCTTCTTCTTCTTCTTCTTCTTCTTCTTCTTCTTCTTCTTCTTCTTCTTCTTCTTCTTCTTCTTCTTCTTCTTCTTCTTCTTCTTCTTCTTCTTCTTCTTCTTCTTCTTCTTCTTCTTCTTCTTCTTCTTCTTCTTCTTCTTCTTCTTCTTCTTCTTCTTCTTCTTCTTCTTCTTCTTCTTCTTCTTCTTCTTCTTCTTCTTCTTCTTCTTCTTCTTCTTCTTCTTCTTCTTCTTCTTCTTCTTCTTCTTCTTCTTCTTCTTCTTCTTCTTCTTCTTCTTCTTCTTCTTCTTCTTCTTCTTCTTCTTCTTCTTCTTCTTCTTCTTCTTCTTCTTCTTCTTCTTCTTCTTCTTCTTTCTCTAACTCCTTTGTGCTGTTAAGCATGGAGTACAAGCCTCTTCTACCCATTTCCTCCACTTTTCTCGGTCCATTATCATTCTCTTCATTTCTGTCATGGTATTCCCTTTATCCTTCCCCAACTTCTCAATGTATTCCTGATACAACATGCGTGGCCTTCCCCTAATTCTTTTACCTTCTGGTCTTGCTTCTAAATATTGTTTGGGTTTTCTTTCTTCTGACATGCGGGGTACATGTATATACCATTTAAGTTGCCTTTTTTTCCAATATTTCTTTAACGGACTGTGTACCCAACTCTTCCCTTATTGTTACATTTCTAATCATATCTCTTCTTTTTTTGACAGTTATTACATGATATTTATTTAATTATTTATTTAGCATTTAATTTCTGTACAGAAATATTTGCTTTTTCAAGATACAGTACAAACAATACAAACTAGAAATTCAGAAAATACAGAATTAATTCTGCATGCAATAATCAGATTAAATTGTATCAATGTCAACAAATACAGAAAACTTACATGAATTGTCAACCATTAGTATCATAAAATTATTCTCATGTAATCATTTACTCTACTTAATCTGGTATCTAAAATATTCAAAGAACTCTTGAGTACTATAGAAGCACTGATTTATTAAAAATGCTTTCACATCTCTTCTGAATCTTTTCTTATCATTGTTTTCGATTTTCTTTAAGATTAAGTTATACATGTGAACCCCTTTATGAAGTACTGAGTTAAGTTTTTTATTTGATCTTGATCCCAGTATATGTAATTTAGCACCATAATATGTAATGTTTTTCTTCTTGTCTTCCCCACAGCTCGTCTTAAGTATCTCATTTCCATAGCTGTTATTTTGCTTTCTTGTTTCTGTAGGAGAGTCCAGCTCTCTGCTCCATATAATAGAATCAGTAGTATTATTTCGAGATTTAACTGTATTGGAACACCACAGTGAAGCGAAAAATCATTAATTTTTAGATGAGTTGTATTTATTACACATCTGCTTCACTTTCGTACCTATTTTGAGGACATGTTTCGCAAATCATCGTTTGCATCTTCGGCTCTTATGCGACTAAAGCTTGATCCAGCGGTGTGGGTAATTCTGGGGTTGCTGCTGCCATCTGTTGATTTAGTGATGAACTTAAATGTGGGATTCTCTTCTGGCAGGATTTCAAAGTTCATTAGTTGGTTTTTATGTTTTTCTATGTATATCCTCTCCCATATGACGAGTTCACTATAATTTTTGTATCTTTTGTTATTTCCTTTTTTCCCACAATAGTATTATTAATCTGATAGTAGACCGAATAGGCCTTTCTCTTTCTGTTTAAAATTTCCTGCTCTATTTTTCCATCCTTATTTATAATTGTACCCAGGTATTCATAACTGTCTACCTGTTCTAAGATTTCATCATTACATTTAATTTTAACTTCTTCTTCTTCTTCTTCTTCTTCTTCTTCTTCTTCTTCTTCTTCTTCTTCTTCTTCTTCTTCTTCTTCTTCTTCTTCTTCTTCTTCTTCTTCTTCTTCTTCTTCTTCTTCTTCTCTCTTCTTCTTCTTCTTCTTCTTCTTCTTCTTCTTCTTCTTCTTCTTCTTCTTCTTCTTCTTCTTCTTCTTCTTCTTCTTCTTCTTCTTCTTCTTCTTCTTCTTCTTCTTTCTTCTTCTTCTTCTTCTTCTTCTTCTTCTTCTTCTTCTTCTTCTTCTTCTTCTTCTTCTTCTTCTTCTTCTTCTTCTTCTTCTTCTTCTTCTTCTTCTTCTTCTTCTTCTTCTTCTTCTTCTTCTTCTTCTTCTTCTTCTTATTCTTATTCTTATTCTTATTCTTATTCTTATTCTTATTCTTATTCTTATTCTTATTCTTCTTCTTCTTCTTCTTCTTTCCTTCCTATATACATGTTTTTACTTTTGGGTATGTTTAATTCTAAACCTTTTCTAGTTAATTCTTCTTTCCATTCATTTAGCGCTAATTGTAAATTATTATTACTATTTGCTATTAATATGATGTCATCAGCATATATCAATTGATTGTGCCCAAACTGGTCTTAAATTTCTATATCCTATCATAGTTCTTGCTGTTCTTCTTTTGTTAATTTTCCATATTTCATCCATCACAATAATAAATAAGAGTGGGCTGAGACTATCTCCTTGTTTAACTACTCTATTCAACAGAAATGGTTCTGATTCTTGTCCATCTAATCTTATTATCCCTTTTGGTTCTTGATAAACTGATTGTATTGCTTCAATAAAATTCACAGGTACTTTTTTGTTCTTTAGAGCTCTCCAAATTTCTTCCCTAGGTATTGAATCAAATGCTGCTTTCAAATCTGAGAATCCTAAATAAATACCCTTTCCTCTATCTATAGCTTTCTCTATTATCATTCTCAATGAGAAAATTTGGTCTTGGGTTTATCTACCCATTCGGAAAGCAGCCTGCTCTTCTAAATGTTGTTCTACTATTTTCCTCAATTTCTGTTCCAGGATGCTAGTGTACACTTTATATACAACCAGGGAGAGACATATAGGTCTATAGTTTAAGCAATCATGAATCAGCTGATTTTTTTTGCGAAAAAAGGTGCAAATTTAATTCAGAACAAAAGTAAAAACTTACCCTTTACATCCATAGAAAGATTAATCAAAAGCAAATATAAAAACTAACAAAGCCAAAGATAAAAAATGGAACATTTTAATTAAAAATCCAGAAACTATTCCAGAAATCCCACGTAAAGCTGCAGTAGCAAATTTTAGATTACTTACGAAACATGATTATTTGGAATGGAATGGAATGTATAGTGTTTAACGCCCGCTTTTACTACATACGGCACCGCAGGTGGTGACACTGATGATACATGAGATGAAGATGGAGCACCGGTGGAATGAGATGGCGGGGGAAACCGGAGGTCCCGGAAACCCACCCCAGCGCTGTGTTGTCCACCACAAATCTCACTTTGCGGTCGCCTGGGATCGAACCCGGGCCGCCTTGGTGAGAGCCAAGTGGTCTAACCACTGAGCCACAGCGCGGCCTATGATTATTTGGCCAAATACTTACACAGAATAGGAATTTATACAAGTCCAAATTGTCCTCTGTGCAACAAAGAAGAGGAAATGACTGAAGAACATCTTTTAACCTGTGAAGCCCTACCTGCCGGACCCACTACACAGAAATATTGGAGAGCAAGAGAGCTAATGGCTTCATTGCCAAAGCCTAGCAATTGACAACAAAGAAGAAGAAATGACTGAAGAACATCTTTTAACCTATGAAGTCCTACCTGCCGGACCCATTACACAGAAATATTGGAGAGCAAGAGAGCTAATGGCTTCATTGCCAAAGCCTAGCATTTGACAACAAAGAAGAGGAAATGACTGAAGAACATCTAACCTGTGAAGTCCTACCTGCCAGACCCACTACACAGAAATATCAGAGAGCAAGAGAGCTAATGGCTTCATTGCCAAAGTCTAGCATTTGAAAACAACAATAACAACAATTCGAGAGTCAAGACAAATGAACTTTTAGTGTTAAAGCGGATGTGAGATAAGTGACACACTAAACTGAGACAGCAGAAGCTCACTGCTGTTATGACCCACACACAAGCAGTAACAAACATAGAGAAATTGATGTTTTATTTTGAGAGTCAAGACAAATGAAGTTTTAGTGTTAAAGCGGATGTGAGATAAGTGATACACTAAACTGAGACAGTAGAAGCTCGCTGCTGTTATACCCACACACAAGCAGTAACAAACATAGAGAAATTGATGTTTTATTTCGAGAGTCAAGACAAATGAACGTCTAATGTTAAACCTGACGTGAGATAAGTGATACACTAAACTGAGACAGCACAAGATCGCTGCCTTTTTTACTACCGACTAGTTTGTAGTACAGTATAAGAACATAGACTATTATAATTCATACAGTGTATGTGTTTTTAACTAAAAGTATGCTGACAGTAGTTTTTAAACTCCATTAAAAATATTTTGGTGATGTACATGTTTTTTTATTGTTTTTCCATCATTTTTTGCGTAACCCAGGTCTTTGCTAAGTCGTATCTGCCCTGGTCTCAGTTGATCCAGATAAACGAGGTTCTAGTGTACATTATTAAATATGGAACAGACAGCATGCCATGTCAACAAACATCTGCTCACTTCTGTCCCAGAAAGGTTCTCGGCTAGAGACGCTCTCTTATTTCATAATTTATTATCTGAACAGTTCTATGCATTACAGACTGACATTCATATCACATTTTTCTGAATAAAGCAGTTTCTCACAAGGGTTTGGAATATGAGCTTTGAATACATCATTCAATACAGATCATTTAAATGATCACAAAAAAATTGAGTTGTCAAATTTCTTTATGGGTCAAGTAGGACAATTCTAAATTCCACTAAAAGTTTACTTTAAAAATAATTTTCAAAAAGATCCATTTGTATTGGAGGTTTCAAGCTGTACCAGAACTTTTTAAAAATAAAAATATAGCAATTATCGGAGAAGTAAGGATATCCATTCCTGACTTTTCCATAACCCCTATGAGTGGTTGGAATAGGAGAAAGATATTAAAACCTTTTCTCCAGATATTTTTTTCACTTCATCAGTCCTGGGTATCTCTTGAACGCTGATATGGAGATATGTGGTTTTATTACACACTGCACGAACAAATTCTTTTGCATTTTGAACTCAACTTTCAGATGTAACAACTATCCACGCCATCCGGCCCTCCAATTGCATTCTCAACTCCTTCCCCATGATACGATTCAAAAAAGTTCCACTCAGTTTGTATTCCAAATATGCTGAAAAGCAGTGTTACCTTGCTTAAAGTGGTCTGCAGGTCCAACAAAAGAATTTTAATGACTTCGAGAGAAGACAGAGTCTCCAATAGTTGAGAAAATACCCCTAAGGAAGATATCAATGACTTACTTACCATGTGCAAGGTAATCAAACACCAAATATCTTTTCTAAACCAGCAACAGCAGTGAAGATTGAACCCTGAGTGTTGTTGCAATGAGCAGTCTTATCTCATTTTGTTGCTTGCATGTTTCATTACTAGGGCTGATCAACAAAGACTGAGACTGATTTTTTCACAGATGTTTATTACTACAATTCAATGTTTACGTGATCTTTTTCAAAATAGTCCCCTTCTACTTCAGTGCACTTATTATACCGTCTCTGTCAGTCCTTGAACATGTGCTGCAGACCATTCTTTGTCAGGTCTTTAAGAATCGCCTCACTTTTCTTGAGCATTGCTTCAGAGTTCTCAAAGCAAATACCCCTAAGTTTTGCCTTTAGTGATGGGAACAAAAAGGTCACAGGGTGGATGTGGTACACAGGTAATGTTGAATCGAGCCACAAACTGCATGACTTGATTTGCGGCGTGAAGCTGTGCATTGTCATGATGAAGTCGTCACCCAGTTCGAGAAAGCTCTGGTCGTTTCTTTGCAATGTACTTCCTCAGTGTAGTCAATACTGAGGTGTAGTATGCTGCTGTAACAGTAGTGTGAGGGGGAACTGCATGCGACGTGAGGCCTTGCATTGTCATGATGAAGTCGTCACCCAGTCCGAGAAAGCTCTGGTCGTTTCTTTGCAATGTACTTCCTCAGTGTAGTCAATACTGATGTGTAGTATGCTGCTGTAACAGTAGTGTGAGGGGGAACTGCATGTGATGTGAGGCTGTGTATTGTCATGATGAAGTCGTCACCCAGTCCGAGAAAGCTCTGATCATTTCTTTGCAATGTACTTCCTCAGTGTAGTCAATACTGATGTGTAGTATGCTGCTGTAACAGTAGTGTGAGGGGGAACTGCATGTGACGTGAGGTCGTACATTGTCATGATGAAGTCGTCACCCAGTCCGAGAAAGCTCTGGTGGTTTCTTTGTAATGTGCTTCCTCAGTGTAGCCAATACTGACATGTAGTATGCTGCTGTAACAGTAGTGTGAGGGGAAACTGCCTGCTGGTAAATCATTCCATTACAGTCAGAAAATGTCATCATCATCACTTTCCCTGCAGATGGAACAACTTTTGCCTTTTTTGGTGTTGGAGAACCTGGCAATTTCCACACTGTGCTGTTTGTTTTCTTTCAGGATCATAATGATGCAGCTATGACTCATCACGGGTGATAATCGAAGCTTAGGGTTATTCCATTCGAGATCTCTGAAGCAGTATTCAAGAAAAGTGAGGCGATTCTCAAGGACCTGACAAAGAATGGTCTACAGCACGTGTTCAAGGACCGGCAGAGACGCTATAAAAAGTGCATTGAAGTAGGAGGGGCTACTTTGAAAAACATCATGTAAACATTGAATTGCTGATAAACATCTGTGGAAAAAAAATCAGTCTGTCTTTGTTGATCAGCTCTGAAGCATACTTGATGACTGCTTGCTGTCTTTTAACAAAATAGTTTAGAAAATATGCCAATTTTTCAATGCAATCAATGACAGATCCTCTTTGTTCCAGGCATAGTGTATTGGCCTGGTAATCTGTAAATTTATTTGCTCAGGAGTGGACACAGTCTGACTGCATGTATTTATCTTTATTCTGGTCACAAACTATTTGAAATATAAATTCACAAAATTTGTTTTAACAGGTACTTGTTTCCTGTGCAACACAACCATGCACATTGTGTAGAACCTGACCTTGTAGATGCACATTAATAACTTTGAAAAACAAATGCAACTTCTTCATTATACTGTATAGTGTATATGTCTCTTTTAGGGTAACCACCAAATATCTTAAATGGAGTTCTTTAACTTCTCTGCCAATGATAACTCTTTTAAATTGATCTTTACATTGCGCTTGGTACAATATTGAATCATTGTCGTAAAGTACAAGATTGGAGTTTTAATGTTGCCTCAAGTGTACGCTTTGATGTTGTTTTCACTGGCTTGTTGACAGTTGATCTTTGTTGCTAGGTCAGCAAACAAAACTTGGGAAGTGCCTCTACAATATATTTTCTGCACTTTCCAAAATGCTGTTGTGTCATAATAGCAGGAGCACGTCTTTCTTCCTGACTTCTATACATCTTGTTTCTGAATCACTGCATCTGTTTGTACAAGTTGCATTCGGAAATGATTTACAATAGTAGTTTTGTGTACCTTATTTATTAATGAATGTGAATCATTGTATATAGGATCTCATTGAAGTCAATACATTGCTACCACCTTTCTGGCAACTTCATTATTGCATCATGGAACCATTGTTTGGGTGTGCTATGCACCCATTCATGGACAGCTGCCTGCAATTCTTCATTGTTGTGAATCTCTTCACGCACAACACGTTCTTCATGCTGTCGAATAGAGCATAATCCGATGGAGCGAGATCCGGTGAATATGGTGGATGTGGTACAACAGTAAACCCCAGTGATGCCAACTTTGTAGTTGTTATATTGCTGGAGTGCTGCAGCGCATTGTCATGCTGGAGGAGCACTCCTTTTGACCACTTTCCTGTTTGCCATTGTTGGATCCTGCATTAAAGTCAGTAAGGGAGTTACAGTACACCATGCTGTTGACAGTTTTACCTTGTGGAAGCCAGTCCATTAACAGGATGCCACAAGTGTTCCAAAAAATGGAGATCATGATGGACGACCAGTGCTCACATTCTTGCTTACCAATTCTCTTCTGCCGGCAAACCCAGTGATCCAGTTTTAAACAGTCTTCTGTGCAGGAGCCTCTTGGTCACAAACCGTGTTTAAACATTTGTGAATATCTGATGTTTTGAACTTCCTTCCACAAAACCCATGCAGCCCATCTTTGTCCGTGATAGTTGCCTTCCATCTTGACCACAGAGTTTTTCAGCTGATAACATACAATCGCTGCCTGTTCACTACACACTGTGGTTACAAATGCCGTCTAGTGTCTGCGTAGTGTACTAGTATCTGGTTATTCTCCTAGAAAATGAAGTGCTCATAGATTGAGTGGTATGTTTGAAACAATGCCATTGTAAATCATTTCCAAATGCCCCTCGTACATTGTTCTTTGCCTTAATCAGTTCTTTCCTCTTTTAGTCTAGCTAGGTTCTAATCTTTTTCTGCCATAGCAGCATTTTCTTTCTTTTTGTGCTCTTCATAGAAATCTTGTTCCTCAGATGTTTCTGTTCATGTAGTCTTTGAGCTGCTGTTTCAGCCATGTTTTCAAGATGCCTGCATCTGCACTCACAAAGGTCTGTCAGGAGTGTGGAATGTCAGTCTCTAATGGCACTATTCTCAAAAATCCACTCATTTTAGAAAAAAATGCTCAGAGTATACTTGTTTGTTAGTTGGATGCTAAAGTAGGATCTGAAGGAAATTTTAATTGCTAATTTATTTTACTATCTATACATTTTATCCATGTTTAGCATTACCAAATGATACTGAAATGCATTGCTTATCAAGTGAAACAAACACGAGCCTAGGTGCGACATAGAAAAAGAACTGATGTAAATTCTTCTATAACTGCTACCTGAATATTTTAATGTTTATACATTTTATTGTTTTGTTTTGTATTCACCAAGAAAATTACTCTTTCTTTGTAATTCTGAACATTTTAATATTTAATATGGTACCTTAGAGTATGAGGGTTTATGTGCCTTACTTAATATATTGATAAATTAAATTTCACATCTATCTCTTGATATATTTTTGTGAAATTGCTCACTTGTATAAATAACTGTATTACATCAAAAATGTTTGTTTCTGTTCAGTGTTCACAGTTGTTTGTGGCCTCTGTACACTTTCTGACATAAATATGTCATTTTTACGGTTATGTTAGACACATTATTCTGTGCCTTCCTCATATATCACTTTTTGTCTTAGCACAAATAGTATTTATTAGAGATGTGCTTGTCACACACCACTTATGGGGAATGCAGTTTAGAAGTGTTCAAGGACAAATGCTTACAGTAGGCACAAGTGTCCTGGCCTCTCACTCTCATATTGAAATTATATTAATTAGTACATATTTTTGGATCTTGAACTTTGTGGCTTTTTTCTTAATGCAAACATTCCATAATTTTATTAAAAAGTTAAATTGCTTTTTAAAGTTTTTAACACAACATACTTGGAAATTATTTGTTCTTTCAAACTCAGCTGTGCATAGGACAAAATTGGAAAGGTCCTCCTCAGTAGCCTACATGGTAGCGCATCTGTCTCACATTCAAGAGGTCCCGAGTTTGCATCTCAGTCAGGTTGAGTTATCTGGATAAGGTTTTTTCCAGGGTTTTCCCTTATCCTGAAAGACAAATGTCTGATAACTCTAAGCTCCATGGACCCTGGGTTCATTTGAACCTCATTTCATCCAGTTCATTGTGCGATATGACTTAACGTTGGAGGATGTAAATTACAAAAAAATGGAAAGGTAGAATCAGATGGAAAAATTATGTGCCACAATCACAGACTCACTTGTTAAATGACATAATGGCAACCATATGGAGACTGGAAGATCCAAGTTACAAATCCCAGCTATGTCATTAGATTGTTCTACACCATTCTTGGTTATGATTTTCCAGACTTTGATCAATTCTTCTTTCACCTAAAATATTCCATTTCATTTATTTTAATAGCAAATTAAGTGTATTTCATGTGCAATTATTTTCGTTCTTAATTTATGAACACTCCAGTTTATGCCAATTTTTTAATTGTAACTGACATTTATTTCATACATTTATTCTGTCTGGTTAAATAATGTTTAACTTAAAAGAATTATTTAACAAAATATTTAAAAATTTGCAACTGCTTGTGTACATTTTTATCACAAAATACCAACACTCCTTGGGATGTTATTCACCAGAAACATGGAGGCTTTATGTACAGGGTTTGTCAAATAACTGTTGGGAGTGAAGTTGTACAAATTTGGATTTTGTTACCCTTTTTTCATTTTCAAGATCACCAAAAAATAGGGACATTGGAAGTAACATCATTTGATGGAAAGGCAGCCAAGGGACAGGTCTCTTACATTTTATATTTGATATTTATTTATTTGTACAGTATCCATTACAAATTCAGTACAATAAAATTTAACATAGAACATGTTGTACAAATACATGAAACTGCTGACCTAAGATTTACTCGCTGACTCAGGTCCCCTGGCTTTAAGACTTTGGTTTTACTGAGCAACTTGATGCCATTTCTTCTTGGCCTTCGCTACTTTTGCCCTAATCCACTTTTCTCTTATCCTATATAAGAAATCTCCTATACATCTATTTTTCTTTTCTCCCATCCCCGTTAACATGCGTACCACCAATATCTCTTTACTTACACTGTCCCATTTCTTATCTCATATTTTTCTCCTGTAATTTGTTCGCTCCTTACATTGTATCAGGTAATGAACAGTGCTCTTCTCATCTCCACAAAATTCACATATTCCTGCCTCATTACTTCTCAACCCTTTTAAGTATAATATTCGTACTCTCATCCATGCTATGTCTTCTCTTCCAGTTTTGTCACATTGATCTATATATTTATCCCTACCCCATTCTGTCTTTAATTGCTTATAAAATTTCAAAGATTTCTTTTCTTCTATACTTTCTTTTGCCTATCTATGTCTTGTAGTCTAGTTGTCACTTCCTTCCAAAAACCGCTATAATTTGTCTCCTCTCCTCTCCTTAGATCTCCCATGCTTATCTTTAATATCATTCTTTCCAATTCCAACCACCAACTATTTGTATTTTTGATGCTTTTCTGTTGCTTCATGCACAGATTCAATAATTCCCCTTTCTGTCCTTTAATACACTTATACCAGAATTTCAATATTCTCTCTATTATTATTCCCCTCCTTATTGTATTACCTAACTCTAGTAATACCACCTCTCTTGGTGCCGAATTTGGCAGTCCTAGTAGTTCATACATCTGGTCTAATTGTGTTCCTATCTCTGATGTGCCCCATACCTCCACTGCGTACATTGTTCTGGCTTCAACGACCGCTTCATACATTCTTTCTAACCATCTAACTGACATCTCCAGTTTATGTTAACATATTCTTACCCCTGTCATTGCCGCCTTATCATTAGCTATCACTTTTCTGGCTTGTGCAGCTCATCCTCCACTGATACACATCCTTTTACCTAAATAGTCATACTCGTTTACCACTTCTACCTTTTGGTCTCTTATGAACCATTCCTCTCCTTTCCTCAGTATTGATCCTCTTTTAAATACTATTATTTTTTATTTTTACTGTTTATTCTTAGTCCCCAGTGAGCGCAAAACCTATGGATTGCCTCAATGGTCTCTTATATAAGCAGCGATAAGCCCCAAGAACAGGAGCGAATGCCAGCAACTTTATGTAAAATGGCCCAGAGTTAAAAATTTCTTACATTTTGACCATATTTTCATTGATTTACACTGAAGTCAGAAGATCATTAGTCTCCAAAATCTTCCTTGCATTTTTTAATTGTTCATACATCATTGTGGATATAAACTTCATTCATATAAATCTCAAAAATCAGGGCAGAAGTTTAAATAACAGAGTTATTCATTTTAACACCACCGAGCAGTATAGCTCAGGCAGAAGTCTATGGCCCGCATTCAGGAGGTCTAGGTTCGATTCCCATAACTGGCCTGACCCATGGTTTCTTCAGGAACTTTTCTGGGTTGTCAGGCTAATGCTGTAGGTTAATTACATCGCCCAAATTTCCTGTCCCTCCACTTCATCTCCATTATCATTTAACATCATCTCTCATCTGGGTAGAAGTGTCAGCAGGAGTCTCGCCATTGCTTCTGGGAAACACTTCCTCCTCAGGTAGCACAGTCTCCAGTCTCCAAGCTGAACTGGTGGGCTTTACAGGACCATGTTTGTACTGGCCTGTTGGGGAGTGTTCACTGGTCAATAGTAAGGACCCAGCCCTCTACACTCTCATGACTCCAATCCAAACACTCAATGTTTCACTATATCATAAATCCTGATGTGGACACAGGTTTCCTAGCTTAGCACCTCGGTCAAACATCAGTCTCAATACTTATTTGATAAACCCTGTTGTGTAAATCTTTCAGAGATATTAACAATTTTAATGATCTTATGGCTTAATTTAAGGAGCAGGCAAATAACTATATAATTTAGACTATAGAAAATTGGATAATTAACATAATGTGACTGTGAACAAATGGACAGGGTCAAAAGTCATACAAGACTGGTAAATTGTTTGTGTTAATGGAGTCTATATTTGAGATGGAGAGAATTTCTGTGTACACAATTGCCTAGTTAAAATTCTCACTTTCTGCACAGATATAAATAGTTTTGTTCCTCACTGTTGCACAGAAAGCTAAGAACACAAAAGAAAGTGCTAGTAGCTTGTGTGTGTGTGTGTGTGTGTGTGTGTGTGTGTGTGTGTGTGTGTGTGTGTGTGTGTGTGTGTGTGCGTGTGCGTGCGTGCGTGCGCGCGCATGTGCGCATGTGTGTGTAGACAGCTCCCCAAGTTTCTCACCCAGCAGTCAGGGTTACCGAATATGTTCTTTTTTACATCCAAGGGAATTTTTAAACTTTGTCAAAATGTCCAAGCTTTTGGCTTCTTTATTTTTTTTTTTTTATTTTTTTTATACAAGTAGTTCCATATTATTCTATGAGGTGGATGTATTACTTCAAACAATTGCGAAAGGTTTCTTTGGAATAATTTTGTTGATCCTTATGGATCCTTTTGAGTGAAATATCTAAATTAAGTCTAGATTAAGTCTAGTTCTTTGGCCAGGGGCCTACTGTCTGACAAAAATCATGGAGCTGCAAAAAAAAAAAAAAAAGAATAATAATGAAAGAAACAGTTGACTGTTTAATCCATCATGAACAAATTTATCACTGAAGAGAATGTGCATTGTGCAACTATTTTTATTTGTAACACATAAAAAATGAACTTACTAATAGTGAAGTAATACAAATGTAATAAATATTTATAACAATTTTTAACTATCTTGTTTAATTACAGCTCTGTCAGCTTTGTTGTCTGTCTATTTATATTGTCATGGTTACTGCTGATAAGTATGGTTTGTGGTATTGTACTGCCAACAATTGAAAGTAAAACAAATTTGTTGGCAGAATCTATTGACAGTATTTCAAAATTCATTATACAATTGAATATTTTCTACCATACCATTCAAACTTAATCTTTTACTTTTGAGATTAAGGGACCAAAAATGATTTCATTTATCAATCTGTTTACATTTAATATTTATAAAATGTTCCTTTACTGGTCTTTCCAGTAACTTGCCAGAGTCTTAAAGCTAAATTGATATACTAGATTTTTTAATAATTGAAATTTTATCTTTTTTAGAAAAACTTAGCAAACTTATTATATTGTATATTTATTTTGAAGAAATAATATACAATTAAACATTTTTATAAATTTTTATTAACCCAAGGATGAAAAAGTATTAAAAGTATAATCATCTTTTATTTTTTAAGGTTATAAATCTTTTACAGCCTTTTGATATTTATTAAATTTCTCAATCGTTTTATCCATAAAATCTTTATTAAAACCATTAATTAAAGCAGTGTTGATAATGTGTTTATATTAATTTTAAGGTGCATGTTTAATAACTTGTAAATTAAAATATTAAAAACAGCAGATTTGAGTCAAAGAAGGTTAAAAGTTCTATTTTTTATGTAATTATCAGTAACAGTTGATTTGCTATAAATGCCAAAATTGAGTTTATTGTTATTTTTTATTATATTTAAATCTAGGAAAGGAATACAACCATTATTTTAAATTTCTAACCAGAACTTTGTAGTTTTATGTTGTAAATTTAATACTTTCAAAGTATTATTTACATAATATTTATTATAATTGTACTAATGATTGATGTTTGTTTTGTAAAATGAAATGTTCTGTTAGGTATAGTAAAGTCGTGTTTGAACATGCCCTGAAGTTAGCATATAAAAAATCAATATCACTATTAAATGCAATACTGAACTCTTTGACTTTCCGTTTTCTAATAAAGGATTGTCTAAACATTACATACAAATGTACCAATTGTATTACTTCCTCTTGAAGTTTGTTTACATTGGGTTTTCTTTATAAAGTCATACTTTGAGACTAGGGAGGTAAGTTCTCATCCTGCAGCCAGAAATTGATGCTGGGACCTCTGTTAGGTCCAGTTTTCTTCACATTTCTTTTAACCATTTTAGCCCTATTTTTTCTAGATATTTCCCTGCTTTGAATAGTTGTAAATAAAAGTGTTGTTAACAGTGAAGCTAATTTCATGTATAGCGACTAAAAGGTATGACTCAATTTTAGTCCTTATACATTTCCCTGCTTCTTCATAAATTTTGATCTTCAGTGAATCTTCCTAAATTTTAGCTCTATTTGAAATGTAAGACGTAAAACTTTCAGAGGCGAGCGTTATTATCAAACCTTCACGGGTTGTTATATTTACTAATATCGAGCTTTCAGGTATTCCAAACTCAATAGCCTTCTTCAGGAACTGAATGAAAAAGCTGGCCAACCGTCCCCATGTGGGTAGGGCTTGTGTCACCCCATTACATAGCAGTCTGTCAATAGCCCGTCAGGTTCAGCGGAAGGATGACCTCACATTGTTTTATAGCTTTCTGCATGGTCCATCATCTAGTCAGATTTCTATTCCAAGTGTATTTAATTGCTAGCGCCCAAGTTGTACTTAATTGAAGTCCCAAATCTCTATTAAAATTCCATGGATGGCTTCTTTAATAAGTCTATCAAAATGTATGTCCAGATGATCCAGGATCAACACATCATTAAAATTAATTTTCTGAAGGTACTCTATACAATATTGAGCTACAGCTAATTACTCTGGTTGAAGTAGTTTGATGCAATGAGCTTTTTACACCTCTTCTCTACTGTGTGTCCCATTTGTCCAACATACACCCTTCTGCATTCACAAGCAATCTTACACACCCCTGGAATCTTAAGTTTCAATGGATCCATTATCAGTTAATTTAATTGATGGAAATTAATCGTTCCTTCACACTAACCGTGTATAGGCTAAGGTTTTGAATAGATAAGAGTCAAACTAAAAAATCAATGCCATGGGCAGAATTTCAACCATGGATCTCATGGGTTCTGTCCAGTTGCTCTTACCCATTGAGCTATCATGGCCAACATGCCGTTATGACATTAAATTCTCCACCTGACTCATATATTTCCCAGTAAACCACTAGAGGCTCTCGTATTCGAAATACACCGTTTGTGGCGACTTACCATTGTAAGTACTTGAGTCCCAGACTTCATCATTTAACTCTTATTAATTAATTTAATTGATGGAAATTAATCATTTCTTTACACTAGCCGTATATAGGCTAAGGTTTTGAATAGATAGAGTCAAACTGAAAAATTCAATGCCATGGCCAGGATTTGAACCATGGATCTCCTGGTTTCCATCTCAAATACGAGAGCCCTTGGTGGTTTACCGGGAAAATATATGAGTCAATTGGAGAATTTAATGTCAGGACAACACGTTGTCCATGGTAGCTCAATGGATAAAAGTGACTGGTTTGATCTCCTGGTTCCCGTCTCAAATACGAGAGCCCCTGGTGGTTTACCGGGAAAATATATGAGTCAATTGGAGAATTTAATGTCAGGACAGCATGTTGGCCATGGTAGCTCAATGGGTAAGATTGACTGGTTTGATCTCCTGGTTCGCGTCTCAAATACGAGAGCCCCTAGTGGTTTACTGGGAAAATATATGAGTCAATTGGAGAATTTAATGTCAGGACAACACGTTGTCCATGGTAGATCAGTGGATAAGAGTGACTGGTTTGATCTCCTGGTTCCCGTCTCAAATACGAGAGCCCCTAGTGGTTTACCGGGAAAATATATGAGTCAATTGGAGAATTTAATGTCAGGACAGCACGTTGTCCATGGTAGATCAATGGATAAGAGTGACTGGTTTGATCTCCTGGTTCCCGTCTCAAATACGAGAGCCCCTAATGGTTTACCGACAAAATATATGAGTCAATTGGAGAATTTAATGTCGGGACAACACGTTGTCCATGGTAGATCAATGGATAAGAGTGACTGGTTTGATCTCCTGGTTCCCGTCTCAAATACGAGAGCCCCTAGTGGTTTACCGGGAAAATATATGAGTCAATTGGAGAATTTAATGTCAGGACAACACGTTGTCCATGGTAGATCAATGAATAAGAGTGACTGGTTTGATCTCCTGGTTCCCGTCTCAAATACGAGAGCCCCTAGTGGTTTACCGGGAAAATATATGAGTCAATTGAAGAATTTAATGTCAGGACAACACGTTGTTCATGGTAGATCAATGGATAAGAGTGACTGGTTTGATCTCCTGGTTCCCGTCTCAAATACGAGAGCCCCTAGTGGTTTACCGGGAAAATATATGAGTCAATTGGAGTATTTAATGTCAGGACAGCATGTTGGCCATGGTAGCTCAATGGGTAAGATTGACTGGTTTGATCTCCTGGTTCCCGTCTCAAGTACGAGAGCCCCTAGTGGTTTACCGGGAAAATAGATGAGTCAATTGGAGAATTTAATGTCAGGACAACACATTGTCCATGGTAGCTCAATGGGTTAGAGCAACTGGACATAAACCAGAAGATCCGTGGTTCAAATTCCAGCCATGGCATTGAACTTTTCAGTTTGACTCTTATCTGTTCAAGATCTTTTATTGGTCTAAGGTATTGTTGGATCTTTTTAGGTGCGGTAAAGTAGGTTATAATATTAAACCTGGAAATTGTGTGGGCAATCTTGTTGGAAACAGAACCATAAAAAGGTATAAATGCCTTACTTAAAGAGTTGCCTCTTTTCTTGGAATGATGTTGGTATGACAAATTAGTCCTAATGTCCAACATCTTGGAGTCACGATTGCTATAGCCATTCTGCAGCAAAGTAGCCCAAAGAAATTGAATTTTGTAATGTGTACTGTCCTTTTAGCTATGTGAAGTAACGTGGATATGATCGTCGTCTTCTGGATAGGATGATAATAACTGGACACATCTGTGTAGACTTCCTGTATAGTTTATGACACAAGGTACCATCTGGTCTCCTATATACCAAAACATCCAAAAGAGAATGGAGCTATTGTGTACTGTCCTTGTAGCTATGTGAAGTAACGTGGATATGATCGTCATCTTCTGGATAGGAAGATAATAACTGGACACATCTGTGTAGACTTCCTGTATAGTTTATGACACAAGGTACCATCTGGTCTCCTATATACCAAAACATCCAAAAGAGAATGGAGCTATTGTGTACTGTCCTTGTAGCTATGTGAAGTAACGTGGATATGATCGTCATCTTCTGGATAGGAAGATAATAACTGGACACATCTGTGTAGACTTCCTGTATCGTTTATGACCCAAGGTGCCATCTGGTCTCATACATCCAAAAGAGATGGGAGCTGTTGTTCTCAATTTCCACTGTGAATCTGATGTTAAGAGTGAAGACTATTGAGGTGGTCTATTGGAAATGTCTCCCATTTCTCTATTTTTATCTTTGTTTTCCTGAATATAACAGAGTTGGGAGATCTCTCCTACCTTACATCTGTGCTGCCCTCTTTTTTGCATATTTTTGTGTATTTTTGTCATCCTATTACACACCTTTTTTTCTTTTGAACCATTTTCATAATGAGTGAGGAAGTAACACATGAAGAACTTTGTTGGAGTCACATTTATTTACACTTTTAAAATTAGCTTCAGTCACTCAGTAGCTGATGATGACCAATTATGCCTCAATTGTTTTCTAACATTAGACTATTTGAGTACTTCAACAAATGAAGAACACCTCAAGAATTGCACAAACCTTTACTGTCAGTAAAACAGAGAGAAAGATTTGACAGACCTGTTAGATAGAATAAAATGGATAATTGAACATTTTAAAATAGAAATACTCTCAGGGTTTTTAAGTAACGTGTTGTGTGTTTTTGCACAAAGTTGTATGAACCGAAACCTTGCATGTTAGTCTAACCAACAAACTGTTGTTGTATTTGGTAGCCCTGATCAATGACACGAGAACAAGTGAGAAAGTTTGAGAGCTCCCAGTGTATATAATTTTGCTGAGATCATTGTCATGCAATATGTATACAGTTTGTTACCATTTGTGTAATTTGCTGAATTTTGCAGTAAAACTTAAAACATAAACATTGTTTTGATTTTTGTGTGTTTTATTCCATTTTCTGCAGAAAGAATGAAACCCGTAAACATCTGACACAAGGATCACTTGGAAAGCTTTGACAATGAATGGAGTAAAATGTTAAAATTTTAGACCTGATCATTACTTTTTTTTAATTAATCCCTATTCTATTTCATAGTATACCAAGCAGGATGGCTAAGGCGATTTCGTCTGTGGTCCGCTTTTGAGAGGTCCAGGTTCGATTCCCATGGTCAGCCTTCCTGACCCAAGGGTTTTTTGGGGAGTTTTCCTGGGTTGCCAGGCAAATGCTGCGTAGGTTAATTACATCCCCTGCATTTCATCTGGTGGTCTCTTTCAGGGTAGAAGTGTCGGAAAGTGTCTTGGCATTGCATGGCAGGATGATATGCTGTTGATAAACCTTCCTCCTCTAGTAGGACAGTCTGCAGTCTCCGAACCCAGTCTGATGGGCCATTTCTGGACCGCAATAGGGTGGGATGTAAGAATGACAGAATCTACTTGGACGCAAACAGTCCACTCTCTAAAATCCGGGAGAATACCAGCTGTCCCCAAAAGAGGCACTGGCATGACTCCGGGGATCTTTCCAATAGGGCAAGACCTAGAGACTAACAAGCCCCTCCCCATTACAGGGTGGAAGTGGATATGTCACAGGAAGACTACTGAATCCCTCGGTCGGGCGCCTGGTGATCTAGCACACCGACTACAAGCTCTGCAGGCTAGCACCGGGGAATTGAAGGCTTCCCTCAATCCCATCTGAGAACAGATGTCCCCGATCTTCCACAGGTATCGGGAACCACTGCTTCCTCGAGTCGAGCCCAATCCATACAACATTGTTCTGGCCTGCCAGGGAGTTTTCAACTGATAAAGTGGATACTAGATTTGAATAAGTCAACGCCAAATGGAGTAGCTAGAGTGGAACTTGGAAGACCTTGCAGGAGTGGGATAATTATAGAAAGATGTTTAAAATATTGGTATAGCTGTATAAAAAAAGGATGATGATAATACATTAAAGATCTGTATAGGACATCAGAAGAATTGAACATGTAAGAACAGCTGCTGGACAGAGCTAGAAAGAATGCTCGCTAAAATAGGAATGGGGAATATCTGGTAAGAGAGTGAAAGAAATGTAAAAGGTTTTTGGACAATTATTAAGAATAGGATAGAGGACATTGACAGACAAGTGACGTGGGGAAATCTGATAAGTAAGAAATCACTAAATGTATACCTGAAAATAAAGACAGAATGGGGGAGGGAAACATACACAGACATATGTGATAGATATGAGAGGGAGGGTTTAGCTTGGTTAAGGACTGGAGCCATATTGAGAGGCAGTTCACTAAAGGAGTGCACTCTATGTGGAAAGAAAATAAGCTTAGAACAGTATGTAGTGGAGTGTAAAGAAACTGAAAACTGGAGGAAATTAATATGGGATAAGAACTGGGATAATAAAGGGGCTTACGTAGTATCACCCAAACGTCGGAACTCCCTATAGAACCGGCAGCAGCAGCAGCAGGAGACGGTCGGTGTTCGCCACGACCACTCGCTTGTCTTATAGCGGTAACGAGGGGTGGCTGGAACAAAACATCACTGCGCCGTCTCTTTCTGTTCCACCTGAGTTCTCAAACTTACAGGATATTTCATCTAATCCATAACCTTCCAGATTGGCCAGCTGACCCTATATAAGCAACACGTCGGGCTGGAGGAGTCAGTCAGTTCTTGGCAAGCAGCGTAAGAGTGCAGTGCTAGTGTACGGACAAGAAGATTGTGTACGTGCATCGGAGGATTGTACGTAATTGCGAGAGCAAAGTGGAATTGTAACGGACGAAGATGTGAATCGTAGTTGTGTGCATTCCGTAATCCTGTGTAATTGGCAAGTGTTTAACTGTAAGTCGGTGGAAATAAAGAACATTTTTGAGTGGTGTAATTGGACTTTTCATTTCACGAACCCACAAAGTCACACTGGTGTCAGGAAGCGGGACGATAACATCACCGAACATTACAACGATGGACGCGGCATTAAAAAAGATTTTGGAGAAGATGATGGAAATGAAGGCCGAATTAACAGAGAAGATGGAAGCGGCAAATAACAGCCTGTCCGTGAAGCTGGAGACTACAAATAACAACCTGGCCGCGGAACTCAAACACATGAAGACGGCAAATAACAACTTGGCCGCGAAGATGAACGAGTTAACAACAAAAACAGAAGCGGCAAACAACAACTTGGCCACGACAATGACCGCAAAGATGGCCGAACTGGCCAAGGAAATGGTGTCGAACGAGGCTCTCACCGTCAAATTTGAAGAACAGTTGGCCAGCGTAAAAGAGGACGTCACAGAGTTAGGCGAGCGCGTCGAAGACCTGGCGAGCCGCGTTAATGAGCTGGAAGGAAAAGCCGACAGCAGCGTCAAGTCCCTGAGCGCCATGGTGGAGGACGTCGTCGGAAGGAGGTTGAAGGATTTGAAGGCCGACGCGCCGGGACGCGACACAACATCGGCGCGCGTCAAACCTCCTAAATATGATGGCGCGTCAACGTTTGAAGTCTTCCGCCGCCAGTTCGACACAGTGGCCAAGCACAACAAATGGTCACCAGAAGAGGAGGCCACACAGTTAATTGCCAGCCTCCAGGGTCGGGCCGCGGAAATCCTGAACGCGGTTCAGTCAACGGCGACACCCAAGGACATCTGGGAGGCCCTAGAGAATCGTTTTGGGAACCACCGCTTAGCCGCAGCGTACCGCAGCCAGCTGAAGGCAAGGTCACAGCAGCCAGGGGAGACGTTGTAGGAGTTCGCCATGGCAGTTGAACAACTGGCTAGCAAGGCCCTAGTTGACCTGCCACCAGAGTTCGTATCCCGGGAAGCTGCCTACACATTCGTGCACGGGGTACGAGACACGGAGATTCGTCAGCGCCTAATGATCGGCGATTATAAAACCATCCACGAGGCGCTGACAGCAGCATTAAGGATGGAGGCGGCCAAAGTAACAGCTATCCCGACGTCGAGAACGAGATGTGTCCGCTACACCGGAGACAGAAGACCAGCCGAGGGACGCCCGTGAACACCTAGTGGCCTGTGTTGGGGCTGTGGACAGCCCTGACACCGGCAGAGAGACTGCCCACACCAGGAAGAGCAGCCGGAAAACGAGTAAGGGCCGTCGTGGAGAGGGACACGTCGGCGCCATCACCACCATCCCCTCGAGTGGCACTGCGCGCCGTCAGCCGGCTTATGGATGACAGCCTTATCGCGGACGGTTGGGTGCGAGGAAAGCCGTGCCGCGTGCTGGTGGACACCGGGGCAGCCGTGACCATCATCAGACCTGACGTGGCGAAGGGTTTGCCGACAAGGAAGCCGAGTCGACCATACCAGCTCGTCACGGCATCGGGCGGCACCTTGCCTGTGGAAAAGGAGGCCCTGCTGAAGCTGACCTTGGGAAGGAGTATCGTACGTCAGTGGGTGTTCGTCGCGAAGGTGGCTGAGGAGGTGATACTGGGACTGGATGCCCTCAGGAGCCATGAGGCGACGGTCGACGTCGGCAAGAAGGTCCTGCGGCTCAACGGAGAAGAGGTTATACTCCGTCAACCAGAGGAGCGCCTTGGAATTTGCAGGGCCGTCTTAAACGAAGACGTAGTTGTCCCCGCGAGGAGCGAGGTGGTGGTGACGGCGCGACTAGAAGGCCGGAGAACCAGGAACATGATGCTGGACCAGAAGACACCTGTAAACGGACTGTGTGTAGCCAGGGCATTGCTGCCGTGCCGAGAGGAGGTGCCAGTGAGACTGCTAAATCCAACGGACACCGATCACGACGTCCAGGCCGGGACGGAGTTGGGAACGTGCGAGCCCGTGGTGAGCGTAACAGCAATCGACAAGACACAGGAGCCGGCGCCGAAGCAACACCTGGGGCCCCGGCTAGAAGGCTTACTGGAGAGACCGCAGAACAGCTGGAGAATGTTCGACAACTACTGAGGCGATACGAGCACGTTTCAGCCAAGGCGATAGTGACTACGGCCGCACGGACAAAGTGCTTCACCGCATCGACACCGGAGACGCCCGGCCTATTCGGAAACCACATAGACGCCTTCCGCTGGAGAAGCAAGGGGCGGTACGAAACATGCTGGAGGACATGAGATCCAGGGGAGTGATTGAAGAGTCTGACAGCCCTTGGTGTTCCCCTGTAGTCTTGGTGACAAAGAAGAATGGTGAGCTGCGCTTCTGCGTAGACTACAGAAAGTTGAACGCTGTCACCCGGAAGGACTGTTTCCCCTTACCCCGGATTGACGACACCCTGGACACGCTAGCTGGTGCACAGTGGTTCTCGACCCTGGACCTGAATTCGGGCTACTGGCAGGTAGCTCTAGACCCAAGAGACAAGGAGAAGACCGCATTCTCGACGGGCCAAGGGCTCTGGCAGTTCACGGTTATGCCCTTTGGCCTCTGCAACGCACCAGCTACCTTCCAACGCCTCATGGAGTCAGTGATGAGAGGGCTGACTTACGGTGCCTGCCTGCTATACCTGGACATCATCATCGTCGGGAAGACTTTTGAAGATCATCTCGAGAATCTGAGTAAGGTGCTACAGAGACTGCAGGCGACCAACTTGAAGCTGAACGCGAAGTGCCAGCTCTTCCGCAAGGAAGTGAACTACTTAGGCCACATAGTCTCAGCAACCGGAGTGGCCACAGACCCGGGGAAGACAAAGGCTGTGAGAGATTGGCCTCGCCCAAAGGATAAGAAAGAATTGCACCGTTTCCTGGGGCTGTGCAGTTATTACCGCCGCTTCATAAAGGGGTTCTCCAACATCGCAAAACCCTCACCCGCCTGACAGACGAACACCGGCGTTATGTGTGGACGGAGGACGCAGAAAACGCTTTCCAGCACCTAAAGGAGACCCTGTGCAGTGCTCCAATTTTGGGATTTCCACAACCGGGTGGCGCCTTCATTGTGGACACCGATGACAGCGACCATTGCATTGGAGGTGTTCTATCGCAGATCCAGGACGGCCATGAGCGGGTGGTAGCCTATTACAGCAATACACTATCCAAGGCAGAGAAGAACTACTGCGTCACCCGACGAGAATTATTGGCGGTAGTAAAGACCTTGGAGCACTTCCACAAGTACCTGTACGGTCAGCCATTCCACCTGAGGACTGACCATTCCGCCCTAACCTGGCTATTGAGCTTTAAGAACCTGGAAGGCCAGACAGCACGTTGGGTCCAGAGGCTGCAGGAGTACGACTTCACCTCGGAACATCGTAGAGGGAAGAGCCACGGTAACGCAGACGCCATGACCCGAAGACCCTGTCCAGAAGAGTGCGGCCAGTGCACAAGAGTGGAAGAGAAGGAGCGTGCCGCAGCAGTCCGAGTAGTTGTGGCAGTGCCTGCGGACGGCTGGGATAGCGCAGGCGTGAGGAGGGAGCAGCTGGCGGACGCAGACTTGGGGCCACTATTGAGGGAAGTGGAGGCAGGGACAAGACCAACCTGGGAGGACATCGCACCGAAGAGCGCCACCTACAAGTCGTACTGGGCCTAATGGGACTCGTTGAAGACCAGAGAGGGCGTGCTGTTCCGGGTATGGGAATCACCTGATGGGAAGACGGAGAGAGAACAGTTGGTACTTCCCTGGAGTAAGATCCCGGAAGTCTTGGAGGACACCTGGGAGCGAACCGAACGATTGACAAACTACGGCAGCGCTACTACTGGCTGAGACTCCGAGCAGATGCTGAGAGATGGTGCTGTCAGTGTCACGTGTGCGCGGCGAGTCGTGGCCCCCAGACTAGGAGCCGGGGTCGAATGCAGCAGTACACGTCGGAGCGCCATTCGAACGGATCGCCGTTGACATTGCTGGACCGTTCCCAGTTTCCGACCGAGGCAACAAGTACCTAATGGTGGTCGTGGACTACTTCACCAAGTGGCCGGAGGTGTATGCCATCCCAAACCAAGAGGCAAAGACAATCACAGACTGCCTCGTGGAGCAAGTGTTCTGTCGATTTGGGGTGCCATTAGAGCTACACAGTGACCAGGGTACCAACTTTGAGTCCAACCTAATGAAGGAGGTACTACAAAGGCTTGGGGTGAACAAGACCCGCACGACGTCTCTACATCCCCAGTTGGATGGCATGGTCGAAGGCAAGCCAACAGCCAAGGGTTCCAGCAAGGTGACCTGGTCTGGTTGTACCCTCCTACCCGAACCAATGGACGCTGCCCGAAGCTCCAGCAGCCATGGCAAGGACCGTACCGGGTGGTGAAGAGGATTAACGACGTGGTCTACCGCATCCAGAAGGTTCCCCGAGGGAAGATATTGGTGGTACATCTGGATCGCCTGGCAAGCTACGATGGTGCTGTTCCGGACGACCAGCTTTGAGGGAGCAGTGTCGCCCGAACGTTGGAACTCCCTATAGAACCGGCAGCAGCAGCAGGAGAGGGTCGGCGTTCGCCACGCCCACTCGCTTGTCTTATAGCGGTAACGAGGAGTGGCTGGAAAAACATCACTGCGCCGTCTATTTCTGTTCCACCTGAGTTCTCGAACTTACGGGATATTTCATCTAATCCAGAACCTTCCAGATTGGCCAGCTGACCCTATATAAGCAACACGTCGGGCTGGAGGAGTCAGTCAGTTCTTGGCAAGCAGCGTAAGAGTGCAGTGCTAGTGTACGGACGAGAAGATTGTGTACGTGCATCGGAGGATTGTACGTAATTGCGAGAGCAAAGTGGAATTGTAACGGACGAACTGGTGAATCGTAGTTGTGTGCATTCCGTAATCCTGTGTAATTGGCAAGTGTTTAACTGTAAGTCGGTGGAAATAAAGAACATTTTTGAGTGGTGTAATTGGACTTTTCATTTCACGAACCCACAAAGTCACAGTAGTAACAATAAAAATGCTTACGTTGAAAAGAGAGAAAAGATTAAGGGAGGTGGGGAAATTTGCTGACAAAGTCGAAGAGAAATGGTTGAGAAGGGTGAGGAAATAAGAGGTAGAGATATGGAAGACACAATCAGAATATTAGGTCAAGCTCGTGGTGTCGTGTGTTGATGAGCGGTAGGCCAGCAAGAACAGTGGCACCTTGACGTCTCAGTCTCGCTGATGGCTGGCCACGACCTTCCTCAAGTGTTCCTCTAAGGTCTTGATGTACCTCGCGACCATGCCATCCGACTGGGGATGTAGAGGTGTTGTGCGGGTCTTGTTAACCCCAAGTCTCTCTAGTGCCTCCTTCATCAGGTTGGACTCAAAACTGGTGCCTTGATCACTGTGCAGCTCTAATGGCACCCCAAATCGGCAAAACACTTGCTCCACGAGGCAGTCTGTGATTGTCCTTGCCTCTTGGTTCGGGATGGCATACACCTCCGGCCACTTAGTGAAGTAATCCACGACCACCATCAGGTACTTGTTGCCTCGGTCGGATATTGGGAACGGTCCATCAATGTCAACGGCGATCCGTTCGAATGGCGCTCCGACGTTGTACTGTTGCATGCGACCCCGGCTCCTAGTCTGGGGGCCGCGACTCGCCGCGCACACGTGACACTGGCGGCACCATCTCTCAGCGTCTGCTCGGAGCCTCAGCCAGTAGTAGCGCTGCCGTAGTTTGTCAATCGTCCGGTTCGTTCCCAGGTGTCCTCCTGAAGTTCCGGTGTGCACTTCTTCCAAGACTTCCGGAACCTTACTCCGGGGAAGTACCAACTGTTCTCTCTGCGTCTTCCCATCGGGTGATTCCCATACCCAGAACAGCACACCCTCACTGGTCTTCAACGAGTCCCACTGGGCCCAGTAAGACTTGTAGGTGGCGCTCCTCGGTGCGACGTCCGCCCAGGTTGGTCTCGTTCCTGCCTCCACTTCCCTCAAGAGTGGCCCCAAGTCTGCGTCCGCCAGCTGCTCCCTCCTCAGGCCTGCGCTATCCCAGCCATCCGCAGGCACTGCCGTGACTACTCAAACTGGTGCGGCACGCTCCTTCTCCTCCACTCTTGTGCATTGGCCGCACTCTTCTGGACACGGTCTTCGGGACATAGCGTCCGCGTTACCGTGACTCTTCCCTCTGCGATGTTCCGAGGTGAAGTCGTACTCCTGCAGCCTCTGAACCCAGCATGCCGTCTGGCCTTCCGGTCGCGCCGTCACCATCACCTCGCTCCTCGCGGGGACAACCACGTCTTCGTTCAAGATGACCCTACCGATTCCAAGGCGCTCTTCAGTTTGACGGAGTATAACCTCTTCTCCGTTGAGCCGTAGGACCTTCCTGCCGACGTCAACCGTCACCTCGTGGCTCCTGAGGGCATCCAGTCCCAGAATCACCTCCTCAGCCACCTTCGCGACGAACACCCACAGACGCACGGCACTCCGTCCCAAGGTCAGCTCCAGCAGGGCCTCCTTCTCCACAGGCAATGTGTCGCCCGATGCCAACACAAGCTGTTATGGTCGGCTCGGCTTCCTCGTCGGCAAACCCTTAGCCACGTCAGGTCTGATGATGGTCACGGCTGCCCCAGTATCCCCTAGCACGCGGCACGGCTTTCCTCCTACCCAGCCGTCCGCGATGAGGCTGTCATCCATACGCCGGCTGACGGCGCGCAGCGTCACTCGAGGGGATGGTGGTGATGGCGCCGACGTGTCCCTCTCCACGCCGGGCCTTACTCGTTCTTCCCGCTGCCCTTCTTGGTGTGGGCAGTCTCTCTGCAGGTGCCCGGGCTGTCCACACCCCCAACACAGGCCACTAGGTGTTCGCCGGCGTCCCTCAGCTGGTCTTCTGTCTCCGGCGTAGCGGACACTCCTCGTTTTCGACGTCGGGATAGATGCTACCTTGGCCGCCTCCATCCTTAATGCCGCTGTCAGCGACTCGTGGATGGTTTTATAATCGCCGAGCATTAGGCGCTGACGAATCTCCGTGTCCCGTACCCCGTCGACAAAGTTGTAGGCGGCTTCCCAGGATACGAACTCCAGTGGCAGGTCAACCAAGGCATTGCCAGATAGCTGCTCAATCGCTATGGCGAAACTCTGCAGCGTCTCCCCCGCCTGCTGTGACCTTGCCTTTAGTTGGCTGCGGTACGCTGCGGCTAAGCGGTGGTTCCCGAAACGATTCTCCAGGGCCTCCCAGATGTCCTTGGGCGCCGCCGTTGTCTGCACCGCGTTTAGGACTTCCGGGGCCCGTCCCTGGAGGCTGGCTATTAGCTGTGTGGCCTCCGGTGACCATCTGTTGTGCTTGGCCACTGTGTCGAACTGGCGGCGGAAGACCTCAAATGTTGACGCGCCGTCATATTTCAGCGGTTTGACGCGCGCAGATGTTGTGTCACGTCCCGGCGGGTCGGCCTTCAAATCCTTCAGTTTCCTGCCGACGACGTCCTCTACTATGGCGTTCAGGGACTTGACGCTGCTGTCGGCCTTTCCCTCCAGGTCGTCAACGCGGCTCGCCAGGTCCTCGACGCACTCGTCCACTTGGCCCATCCGCTTGCCCAGCTCCGTCACGTTATCACTCACGCCGGCCAACTGTTCTTCAAACTTCACGGCAAGGGCCTCGTTTGCCGCTTTCATCTCCGTGGCCAGGCTGTCGCTCGCTGCCCTCATTTCTGTGGTCAGTTCGGCCATCTTTGCGGTCATTGTCGTGGCCAAGTTGTTATTTGCCGCTTCCGTCTTTGCTGTTATTTCCGCGGCCAGGTTGTTATTTGCCGCTTCCGTCTTCGCTGTTATTTCGGCCTTCAGTTCTTGCATCTTCTCGGCGATGTTGTCGTTGGCCGTCTTCATTTCTTCCATTTTGTGTAAAATCTTTTCCAGTGCCGATTCCATGGCCCTTATCCCACTCCTGACACCAGTTGTGACTTTGTGGGTTCGTGAAATAAGTCGAGGTTACAAACACAAAAAAAATGCACTTTATTTTCGTAGCAATACACTGTTCACAATTACAATTTGCTAGATAACCTAAAACTGTTTATTTTAAAAACACTTCGCTCAACTGACTGCCGCTTCCGGTAACGATCGGCCCCGAAGTTTCCCGAATCTCCACCGGCCATCATTTATTGATCGGCATTGCGAGTCTGCCGCCAGGGTAACAATATGGAAGTACAAATATATATTATATTAGTTAATTGATGGAAATTAATCATTTCTTCATACTAGCTGTATATAGGCTAAGGATTTTGATAGAGTCAACATGAAAAATTCAATGCCATGGCCGGGATTTGAACCATGGATCTCCATCAATTAACTAAAATAAGAAGAGTTAAATGATGAAGCCTGGGACTCAAGTACTTATGATAGTAAATCGCCACAAACGGTTTATCTCGAATGCAAGAGCCCCTAGTGGTCTACCAGGGAAATATATGAGTCAAATGGAGAATTTAATGTCAGGACGGCATGTTGGCCATGGTAGCTCAATGGGTTAGAGCGACTGGACGGAAACCAGGAGATGTGTGGTTCAAATCCTGGCCATGGCATTGAATTTTTCATGTTGACTATCTATCAAATATTATATTATTATGGTAACGTGTTAGGACCTTGCCCTCTGCATTGTCATGGCTGTTAGGAAGACTGCCCTCTGTCTCCTCTCGCCTCATCCTTCCTCTCCAGAGCGCCCCACTTGGAGGCTTAGATACAATACATAAAGTTTGGACCTCCATGCCGAATCCCCTCCATAGCGTGGTCCAGTCCAGTCCCTACAGTGTCTCATTCTTTCAAATCATTTTCAAATGCCGAATAGCATTCTTCTTTGGAGAGAGTGTGAATATATTTTTTGTAAGCAAGTACTGTCTGCCCAGCACAAGAAGGCAAGCTAAAGGAATGTATAATGGAATCACTTTTGCTGTCTCCACTCTGTTTATGCTTGCCTTCACAGTATGACAAGGATGCTAGATTCGTTTAAACTATGCAAGTGTTTTCACATAACTCATCCATGAATAATACCTATCACTATGGTTACTTCAACAAACATTAGATCTGGCAACATGGGTGTCTCATATACACTCTCATACACTCATTTCCTAGTAACGAGATTCACTAACAGAACAGATAAACAGTTCAAGTCCCTCTCTCTCTTCATGCCCCGCTTTTCTTGTGTTGGTAGACAGTACATAAACCCTATCACTGCAGTTACTGAAACGAATATTAGATCTGGCAACATGGGTGACTCATATGTACTCTCATACACTCATTTCTTAGTAACGAGATTCACTAACAGAACAGATAAACAGTTCAAGCCCCTGTCTCTCTCTTCATGCCCCGCTTTTCTTGTGTTGGTAGACAGTACATAAACCCTATCACTGCAGTTACTGAAAAGAACATTAGATCTGGCAACATGGGTGACTCATATGTACTCTCATACACTCATTTCGTAGTAAACAGATCCACTACCAGAGCAGATAAACAGTTCAAATCCGCCCTCTCTTCATGCCCCATCAAGATCTCTTCATGACCCGCTTGCCTTCTTGTGGTGGGTATACAGTACATAATACCATCACTACAGTTACTGAAACAAGCATTAGATCTGGCAGTATGGGTGACTCATATGTACTCTCACACACTCATTTCGTAGTAAACAGATCCACTAATAGAGCAGATAAACAGTTCAAGCCCCTCTCCCTCTTCATGCCCCGCTTGTCTTCTTGTGGTGGATAGACAGTACATAATACCATCACTACAGTTACTGAAACGAGCATTAGATCTGGCAGTATGGGTGACTCATATGTACTCTTGTACACTCATTTCCTAGTAAACAGATCACTGAGTTTCTCAAAGGCAGTTTTAACAATAATGTGAGTCTCTGAAGACAAGGTTACTGAATTATTTTAGTTAATTGATGGAAATTAATCACCTCTTCACACTAGCCGTATATAGGCTAAGGTTTCTGTTAGAGTGACCATGGTAGCTCAATGGGTTAGAGCGACTGGATGGAAATCAGGAGATCCGTGGTTCAAATCCCAGCCATGGCATTGGATTTTTCATGTTGACTCTATCTATCAAGGTTACTGAAATTCCATCTATCAAACAATGTGAATGTTCCAAGGTATTATTTTGAGCTCCCAACTGGGAAGCAGGTATTTTGGAGAAGCAGTTATTGATGTACTCTATCTTATCTTGGATGCCAATATTAGCTGTGGAAATGTTACATCTAAGGAGTACAGCATTGTTCTTACTTCATTGAAACGTTCTGTGTTGTATGACACAACCTTTAACCAGTTAAAACTGGTTGAGGAGGTACAGGCAAATTTGGAAAGACCATGAAATGTTTGTACTCTAATTGGCGACAGTAAAAACACTTTCTTTATGGTAGAGACAAGAAGATCCACGTCCTTATATTGACTCCTAACTGTTTCAATGAGATGATGTAAACTGTCTAAATGATCAAATGATGGCTAGGAGTAAAAATTTACTTTTAAATTTACATGATTTGGATAAAAATGCTGTTTTAATTAAAAAGCATAAAATAAGCAAGCAAAACCCATTTATCAGCAAAACAGCATTTATAGGCATTTTGCTTAGAAATCTCGGCTCTAGTAATAATCAATAAATTTTCAAAGAGTCAGGATATTCACCAAAGCAACTGTAATACTTGTGTTCTCTATATGATATAAGCAGTATGTTGATTTCTTTGGTCAATCACCAATTGACTTGGATTCCTTCTTATCTCTTATGCCTTTTTGCGTTTCTTCCTGTCCTGTGCAATAGCAGTAGAGTCTCGGTTATCCGACCTTCAGTAAACCGACATTCCGTATTATCTGACATACTCTCACCAGTGCTTGGTCAGCAAGATGTGCATTCTCAAACCTTCAGTGAATGTGCAGGTATAGCTTGGGTGCGGAAGATATAGTTTTCATTTCCTGTGAGTACAATATGGCAAGTAAAAGGAAGAAAGTGATTGTTTCCATGGAGGAAACATTGAAAAGAAAATATCAGCAACAACTTCTGTTGTCCCTGATAGAGGAAATGGACAATGGCAAGGACAGGATGGAAAAGTTAAGATGTGTCAATATGAAAGACGTTGCATACTGGTGGCTCAGGATTGCGGAGAAATTCAAACAATGACATTAGCAAAGTCTTGAACTGTTAGGTGATGATGAAAATAAAGAAGACATGGGTGACATTGTTCCCTTACTGAACCATATTCCTGCTGTAAGGATGCTACGACTCAAGATGTGAGTAGCTGGTGTGCAGAAGATCAACAGTTTGAACTCACAGACTCTGAAATTGTTGAACTCTGAATGATAATGACAATGTGGATGAAGCAGAATGGGAAATTGAAGAACAAAACGAGAAGAAGATGAGTCACGCTGAAGGTTTAAGTGCTTTACTGATGGCATTAAGATATGTGGAGCAACAGCCAGAGGCAAGTGCAACTGAGGTACTGATGTCTCGTTGAAGGCAAAATCTTGCAGCAAGAAAATGTCATTCAGCAGGCAAGCAGACTGATAAGCTTCCTTTCTTAAGACATTTGGTGTTTCTAACTTGGTAAATCCAACAATTGTCCTTATCGCCGCTCCTAGTTCCATGTTTACCTAGGATTGTCTTTCACTTTGGTATATACCCTCATCTTTTTGCAATGGTTCAATTCCCTCTTTCTTATTATACAGGATGAGTCAAAAAATGCTGACAATTCTTAGTATATTGTGTAGGGGAACACCTGATCATTTTTAAAGGACCCCATGTCTGGAAACACACGATTTGGATGCTGTAGAATGTCAAAGTTAGAGAACTGATGTCTTAGGTGCATGTCTGAGCGGATGAAAATGCACATGTGCAGGTCGTTCAAAGTCACCAACACACATTTAGTATCAAGCTATGGGCTGGAATAATTGCTGACCATATTGCTGGTTCATATCTACTCCCAAACAAACAGAACTGATCTACCTCACATTTCTTAGATATATTTTGTCTACCTTATTGAAGGATGACCCACTATACATTCGGCAAGTAATGTGACCACAACATGATGGACCTCCAGCACACTTTGAGAGAAATATGCAGAATTACCTCAACGTTACATACCCCAATCAATGGATTGATAGAAGGGAAACAGTTCCATGGCTAGCACGATCTGATACCACTACTATTTTTTAAGGTGCAGTATGAAAATCATGGTGTATGCTACTCACCAATGAGGATTTCACTGCATGAGTGCATGGAGCGATTACTATGTTTGCGGTTCAACGATACTTACTGGAGCATGTAAGTGATGCTTAGAGCAACCATGTAGGCTCTGCATTGATGTAGGAAGTATCCAGTTTGAACTCCGTTTCTAATGTTAAACTGTTCTGTGCTGCATACTGTTTATTCGTTGTATTGACATGTGGAACAGATACTTTGATGGCTTATTGCACCCAAACTGTGTATTTCCGGACAAGAGGAGCTGCTTGGAAAATGATCCGTTTGCCATCCTGCACAACATACCAAAAGTTGTCGGTTTTTTTTTTGACTCATCTTGTGTATTTGACAGTATATACTGATGGCTGTTATTTATTTATTGATCTATTCTACCATCTTTTGTTTATATCATTCCTAGGTATTCATAGTTTCTCATATTTTGTAATTTCTCTCCCTTCCACTGAATGCATATTTCTGTCTCACCCTCTTCTTTACTTATACAAGATGGCGGAAAGCTGTGTTGTGACGTGATCTCGCTCTCAGTTAATATGTCGAAATAATGATGTCAGTGGCAATTCTCAGTCATCAAATGAGATAATCAACAGAAATAACACCTTGGAGATAAGAAGAAATGAAGGTGTTGCAGGAGAAGGAAAACTTTGCCGGGAAAACGATGTTATGGGCTCTGCAGACAGGATGCTACGGGACAGTGAAATGATTGCATCGCTTCATGTTGTAATCAATATGCTAAATAGGGACCTTCAAACAGCACTTCAAAGGATTAGTGCCCTTGAGGAAGAAAATGCTGCTTTAAAACACAAAAACAACAGAGAGCAATGGAAGGAGAAGAAAACAGTGACTAAAAAACAAACCAAATGTGACGAACAATGGAAGGACTGAAACACGTGGTGGTAAAAGAAGATTGTGTCTGGCGCTACTTGGCATGGGAATTGCTAAATTTTGTCAGCAACAACAGGTTTGAAGTGTTAAATGAAGTGAGTGATTCTAATAACCCTCAATCTGTGAATATTCAAAGATCTGGGTGCAGTGTAAAAATAAACAAAAAACGTATTTTAGTGATTGGAGATTCTGTGCTAAAGTTTTCTGGAGAATTATGTCGGGAAAAGGGCTATGAAGTCAGCTGCTTTCCTGGTATAAAAATAGCTGAATTGCAGGAAGAAGTGAACCAGATGAACTTAAAGGAAATGAAACCAGAGGTGGTATTGGTGCATGCGGGTACAAACAAAATCAAACAGGGAAGAACGGCTGAAGAAATCATGGGAGAAATGATGGACCTAGTGCAAATTATTCGGTCATAATCAAATAAGACCAAAATTATCATAAGTGGTGCGCTAAGTAGATTTGAAGTTAGCAAAAATAATTAGAAGAGAGAAGAGACCGCCGAGTATGGCAGGATGTAGAAAATATATTCCAACAAAAACTAAAACTAAATATAGCAGGTTGGGAGATAGTGGACTGTTTTAGAATAGGAAGATTTGGACCGAAACCAAGACCAATAATAGTTAAAGTAGCATCAATGAGATTCAAATGGGAAGTGTTGAGGAACAGTAAACAGTTAAAAGGCACTAAAATATTTATTGAGCAAGATTTGGGTAAGAAACAGTGCGAATTGAAATCTTTAGCTTTATTGGAAATGAAGAAAGCAAGAGCAGCAGGAAAACGGACATATTTAAAAGGTGTTGATTTGTGGATCGATGGTGTGAAGCAGGAACTTCGTCAGCACTACGTTACATGGGAGGGCAACTACATTTTGAGGGCTAAAGACGACAGGAATGTCCAACTGACACATGGTCGAACTACGGAAACAGAGCATACATCACCTGCGAGGAAGCCAGAGTCAGCGGTGCTGACGAGGGAAAGAGAAGATACGTCACCTGTGACGTCACACGTACGGACCGAACACAGGACCGAGCGAGTCGAATCACAACAGCTAAATGACACGCAAGGAGATCAGCTGATGGGGGAAGCTCATACCGCGTCAAATAGTTTGAGAACGGCTGAGATTCAGCAGAATTTAGGTGACTTACAAGTGGTGTCAACGCCATCAGGAAGTATCCTGGAAGTGAAAGACCGTGTGCGCACCAGGAGCCAGATGAACTTAGAAAGGTGGAGGTTCAAAAGGAAAGATGAAACATAGGGATTCGCATTATCCATTGGGGGTTGGAATGTGGACAGGCTTTGGGAGAAAGTGTGCAGTGGGGAAATCTATAATGTGCTAAAAACTTGTGATATATTAATGGTTGTGGAAACCTGGATAGAGAAAAAGAACTATCGTAATAAATCTAGGATTTGACTTTTATAGCATAAGTGGGATGAAGAACCAAAGGAAAGGCAGAGCTTCAGGGGGTTTAGGCTGTTTTATAAAGAAAGATAAATGTCTTAAGGTGAAAGAAGAAAAAGAACTGTCAAGCAGATCAGTGTTATGGATCTCCATAGGGGACATGTATCAAAATGGGGGAACTGTCTGTATTGCCACAGTGTATAACCCACCTACTGTATCAGAGTTCTATGATCCAAATGTGTTTAGGAAACTAGGTTGGGGTATAGAAGTGTTGGAAAATAAGTATGGGAAAGTTGAAATAATAATTGTAGGTGATTTAAATGCAAGAATAGGGGAACACCAGGTTAAGTGGATTAATCCAAGTGATGAAGCTAAGAAGGAACTTGAAATAGAGATCAGGCATAGTAAAGACAAGGTTACCAATAATGAAGGGAGGAAACTTTTAGATTTCTGTGAGGAGAATAATCTTATGATCTGTAATGGCCTGAAAGCGGGTGACAAAGAAGGGGAATTCACATTTGCTAATAAAAATGACCAAAGTGTGGTAGATATTTTAATGTATTCTGTAGGAATTGATGAATGGATCCTAGATTTTGAAGTTATCAATATTTTAACATCAAGCTGTCACTTTCCATTAAGATTAGAGTTAGGAGAAGGCAACAAGCGTATGAAGAAGCTTGATGAAGAATGTCTCAGTGTGATGGAAGTGTATAAATGGAAAGAAGAGCTACATAAAACATTTGTTAATGAATTGAATTCAGAGAGTAGTAAAATCTTACAAGTTAGGGTACAAAGCTTAACTAAGAATAAAATAGAGCAAGCATTAGAGGCACTGGAATATATTGTTAAAAGGGCAGGGGCCGGTATAAAAATGGGGGTTTCTAAAGGCATCAGTAGGCAGTGGTTTGACAAGGATTGCCAGGTGACAAAGGCAAGAGTAGCACAGGAATTAAAGAAATGGCGGCAATCAGGGAAAAAAGAGGAAAGGGAAAATTTCCTCATCTTGAGATGGGCATACAGGTGTCTAATGGAACAAAAAAAGAGGGAACGGGGTGAGAAAATAGGTAGAATGCTAAATGAAGCAGCAAGAATACATGACACTAAGAAAATTTGGTCAGCAGCAGCAGCAGCAGCAGCAGCGGCAGCAGCAGCAGCAGCAGCAGCAGCAGCAGCAGCAGCAGCAGCGGCAGCAGCAGCAGCGGCGGCGGCGGCGGCAGCGGCAGCAGCAGCAGCAGTAGTGGGGGTTAAGGGCGCACAATAGCTGAGGTCATTAGCGCCCGAACTCAGACTAGGAAAAGCCCACCTGAAATGTAAATGCTAAAAAAATCCACTAAGAGGTCCAAAAACACAAAAAAGACCATAAAAGATGCTCAAACTGTTAAAATAGCTAAAATAGGAGTGCCGAGATGAACCTAAATTGAGGCACGGAGAAGGATGTTGAAATCATATGGAACAAAGCATTCCGCTGCGCTGTAAAAAGTCGAAGAGGCCCTCCACAGCAGCAATATCATCCCTCAGCATTGCGCTGAGGTTGGGTGCCAAACACAAGGAGGAACGCAACGTCGAGTAAAATCGGCACTCCACTAAAAGGTGCTGCACCGTCAAAGGCTCACCGCAGTGAGAACAATGAGGTGCTGAGTCCTGGCGTAACAAGTGTTGATGGCTAAAACGGCAGTGCCCGATGCGAAGTCTAGCTAAAATAACCTCTTCCCTGCGAGAAGAACGTGAAGATGTGGCCCAGGGAATCGGAAGAGGTTTAACCTCCCGGAGTTTTTTCCCAACGAGCGCGGACCAGTCATCATGCCAGCGAGTGTTGATGGCTCGGCGAAGGGAAGCACTAAGATCCTCGAAAGGAACAGAATTGCTAAAAACAGTGGGGGATAATATAGCAGACTTCGCGGCGGCATCAGCAGCCTCGTCGCCCGGAATGCCCACGTGTCCGGGAACCCAAACGAACGACACGTGGAACCCTGAATTAGCGAGCGAGTGCAGCCGATCATGTATTCGCTGTACTAGGGGATGGCTGGGGTACAGCGAACGAATGCTCTGTAGAGCACTCAGAGAATCGCTACATATGGCAAAGTGGTTAGAGTGCTGTGGCTGATAAAAAGTAGGGCTTGATAGATACTAAAAATTTCGGCGGTAAAAATCGAGCACTGTCCGGAAAGACGAAACGTAAAACTCTCCGCAGCAGCTACGAATGCACAGCCAACACCACAGTCGGTTTTAGAGCCGTCCGTAAAAATAAAACTGTAGTTCTTAAAATGCTGCTGAAGTTCTAAAAATGCGGATTAGATGCCAGTGGTCGGAAACGCAGACCTGGGCATGGACGTCAACCCAAGGTGGAATAGGGTGTCATACCGCGACCAAGGAGGAAAAATAGATTCCCTCCGAGGTAATACTGGCGGTAGTGTGACGTCCAGGGCCCGAAGAAGCAGGCGAAAGCGAACACCGGGCGGAAGTAATGCAAGGGGGCTGACAGCGTACTGGCGATCAAGAGACGAGTCAAAGAAAAGCTTGTACGTTGGGTGCGTGGGGAGAGAGGTGAAACAGTTATTTTATGTTGTCCCCAAAGAGTTTCAAATATTGTATTATGTGAGGTTAAGTAGAGTGAGTCATGCACAGAGAAGCTATGTAAGTGGAAATGACGTCACAAAAGTGTTGAATAACAAACTTATTTGGGATTGGTGTGACGCGTATATCGTAAAACGTGGACCAATCAGATATAAAAGATTTTACGTTGCCATGGAGGATATTCAATATTCCTCTAGGGGGGTCGAACTATTAGCGAAATGCTAATGTGTAGAAGAAGATGAACTGGTTATTCTTCTCCTAACAGTCACCGTGAACGGATGTAAAATTCTCTTCTTAAACGCCGTTGTGTGCGGAAGAATATAAGTCTATTCTCATAACAATCATCGAGTATAACTAGATAATCTTTACATTAAATATCATCGCTAGAAGACACACAATTTAATTATTATACACGGTAGTGAACAACCGTATAAAACTTTTGATTCTTGCACGCATCCAGATATAAACGCGTCACATCAAGTGAATCTTGTGTAAGAATAGTGTTATAAATGTTGTATCATACATTTTGTTCGAACTGGTGTTGATTGAAGTAAGGAAATAAAAGTTTCTACATTATTTAATACAGAGAAAAATGATTACTCATTTTACGTAAAATTTCCTTCCGCCGTACCACCCCTGTAAAAGAAGATATCTTGCTCAACCGACTGAAGTCACGCCGAGGTAAGCTGGGACTTCAAGAACCATCTATTCCATCCACCAAAATGTCGCCACATCGAGGGATATAATTACTCCATCACCCATTGACGTTGGGAATCTACCCAAACCACTTCAACCCTGTTCCAAATGGTCATCCATCAATACGATTCGACATAAACCCTGCGACAGAGGATAGACGGCATGCGTAGGTGCATAAAAGAATATCTCGCCTATAGCACAGGGGAGGTTCAGCTGCTTCAGCGTACAGACTGGGGATGGGGCTGGTTGGAAAAGCACCAGTAGTTAGACGTATCCCCCGATTGTGCACAGGATCCAAACGACTCAAAATGGAAGGTCGTGCCGACGAATATACCACACTCCCATAGTCAAGCTTTGATCGTACCAGGGACCGATAAAGCTGTAAGAGCACGGTCCGATCAGCTCCCCAGGATGTACCTGATAAGACACGTAAGATATTGAGGGACCGGGCACGCGACCTTTCAGGGAAGCGATATGAGAATCCCAGCTAAGCTTCCTATCGAACACCAATCCTAAAAATTTAGCTTCCTCTGCAAAAGGAAGCGTATGGGGACCGAGGTGGAGTGACGGTGAATCAAACGCCTTACGGCGCCAAAAGTTCACGCACAGGTCTTCTCGGTGGAAAAATGGAAGCCGTTGTGGAGGCTCCAAGTGTAAAGGTGATCTAAACAGACCTGGAGCCGACGTTCCAAGATACTCGTCCGCCGAGAGCTACAATATACGGCGAAGTCATCCACAAATAAAGAAGAAGATATTCCAGCGGGAATACACTCAGTGATAGGATTGATGGCGATGGCAAAGAGGATAACGCTGAGGACCGAACCCTGGGGCACCCCGTTTTCCTAATGGAAAACGTGGGATAAATTACACCCCACCCGAACACGAAAGGACCGCTCCATCATGAATTCCCGGAGGAAAATGGGAAGTCGACCACGAAGACCCCCCTGATGTATGGTGCGTAGGATGCCAGTCCGCCAACAGGTGTCATAGGCTTTCGTAAGGTCAAAAAAGACGGCCACAGTTTGGCAGCGGCGCAGGTAGGCGTTCATGATATGAGTCGAGAGGGAAATCAGGTGATCAGTGCTGGAACGGTAACGGCGAAATCCGCATTGGATATTGCACAGAAGGTTCTCCGACTCAAGCCACCATCGTAAGCGCCCATCACCTTACACACTGTACTGGTGAGGGAGATGGGGCGGTAACTGGAGGGCAAACGGCGGTCCTTACCCGGTTTTGGGACCGGAATGATAGTTGCCTCACGCCGAGCTGTAGGAAAAACTCCGTCACGCCAGATGCGGTTGTACATGCACAGTAGAAAGTCTTTACTAGCAAAGGAGAGGTGTTGAAGCATAGCCACGTGAACACCATCAGGCCCAGGAGCGGATAAGGGAGAGGAGCATAACGCCGAGTCCAGCTCCCGTAAGCTAAATTCTGCGTTGTAGCACTCCTGGTTAGCTGAGCGGAAAGATAATTCCTGGGCCTCAATCTGAGACTTGAGGACCCGAAACGTCGAAACGTAGTTGGCAGAGCTGAGGGCGGCAGCAAAAGTGCTACCCAGGCAGTTAGCAACATCAATCGCATCTACAACAGTGAGAGGTCCATCCTGAAGTCCAGGAATGAATGAGGGTGGCCGTTTACCGGCAACACGACGAAGTTTCTCCCAAACCACAGAAGGGGTGGTGTGCGAGAGAGAGGCAACAAAGGAAGTCCAGGACGCTCTTTTACTAGCCCTAAAAACACGTCGGGCTCGTGCGCGCAGCTGTTTATAAGCTACCAAGTTCTCGACGGTGGGGTGATGTTTAAATACTCTAAGAGCTTTCCGGCGTGCGCGAAGGGCATCGCGGCACTCAAGAGTCCACCACGGGACAGGCAAACGCCGAGGCTCCGTGGAGGATTTCGGAATAGATTGCTCGGCAGCGGAGACAACTGAAGTGAAATGGTCGACCAGAAGGTCAATAGTAGTAAATTCTGAATCCTTGAATGTGGCAGCTTCGGAAAAGAGCGCCCAGTTAGCCTTGGAGAGTTGCCATGAGGCTGCACGCGAGCGGGGAACGTTGTGGGAGAGCAACGTTAGCACACATGGGCAGTGATCACTGGAATGAGTGTCAGATACTACATGCCATTGGAAGCAATGAGCAAGCTGTGTGGAGCAGAGAGAAAGATCGAGCTGGAGGGAGTACCGGTGGAATCGGAAAAAGGGTGGGTTCACCAGTGTTTAAAACAAGGAGAGGAAACTGGTCAAAGAAGTCAGCAAGTAGGGTTCCCCTTGCACACGCCCTAGGAGAGCCCCAACGCGGATGATGGGCATTAAAATCCCCCAAAAGAAGGAAGGGTGTGGGGAGCTGCGAAGCGAGTTGAAAGAGGTCGGCAGGAAGGACGGAGTCTGAAGGGGGGAGGTAAACTGTGCATAAGGTAAACGATAAACCGGGAAGACTGAGCCGAAGAGCAACAGCTTGCAAAGTAGTGTTAAAGGGTAGAGGTTGACCAAAAACATCAGCGCGTGTGAGGATCATGACACCACCATGAGCAGGAGAGCCCACTTCCGGCACAAGGTCGAAGCGTACCGGAATATAATGACGCAAATCAAAAGCATCCTGAGGGCGAAGTTTGGTCTCTTGTAAACAAACCGCTATGGGGTTGTGGGACCGCAACAAGAGCTGGAGCTCTGCCCTATGTGAGCGCACACCACGAATGTTCCACGTTAAAAGAGCCATGGAAAAGGACTAGGGGGAGCGGCGGTGTTAGGGAGAAAATTCAAGATTGCAAGGGCGCAAGGAATGCGGGTTCAGGTAGTCGGACGTCGTTTCTCTTTTTTTTTTCGCACTTTGGCGGACTTGGGACCGACAAACGGTCGCTCCATGGGCGACTCCTCAGATGTGCGGGAGTCAGAAGAGTCCCTTCGAGAAGGGGATCGGGAAACCGACTGAACAGAAGCCCTGCCGGTTCCTCGAATGTGACTACGGGAGCGGCAACCCGGTACGGGAGTAGTGTTTACCGACACGGAACGTGAAACTGCAGCTGGGGCAGTAGAGGAGCTAGACGAGGCTGCTGGTGCCAACGCCTTAAAAGGAATGGCAGTCTCCAGCAAGTCGCATTGGGTTGAAGCATCCGAAACATTGAGGGTCCGTGTGGCAACAGACTGCGTCGCCTGCACAGGAGAGCGGCGAACTGCTGATGCGTAACCCAAGCTGGCAGCGGGTTTCAGTTGCTCAAACCGTCTTTTTGCCTCTAGAAAGGACAGACGTTCTTTGACGCGCAGTTCCTGAATGGCCTTCTCATCAAGAAACTGCGGACACTGCCTGGAACTGGAGGGATGCGTACCACCACAATTGACGCAGACCGGGTCACGAGTACATATAGCATCGCCATGGGGAGGTAAACCGCAACGGTCACATACAGCATCAAAAGTACAGCGGGCCTGAGTATGCCCAAACCGCTGACACCGAAAACAGCGCATGGGGTTTGGGACATACGGTCGCACTGCAGCACGTTCGTACCCACAATAAATAGCGTCCGGTAGTGTGGTACCTTTGAAAGTGAGGAAGACTGTCCGCAACGGAACAGACTGTCCATCACGTTTACCAAGCAGACGGTACGCCTCGCACACATTCTGGGCAGTCAAATTGGATACTATCTCCTCGTTAGAGGCCGTCCAAACTGGAGGTTGTCACGACCCCTCTACAGGTATTCAACGTCTTATGTGGGGCTACCCGGATGGGGTAGGAACCCAACAAGCAAGCCTTCAGGAGCTTACTGGACTGATCCTCGTTCTTTGTTTCCACCAAAAGGGTACCGTCTCTTAACCGAGTTGCAGATTTTAAGACGCCACATATCCGATCAAGCTCGCGTTGGATATAAAAAGGACTAATGTCTCGCATTGTCTTGTTTTCACAAGTCAGGGTCATGACCAAAAAGGAATCAAATGGGGAAGGTTTGCGCGGAGGAGCCATGGTTAGAGGACCCCCTTCCGGAACTGTCGGCGTCAGCCTGCCATCTGGGGGTGAAAGAAAAAGACACCAAATCTTCACGGTCTGTGCCGTCATGGGAGACCCCTCCCATGACCGATCTCAGTTGTACTTCAGAAGAGCTACTGTCCAACTACTGTTGCCCAAATGTGAGAACTGTTCACCACGTGACACCCCGGCTTTAAGCCCCTACCACAGGAATAACCGCCTGTGGCCCCCCACTTTAGGCCATGCAGCAGTCAACAGATGCATGCACGGATTCAGGGGGCTTGTGGTTGATTACACCGGGGCTCACGTCAGCGGTAACACGTCCGGCTGGTAATACTGGCCCAATGGCTCACGGCCTTCGGATCATTAAAACCAGCCGGGCCTCATGGAGACTACGTGAGTGTACATGACGGTGTGGACGGGCTCCGCACTTAAGGTCACACACAGGGTCAGTAGGGAGTCCACTACAACCTTCACGCCCGAGACCTCCGGAGAGCATGCAAGTCGGAAGCCGCACTGGAACCGTGAGACAGGAACCACGGAGACAGAAGAGAGATCCCTGGTGGTGAGGCAGGAGTTTATAAACCTAAACAGCTAAAGCTAAAATAGAACAATAAACCTAGAAGAGGAAGAAGCTTAAAACTAAGGGTGACCAACGTGGCACAACCAAAATGGGGTGAGAGGGTGATGATGGGGATGATTGGCTCGGGACCCCGGGATCGCCAATGCCCGTACCTACCATAGTAGGCCCCTGGGGGGGGGGGGTCAATAATAAGAGGGCTATATAAAGATGTGGGGAGAGATGAGTATATAGGCGCAGATCAATGGTGTGCATACTTTGAATCACTGTTAGGACAAGATAATTATATCAGAGTGGAAAGAAGTTTGTTAGGGGGTCCGCAAATAATGAATTAGATAGATATATCTCGGATGCTGAATTTTGTGAACAAATAAGGAGGTTAAAAGCTAACAAAGCTAATGGTATTGATGGTATACCAGGAGAATTTTGGAAGGCTTGGGCACTCGATGAAACTAGGAGGAAAATAGTGATGAAATTATTCAATACAATAATGGAACAAAAGAAAATTCCTAGGAAATGGAGGACAAGCATGGTATTGCCAATTTACAAGGGAAAGGGAGATAAAAATAACCCAGCTAACTTCAGAGGGATTACTTTATTGTCTATTCTAGGGAAGATCTTCACTGGAATTCTAGCAAATAGGTTGCAAAATTGGGTTGAGAAGGAGAATAAACTATCGGAGTTCCAAGCAGGTTTTAGACCGGGCAGGAGAACATCGGACAGCATCTTTATTATTAAAACAATTGTACACAAATATCTGAGCAATATCTGAGCAAAAATAAAATGATCAGAATTAACCAGGAGCTTGATTGGTTATGTGCAACCACGAACTGTTTAATGGTCGATGGAAATTTATGGTTGGATGCACGGAACTGCAAGCTGTTGTGCTGACCTGCCAGGGAGTTTACAACTTGTCAAATTTAAGGACCATGCCCTCTGCACATTTGTGACTCATTGGGTTGGGTGCCAGAAAGATTTTTCGTTAATCCAGACAAACTTCTCACTCTTCTTTGTGGAATATGACAGATGTATGGCTTTAAAATTCCATACTTTTTGTATGACCAGGTGAAGAAAAACTAATGTATTACATTGCACAACTTTCTCTACTCTGGTACAAACTATAAACAATTATTCCTTTATTTCATGCTAATTGAGATAAACATTATGTTACTGTAAATGTTCTTGTTGTTACTGGGAATATGGGAATAGAGTAAAATTTAAGTATAGTCAAATATTTTAAACAGCTGGTTGTTATGTGATAACTTTGGTATTCTGTTCTATTTGTATAGTGAAGAGATAAAGTGTATGACGTCCCATCTCAGAAAAGTTTAAGTACTGGAAAATTCAGATAAATAACAAGTAATATTTTCGAAATGTTTCACTCCAACAAAAAATGTATTTATCATAAAATGTATGTTTTAACAAGCTCTACATTTATTGCATGGCATTTTGTCTATCTCTTACAGTTTATCAGTTATACAAAAGTCATTCAGAAAAAAGAGAACTTCTGAGTAAATTCACAGAAAATTCAAGATATACATTTAATTTGTCATGAAAATATCTTAAACATATGGTATTTTAATTAAAATCGTTACACTGTTTTCAAAAACTTGCTTGATGTGCTGATGCCCTTGCTCTGTGGGAGATATTCTTCAGCCTGGACATCTGACCCCAGGCACCCTACAGGGTAGGTGTAAGGAGAGTAAAATGGAAATGGACAGATGGAGTTTTGTCACATATTCGAAAGACAAATATCTACTTTGGTATTACAGTAAAATATTACAGTAAAACCTCGGTAATGTGGAGCAGTTTTGAAGAAAACAATAACTGTTTAGCGTAGTAAATAAAGACTTGCTTTACAGACGATAAATTGCTATTCTTAGTAGGTAGGTATATTACTAGAATTGTCTTGCCAGTAGGCAAATTCATTGTACTCACTCCACCTGCTTGGGACCAGGTGTGTGTGACTTGATACAAAACAAGATTGATGAAGAACAAAACATAAGTGTGGAAAAAGATTTTCTAGACATTTTTAAAAATATTAATGTCTGTTCTGATGTTGATGAAGAAGACATTGACAATGACGGAGGTTATAAACCAAATACACAGGAAGGCATTACTGCATCATGCAGTATTACTGAAAATGAAGAGTGTTCAAATTCAGACAATGTTGATGAACCAGCGGTGGTTATGACCCACACACAAGCAGTAACAAACATAGAGAAATTCAAGTTTTATTTCAAGAGTCATGACAAATGAAGTTCTAATGTTAAAGAGGATGTGAGATAAGTGATACACTAAACTGACACAACAGAAGCTCACTCTGTTATGACCCACACAAAAAAACAGTAACAAACATAGAGAAATTGATGTTTTATTTCGAGATTCAAGACAAATTAACTTCTAATGTTAAAGCGGATGTGAGATAAGCAATACACTAAACTGAGATAGCAGAAGCTCACTGCTGTTATGACCCACACACAAGCAGTAACAAACATAGAGAAATTGATGTTTTATTTCGAGAGTCAAGACAAATGAACGTCTAATATTAAAGAGGATGTGAGATAAGTGATACACTAAACTGAGACAACAGAAGCTCACTGCTGTTATGACCCACATACAAGCAGTAACAAACATAGAGAAATTTATGTTTTATTTCGAGAGTCAAGACAAATGAAGTTCTAATGTTAAAGCGGACGTGAGATAAGCGATACACTAAACTGAGACAGCAGAATCCCACTGTTGTTATGACCCACACACAAGCAGTAACAAACATAGAGAAATTGATGTTTTATTTTGAGAATCAAAACAAATGAACATCTAATGTTTAAGCAGATGTGAGATAAGCGATACACTAAACTGAGACAGCAGAAGCTCACTGCTTTATGACCCACACACAAACAGTAACAAACATAGAGAAATTGATGTTTTATTTTGAGAGTCAAAACAAATGAACGTCTAATGTTTAAGCGGATGTGAGATAAGTGATACACTAAACTGAGACAACAGAAGCTCGCTGCTGTTATGATCTACACACAAGCAGTAACAAACATAGAGAAATTGATGTTTTATTTCGAGAGTCAAAACAAATGAACGTCTAATGTTAAAGCGGATGTGAGATAAGTGATACACTAAACTGAGACAGCAGAATCTCACTGTTGTTATGACCCACACACAAGTAGTAACAAACATAGAGAAATTAATGTTTTATTTTGAGAATCAAAACAAATGAACATCTAATGTTTAAGCGGATGTGAGATAAGCGATACACTAAACTGAGACAGAAGAAGCTCACTGCTTTATGACCCACACACAAACAGTAACAAACATAGAGAAATTGATGTTTTATTTTGAGAGTCAAAACAAATGAACGTCTAATGTTTAAGCGGATGTGAGATAAGTGATACACTAAACTGAGACAACAGAAACTCGCTGCTGTTATGATCTACACACAAGCAGTAACAAACATTGAGAAATTGATGTTTTATTTCGAGAGTCAAAACAAATGAACGTCTAATGTTAAAGCGGATGTGAGATAAGTGAGACACTAAACTGAGACAACAGAAGCTCGCTGCTGTTATGATCTACACACAAGCAGTAACAAACATAGAGAAATTGATGTTTTATTTTGAGAATCAAAACAAATGAACGTCTAATGTTCAAGCGGATGTGAGATAAGTGATACACTAAACTGAGACAATAGAAGCTCGCTGCTGTTATGATCTACACACAAGCAGTAACAAACATAGAGAAACTGATGTTTTATTTCGAGAGTCAAGACAAATGAAGTCCTAATGTTAAAGCGGACGTGAGATAAGTGATACACTAAACTGAGACAACAGAAGCTCACTGCTGTTATGACACACACACAAGCAGTAACAAACATAGAGAATTTGATGTTTTATTTCGAGAGTCAAGACAAATTAACTTCTAATGTTAAAGCGGATGTGAGATAAGCAATACACTAAACTGAGATAGCAGAAGCTCACTGCTGTTATGACCCACACACAAGCAGTAACAAACATAGAGAAATTGATGTTTTATTTCGAGAGTCAAGACAAATGAACGTCTAATATTAAAGAGGATGTGAGATAAGTGATACACTAAACTGAGACAACAGAAGCTCACTGCTGTTATGACCCACATACAAGCAGTAACAAACATAGAGAAATTGATGTTTTATTTCGAGTGTCAAGACAAATGAAGTTCTAATGTTAAAGCGGACGTGAGATAAGCGATACACTAAACTGAGACAGCAGAATCCCACTGTTGTTATGACCCACACACAAGCAGTAACAAACATAGAGAAATTGATGTTTTATTTTGAGAATCAAAACAAATGAACATCTAATGTTTAAGCAGATGTGAGATAAGCGATACACTAAACTGAGACAGCAGAAGCTCACTGCTTTATGACTCACACACAAACAGTAACAAACATAGAGAAATTGATGTTTTATTTTGAGAGTCAAAACAAATGAACGTCTAATGTTTAAGCGGATGTGAGATAAGTGATACACTAAACTGAGACAACAGAAGCTCGCTGCTGTTATGATCTACACACAAGCAGTAACAAACATAGAGAAATTGATGTTTTATTTCGAGAGTCAAAACAAATGAACGTCTAATGTTAAAGCGGATGTGAGATAAGTGATACACTAAACTGAGACAGCAGAATCTCACTGTTGTTATGACCCACACACAAGCAGTAACAAACATAGAGAAATTAATGTTTTATTTTGAGAATCAAAACAAATGAACATCTAATGTTTAAGCGGATGTGAGATAAGCGATACACTAAACTGAGACAGAAGAAGCTCACTGCTTTATGACCCACACACAAACAGTAACAAACATAGAGAAATTGATGTTTTATTTTGAGAGTCAAAACAAATGAACGTCTAATGTTTAAGCGGATGTGAGATAAGTGATACACTAAACTGAGACAACAGAAACTCGCTGCTGTTGTGATCTACACACAAGCAGTAACAAACATAGAGAAATTGATGTTTTATTTCGAGAGTCAAAACAAATGAACCTCTAATGTTAAAGCGGATGTGAGATAAGTGATACACTAAACTGACACAACAGAAGCTCGCAGTGACAAACATAGAGAAATTGATGTTTTATTTCGAGAATCAAAACAAATGAACGTCTAATGTTCCAGCGGATGTGAGATAAGTGATACACTAAACTGAGACAATAGAAGCTCGCTGCTGTTATGATCTACACACAAGCAGTAACAAACATAGAGAAACTGATGTTTTATTTCGAGAGTCAAGACAAATGAAGTCCTAATGTTAAAGTGGACGTGAGATAAGTGATACACTAAACTGAGACAACAGAAGCTCACTGCTGTTATGACACACACACAAGCAGTAACAAACATAGAGAATTTGATGTTTTATTTCGAGAGTCAAGACAAATGAACGTATAATGTTAAAGCAGACGTGAGATAAGTGATACACTAAACTGAGACAACAGAAGCTCACTGCTGTTATGACACACACACACACAAGCAGTAACAAACATAGAGAAATTGATGATTTATTTCGAGAGTCAAGACAAATGAAGTTCTGTTAAAGCGGATGTGAGATAAGTGATACACTAAACTGAGACAGCAGAATCTCACTGTTGTTATGACCCACACACAAGCAGTAACAAACATAGAGAAATTAATGTTTTATTTTGAGAATCAAAACAAATGAACATCTAATGTTTAAGCGGATGTGAGATAAGCGATACACTAAACTGAGACAGAAGAAGCTCACTGCTTTATGACCCACACACAAACAGTAACAAACATAGAGAAATTGATGTTTTATTTTGAGAGTCAAAACAAATGAACGTCTAATGTTTAAGCGGATGTGAGATAAGTGATACACTAAACTGAGACAACAGAAACTCGCTGCTGTTATGATCTACACACAAGCAGTAACAAACATAGAGAAATTGATGTTTTATTTCGAGAGTCAAAACAAATGAACCTCTAATGTTAAAGCGGATGTGAGATAAGTGATACACTAAACTGACACAACAGAAGCTCGCAGTGACAAACATAGAGAAATTGATGTTTTATTTCGAGAATCAAAACAAATGAACGTCTAATGTTCAAGCGGATGTGAGATAAGTGATACACTAAACTGAGACAATAGAAGCTCGCTGCTGTTATGATCTACACACAAGCAGTAACAAACATAGAGAAACTGATGTTTTATTTCGAGAGTCAAGACAAATGAAGTCCTAATGTTAAAGTGGACGTGAGATAAGTGATACACTAAACTGAGACAACAGAAGCTCACTGCTGTTATGACACACACACAAGCAGTAACAAACATAGAGAATTTGATGTTTTATTTCGAGAGTCAAGACAAATGAACGTATAATGTTAAAGCAGACGTGAGATAAGTGATACACTAAACTGAGACAACAGAAGCTCACTGCTGTTATGACACACACACACACACAAGCAGTAACAAACATAGAGAAATTGATGATTTATTTCGAGAGTCAAGACAAATGAAGTTCTGTTAAAGCGGACGTGAGATAAGTGATACACTAAACTGAGACAACAGAAGCTCACTGCTGTTATGACCCACACACAAGCAGTAACAAACATAGAGAAATTGATGTTTTATTTCGAGAGTCAAGAGAAATGAAGTTCTGTTAAAGCGGACGTGAGATAAGTGATACACTAAACTGAGACAACAGAAGCTCACTGCAGTTATGACACACACACAAGCAGTAACAAACATAGAGAATTTGATGTTTTATTTCGAGAGTCAAGACAAATGGAGTTCTAATGTTAAAGCGGACGTGAGATAAATGATACACTAAACTGACACAACAGAAGCTCACTCTGTTATGACCCACACAAAAAAACAGTAACAAACATAGAGAAATTGATGTTTTATTTCGAGATTCAAGACAAATTAACTTCTAATGTTAAAGCGGATGTGAGATAAGCAATACACTAAACTGAGATAGCAGAAGCTCACTGCTGTTATGACCCACACACAAGCAGTAACAAACATAGAGAAATTGATGTTTTATTTCGAGAGTCAAGAGAAATGAAGTTCTGTTAAAGCGGACGTGAGATAAGTGATACACTAAACTGAGACAACAGAAGCTCACTGCAGTTATGACACACACACACAAGCAGTAACAAACATAGAGAAATTGATGTTTTATTTCGAGAGTCAAGACAAATGAACGTCTAATATTAAAGAGGATGTGAGATAAGTGACACACTAAACTGAGACAACAGAAGCTCACTGCTGTTATGACCCACATACAGGCAGTAACAAACATAGAGAAATTGATATTTTATTTCGAGAGTCAAGACAAATGAAGTTCTAATGTTAAAGCGGACGTCAGATAAGCGATACACTAAACTGAGACAGCAGAATCTCACTGTTGTTATGACCCACACACAAGCAGTAACAAACATAGAGAAATTGATGTTTTATTTTGAGAATCAAAACAAATGAACATCTAATGTTTAAGCGGATGTGAGATAAGCGATACACTAAACTGAGACAGCAGAAGCTCACTGCTTTATGACCCACACACAAACAGTAACAAACATAGAGAAATTGATGTTTTATTTTGAGAGTCAAAACAAATGAACGTCTAATGTTTAAGCGGATGTGAGATAAGTGATACACTAAACTGAGACAACAGAAGCTCGCTGCTGTTATGATCTACACACAAGCAGTAACAAACATAGAGAAATTGATGTTTTATTTCGAGAGGCAAAACAAATGAATGTCTAATGTTAAAGCGGATGTGAGATAAGTGATACACTAAACTGACACAACAGAAGCTCACTGCTGTTATGACCCACACACAAACCGTAACAAACATAGAGAAATTAATGTTTTATTTCGAGATTCAAGACAAATTAACTTCTAATGTTAAAGCGGATGTGAGATAAGCAATACACTAAACTGAGATAGCAGAAGCTCACTGCTGTTATGACACACACACAAGCAGTAACAAACATAGAGGAATTGATGTTTTATTTCGAGAGTCAAGACAAATGAACGTCTATTATTAAAGAGGATGTGAGATAAGTGATACACTAAACTGAGACAACAGAAGCTCACTGCTGTTATGACCCATATACAAGCAGTAACAAACATAGAGAAATTGATGTTTTATTTCAAGAGTCAAAACAAATGAACATCTAATGTTAAAGTGGATGTGAGATAAGCGATACACTAAACTGAGACAGCAGAATCTCACTGTTGTTATGACCCACACACAAGCAGTAACAAACATAGAGAAATTGATGTTTTATTTCAAGAGTCAAAACAAATGAACGTCTAATGTTAAAGCGGATGTGAGATAAGCGATACACTAAACTGAGACAGCAGAATCTCACTGTTGTTATGACCCACACACAAGCAGTAACAAACATAGAGAAATTGATGTTTTATTTTGAGAGTCAAGACAAATGAAGTTCTAATGTTAAAGCGGACGTGAGATAAGTGATACACTAAACTGAGACAACAGAAGCTCGCTGCTGTTATGATCTACACACAAGCAGTAACAAACATAGAGAAATTGATGTTTATCAAAACAAATGAACGTCTAATGTTCAAGCGGATGTGAGATAAGTGATAAACTAAACTGAGACAATAGAAGCTCGCTGCTGTTATGATCTACACACAAGCAGTAACAAACATAGAGAAATTGATGTTTTATTTCGAGAATCAAAACAAATGAAGTTCTAATGTTAAAGCGGATGTGAGATAAGTGATACACTAAACTGAGACAACAGAAGCTCACTGCTGTTATGACCCACACACAAACAGTAACAAACATAGAGAAATTGATGTTTTATTTCGAGAATCAAAACAAATGAAGTTCTAATGTTAAAGCGGATGTGAGATAAGTGATACACTAAACTGAGACAGCAGAAACTCACTGCTGTTATGACCCTCACATAAGCAGTAACAAACATAGAGAAATTTATGTTTTATTTCGAGAATCAAAACAAATGAAGTTCTAATGTTAAAGCGGATGTGAGATAAGTGATACACTAAACTGAGACAACAGAAGCTCGCTGCTGTTATGACCCACATACAAGCAGTAACAAACATAGAGAAATTGATGTTTTATTTTGAGAATCAAAACAAATGAACGTCTAATATTAAAGCGGATGTGAGATAAGCGATACACTAAACTGAGACAGCAGAAGCTCGCTCTCTTTTTTACTACCAACTAGTTTGTAGTACAGTACAAATACATAGACTATTACAATATATTACATTATATACAGTATATGTGTTTTAGGTGAAAGTGTGCCAATAGTAATTTATAAACTACATTACAAATATTTTAATGTTGTACATGTTTTTATTGTGTTTCTGTCATTCTCTGGATAATCTACATTTTGGTTAACTCATATCAGCCCTGATCCCAGTTTATCCTTGTAAACGAAGTTTTACTGTAGCACAATAAGTGGAAATAGGTTATAAAGGGTAATCAATAACTGATACTCTTAAACAAAGTTTATTTCTCAAATATTACATATACTCTTCAGCTGTCCATTGTCTTGAATGTTGATAATAAGCTGTACATCAGAGGCCTGAAACCATAAAATGTTTCATTTATAACAATTTCTTAATCTTTAGTCATTTTTCAATGTATATGATAGTCTTATAGAATAACTTACAAAAAACTTACAAGAATTGTAAATTTTAATAAAGTGGATAATCACCAGGATTTGAAATATACACTAAAAACTCAAAAAGGATTTGTACAGGAAGTAAAACAAGTTAAAAGAAAAACTGCCTATACCTATTGCAAAAGAAAGATCTATTACATCCCATGAAGCCAATATAAAGCTTTGAAAGGATATAATTTAGCCCTTTGTGAAATCAAGAAAGAAACAACAAGCTCAAATAGCGTTAGAGACATTACAAACCAAATACCCTAAATAAGAGTGGACAGGTGTATATACAGATGGCTCATTTGTAAGTGATGGCAGGTTTTTCTCCTCTTACAAAAATGTGTGAAGCAACACTACAAATTTTGATGGAGAAATTGATGCTATGTGTACTTTTCTAAAATATCTGTTTGTTTGGCTACAAAAATGTATAAACATTGTTATTTTATCAGCTTCTAGACAGCAATCCAAGCAATAGCTTTAACTCAGAATTTAAAAACAGAAAAATTAAGAGAAATTCAAAATTTAAATAAGAACATAGTCTTGCAGTGGATTCCTGCATCCTGAGCCATGGCATAGCAGGCTAAAGATAGTAGCCCACCCATTTATATAAGGGCACCCGGCATCCTCCGTGGGGCTTTCCATAGGGTAAGATGTAGATGATGATGATGATGATGATGATGAGTATAAGGGCGCTCAACTGCAGAGGTCATCAGCGCCCTTTTTAAAACAAACTGGTCATGACAAAAGCCAGATATAAATTCCTCTAAAACACTAAAAATATGTCAATAGACTTACAAAAAATACATATGCTAAAAAAAATATAAAAACAATAGAAATATAATCTAAAAAGCCATAAATTCTATTCGCTAAATCCTAAAATCTAATCTAGAAAAGAATCTAAAAACCTTCTCCACTACTGCGTTATCGTCCGCTAGCATTTCTGCAAAGCTGATCGGCAGCTGCAGAGACGTCCTAAGGTCTGCTAGGTGATAACACTCTAGCAGCACATGTCGTACAGATAATGCTTCATTGCAAAACGGACACAGTGGAGAAGGCTCCTTTTTAAAAAGAAAACTATGAGTAAAAAAGCAGTGCACAATACGCAACCGAGCCAAAGTCACCTCCTCACGACAAGATGAACGACAGGAGGTAACCCAGGGATTCGGAAGTTCTTTGTCAGATCTAAGTTTATTATTGCGGAGAGCGGACCACTCTTCCTGGCAGCAGGTTTGCACAGCTCTCCGCAATACGGCTCTAAAATCTTCATAAGTCACACATGGTACTCGAACCCTGGGCTTCATGGTAGCCCTCTTGGCTGCCAAATCTGCCATTTCATTCCCCCGCAAGCCTACGTGATCAGGGATCCATGCACACACCACGCTCACGCCAGAAGCGTGTAAAACGTGGAGGGCATCCTGTATACGCTGCACAATAGGGTGGTAGTTGTACAGCTGCCGTAGGCTTTGAAGTGCACTGAGGGAATCACTCAGGATTAAGCAGTTCCCCAACTTTCGTCTACGTACGTGTAAAATGGCCCAGTATATTGCATAAAGCTCTGCAGTAAAAATGGAAGTGCTAGTGTGGAATCCGAATGTATACGGTTCGGTTCCACACACGTAAGCACAACCAATACCATTTGAGTTCTTGGAGCCATCAGTATAAATTACAAAATGGTCCTCATATCGCGATAAAAATTCTAAAAAACATGTGTGGATACTGGACATAGACATGGCAGATTTATCATATTTAGTCATGCCCAGATCAACGTGGGGTGCTCTGCACAACCAAGGAGGGTATGTCCTCTCCCCCCTAGGATACATCTTGGGCATTTCAGTATCAAGATGTCTAAGGAGCTCCCGGAAACGAAAACCAGGTGGCTTTGGTTTAATAGAAGTGTTCCTATAACGCATGTCCATGAAGGTGTTACAGAACGGCGTAAACAATGGATGTGTGGGCATGCAATTAAGTCCACAGCCATAATTTGCTAATAACATGTTGTAAGACGTAGAGACTAACAAGCCCCCCATCAAGTCCTACGGACTCAAGATGGGAGCAAGTGGGCCAGACCTAGAGACTAACAAGCCCCTCCATCTGGTCCTGTGGACTCAAGATGGGTGGAAGTGGATACAACATTTATGCACGCCAACCCCAAAGGGCAAGACCTAGAGACTAACAAGCCCCCCATCTGGTTCTGTGGACTTAAGATGGGTGGAAGTGGATACACCACTTACGCGTGCCAACCCCAAAGTGTAAGACCTAGAGAGTAACAAGCCCCTCCATCTGGTCCTGTGACTTAAGATGGGTGGAAGTGGATACACCACTTACGCGCGCCAACCCCAAAGGGTAAGACCTAGAGAGTAACAAGCCCCTCCATCTGGTCCTGTGGACTTAAGATGGGTGGAAGTGGATACACCACTTACGCACGCCAACCCCAAAGGGCAAGACCTAGAGACTAACAAGCCCCCCATCTGGTTCTGTGGACTTAAGATGGGTGGAAGTGGATACACCACTTACGCGTGCCAACCCCAAAGTGTAAGACCTAGAGAGTAACAAGCCCCTCCATCTGGTCCTGTGACTTAAGATGGGTGGAAGTGGATACACCACTTACGCGCGCCAACCCCAAAGGGTAAGACCTAGAGAGTAACAAGCCCCTCCATCTGGTCCTGTGGACTTAAGATGGGTGGAAGTGGATACACCACTTACGCGCGCCAACCCCAAAGGGTAAGACCTAGAGAGTAACAAGCCCCTCCATCTGGTCCTGTGGACTTAAGATGGGTGGAAGTGGATACACCACTTACGCGTGCCAACCCCAAAGGGTAAGACCTAGAGAGTAACAAGCCCCTCCATCTGGTCCTGTGGACTTAAGATGGGTGGAAGTGGATACACCACTTACGCGTGCCAACCCCATGGGGGGCTTGTTAGTCTCTAGGTCTTACCCTTTGGGGTTTTTTTTTTTTTTTTTTTTTTTTTTTTTTTTTTTTTTTTTTTTTTTTTTAACAAACTACTAAAGTTAGGAGGTGAAAGTTAGGAAGGTAGTTTGAGAGGCTTTGTGGGATCCCGCTAAAAGCACTCCCGTTAGTAGAGGTGAAGTGTAGGAGCTGGCCGTCAATAACGGCGAGCGGGTAAAGAACTATGGCCAGGCGTCGAACATGACCAAAAGGCCCTGAACGAGGCGCGTGGAGAGTAAGGGGCGAAAAGTGGAAGGTATTCAGGGTAAATCTTTATTGTAACATATATCTAGTATTGGAGGGCATCATATTCGGCAGTTGTTGCCGAGTGGGGGAGTGTTGTGGCGCCCTCATTGGTATGGTGAAGCCCCACCGCGCACCACCATACCAATGAGGGCGCCACAACACTCCCCCACTCGGCAACAACTGCCGAATATGATGCCCTCCAATACTAGATATATGTTACAATAAAGATTTACCCTGAATACCTTCCACTTTTCGCCCCTTACTCTCCACGCGCCTCGTTCAGGGCCTTTTGGTCATGTTCGACGCCTGGCCATAGTTCTTTACCCGCTCGCCGTTATTGACGGCCAGCTCCTACACTTCACCTCTACTAACGGGAGTGCTTTTAGCGGGATCCCACAAAGCCTCTCAAACTACCTTCCTAACTTTCACCTCCTAACTTTAGTAGTTTGTTTAAAAAAAAAAAAAAAAAAAAAAAAAAAAAAAAAAAAAAAAAAAAAAAAACCCAAAGGGTAAGACCTAGAGACTAACAAGCCCCCCATCTGGTTCTGTGGACTTAAGATGGGTGGAAGTGGATACACCACTTACGCGTGCCAACCCCAAAGGGCAAGACCTAGAGAGTAACAAGCCCCTCCATCTGGTCCTGTGGACTTAAGATGGGTGGAAGTGGATACACCACTTACGCGTGCCAACCCCAAAGGGCAAGACCTAGAGAGTAACAAGCCCCCCATCTGGTCCTGTGGACTTAAGATGGGTGGAAGTGGATACACCACTTATGCGCGCCAACCCCAAAGGGCAAGACCTAGAGACTAACAAGCCCCCCATCTGGTTCTGTGGACTTAAGATGGGTGGAAGTGGATACACCACTTACGCGTGCCAACCCCAAAGGGTAAGACCTAGAGAGTAACAAGCCCCTCCATCTGGTCCTGTGGACTTAAGATGGGTGGAAGTGGATACACCACTTACGCGTGCCAACCCCAAAGGGTAAGACCTAGAGAGTAACAAGCCCCTCCATCTGGTCCTGTGACTTAAGATGGGTGGAAGTGGATACACCACTTACGCGCGCCAACCCCAAAGGGCAAGTCCTAGAGACTAACAAGCCCCCATCTGGTCCTGTGGACTCAAGATGGGTGGAAGTGGATACACCACTTACGCGCGCCAACCTCAAAGGTCAAACCTAGAGACTAACAAGCCCCCATCTGGTCCTGTGGACTCAAGATGGGTGGAAGTGGATACACCACTTACGCGCGCCAATCCCAAAGGTCAAACCTAGAGACTAACAAGCCACCCCCATCTGGTCCTGTGGACTTAAGATGGGTGGAAGTGGATACACCACTTACGCGCGCCAACCCCAAAGGTCAAACCCAGAGACTAACAACATCTGGTCCTGTGGACTCAAGATGGGTGGAAGTGGATACACCACTTACGCACGCCAACCCCAAAGGGCAAGACCTAGAGACTAACAAGCCCCCCCATCTGGTCCTGTGGACTTAAGATGGGTGGAAGTGGATACACCACTTATGCACGCCAACCCCAAAGGGCAAGACCTAGAGACTAACAACATCTGGTTCTGTGGACTTAAGATGGGTGGAAGTGGATACACCACTTATGCACGCCAACCCCAAAGGGCAAGACCTAGAGACTAACAACATCTGGTCCTGTGGACTCAAGATGGGTGGAAGTGGATACACCACTTATGCACGCCAACCCCAAAGGGCAAGACCTAGAGACTAACAACATCTGGTCCTGTGGACTCAAGATGGGTGGAAGTGGATACACCACTTATGCACGCCAACCCCAAAGGGCAAGACCTAGAGACTAACAACATCTGGTCCTGTGGACTCAAGATGGGTGGAAGTGGATACACCACTTATGCACGCCAACCCCAAAGGGCAAGACCTAGAGACTAACAACATCTGGTCCTGTGGACTTAAGATGGGTGGAAGTGGATACACCACTTATGCACGCCAACCCCAAAGGGCAAGACCTAGAGACTAACAACATCTGGTCCTGTGGACTCAAGATGGGTGGAAGTGGATACACCACTTACGCACGCCAACCCCAAAGGGCAAGACCTAGAGACTAACAAGCCCCCCCATATGGTCCTGTGGACTTAAGATGGGTGGAAGTGGATACACCACTTATGCACGCCAACCCCAAAGGGCAAGACCTAGAGACTAACAAGCCCCCCCATCTGGTCCTGTGGACTTAAGATGGGTGGAAGTGGATACACCACTTATGCACGCCAACCCCAAAGGGTAAGACCTAGAGACTAACAAGCCCCCCCATCTGGTCCTGTGGACTCAAGATGGGTGGAAGTGGATACACCACTTATGCACGCCAACCCCAAAGGGCAAGACCTAGAGACTAACAACATCTGGTCCTGTGGACTTAAGATGGGTGGAAGTGGATACACCACTTATGCACGCCAACCCCAAAGGGCAAGACCTAGAGACTAACAACATCTGGTCCTGTGGACTCAAGATGGGTGGAAGTGGATACACCACTTACGCGCGCCAACCCCAAAGGTCAAACCTAGAGACTAACAACATCTGGTCCTGTGGACTCAAGATGGGTGGAAGTGCATACACCACTTACGCACGCCAACCCCAAAGGGTAAGACCTAGAGACTAACAAGCCACCCCCATCTGGTTCTGTGGACTCAAGATGGGTGGAAGTGGATACACCACTTACGCACGCCAACCCCAAAGGGCAAACCTAGAGACTAACAAGCCACCCCCATCTGGTCCAGTGGACTCAAGATGGGTGGAAGTGGATACATCACTTACGCACGCCAACCTCAAAGGGCAAGACCTAGAGACTAACAAGCCACCCCCATCTGGTCCTGTGGACTTAAGATGGGTGGAAGTGGATACACCACTTATGCGCGCCAACCTCAAAGGGCAAGACCTAGAGACTAACAAGCCACCCCCATCTGGTCCTGTGGACTTAAGATGGGTGGAAGTGGATACATCACTTACGCACGCCAACCTCAAAGGGCAAGACCTAGAGACTAACAAGCCACCCCCATCTGGTCCTGTGGACTTAAGATGGGTGGAAGTGGATACACCACTTACGCACGCCAACCACAAAGGGTAGGACCTAGAGACTAACAAGCCACCCCCATCTGGCCCTGTGGACTTAAGATGGGTGGAAGTGGATACACCACTTACGCACGCCAACCACAAAGGGTAAGACCTAGAGACTAACAAGCCACCCCCATCTGGTCCTGTGGACTTAAGATGGGTGGAAGTGGATACACCACTTACGCACGCCAACCCCAAAGGGTAAGACCTAGAGACTAACAAGCCACCCCCATCTGGTCCTGTGGACTTAAGATGGGTGGAAGTGGATACAACACTTACGCGTGCCAACCCCAAAGGTCAAACCTAGAGAATAACAACATCTGGTCCTGTGGACTTAAGATGGGTGGAAGTGGATACACCACTTACGCGTGCCAACCCCAAAGGGCAAGACCTAGAGACTAACAACATCTGGTCCGGTGGACTTAAGATGGGTTGAAGTGGATACAACACTTACGCACAAAAACCCCAAAGGGCAAACCTAGAGACTAACAAGTCCCCCCATCTGGTTCTGTGGACTTAAGATGGGTGGAAGTGGATACACCACTTACGCACAAAAACCCCAAAGGGCAAACCTAGAGACTAACAAGCCCCCCCATCTGGTTCTGTGGACTTAAGATGGGTTGAAGTGGATACAACACTTATGCACAAAAACCCCAAAGGGCAAACCTAGAGACTAACAAGCCCCCCCATCTGGTTCTGTGGACTTAAGATGGGTTGAAGTGGATACAACACTTATGCACAAAAACCCCAAAGGGCAGACCTAGAGACTAACAAGCCCCTCCATCTGGTTCTGTGGACTCAAGACGGGTGGAAGTGGATACACCACTTACGCACGCCAACCCCAAAAGGCAAGACCTAGAGACTAACAACATCTGGTTCTGTGGACTTAAGATGGGTGGAAGTGGATACAACACTTATGCACGCCAACCCCAAATGGCAAGACCTAGAGACTAACAAGCCCCCATCTGGTCCTGTGGACTCAAGATGGGTGGAAGTGGATACACCAGTTACGCACAAAAACCCCAAAGGGCAAGACCTAGAGACTAACAAGCCCCCATCTGGTCCTGTGGACTCAAGATGGGTGGAAGTGGATACACCAGTTACGCACGCGAACCCCAAAGGGCAAGACCTAGAGACTAACAAGCCCCCATCTGGTCCTGTGGACTCAAGATGGGTGGAAGTGGATACACCACTTACGCACGCCAACCCCAAAGGGCAAGTCCTAGAGACTAACAAGCCCCCATCTGGTTCTGTGGACTCAAGATGGGTGGAAGTGGATACACCACTTATGCGCGCCAACCCCAAAGGTCAAACCTAGAGACTAACAAGCCACCCCATCTGGTCCTGTGGACTCAAGATGGGTGGAAGTGGATACACCACTTATGCACGCCAACCCCAAAGGGCAAGACCTAGAGACTAACAAGCCCCCATCTGGTCCTGTGGACTTAAGATGGGTGGAAGTGGATACAACACTTATGCACGCCAACCCCAAAGGGTAAGACCTAGAGACTAACAAGCCCCCATCTGGTCCTGTGGACTCAAGATGGGTGGAAGTGGATACAACACTTATGCACGCCAACCCCAAAGGGCAAGACCTAGAGACTAACAAGCCCCCATCTGGTCCTGTGGACTTAAGATGGGTGGAAGTGGATACACCACTTACGCACGCCAACCCCAAAAGGCAAGACCTAGAGACTAACAACATCTGGTCCTGTGGACTCAAGATGGGTGGAAGTGGATACAACACTTACGCACGCCAACCCCAAAGGGTAAGACCTAGAGACTAACAAGCCCCCATCTGGTCCTGTGGACTTAAGATGGGTGGAAGTGGATACAACACTTATGCACGCCAACCCCAAAGGGCAAGACCTAGAGACTAACAAGCCCCCATCTGGTCCTGTGGACTTAAGATGGGTGGAAGTGGATACACCACTTACGCACGCCAACCCCAAAAGGCAAGACCTAGAGACTAACAACATCTGGTCCTGTGGACTCAAGATGGGTGGAAGTGGATACAACACTTACGCACAAAAACCCCAAAGGGCAAGACCTAGAGACTAACAAGCCCCCATCTGGTCCTGTGGACTCAAGATGGGTGGAAGTGGATACACCAGCTACGCACGCGAACCCCAAAGGGCAAGACCTAGAGACTAACAAGCCCCCATCTGGTCCTGTGGACTCAAGATGGGTGGAAGTGGATACACCACTTACGCACGCCAACCCCAAAGGGCAAGTCCTAGAGACTAACAAGCCCCCATCTGGTTCTGTGGACTCAAGATGGGTGGAAGTGGATACACCACTTATGCGCGCCAACCCCAAAGGTCAAACCTAGAGACTAACAAGCCACCCCATCTGGTCCTGTGGACTCAAGACGGATGGATGTGGATATGCCACTTATGCCCGCCAACCCCAAAGGTTAAGACCTAGAGACTAACAAGCCCCCCCCCCCATCTGGTCCTGTGGACTCAAGACGGATGGATGTGGATATGCCACTTATGCCCGCCAACCCCAAAGGTTAAGACCTAGAGACTAACAAGCCCCCCCCCCCTCTGTTCCTGTGGACTCAAGATGGATGGAAGTGGATATGCCACTTACGCGTGCCAATACCAAAGGGGAAGACTACCAATATGACCTCGGTAGGGCTGCCTGGTGATCTAGCACACCTTCTACTAGCTATGCGGGCTAGTACATGGGAATATATGACTTCCCTCAACCCCGTCTGGAGACTTACCGATCTCCCACGGGTATCGGGAACCACTGCCTCCTCGAGTCCAACCCAATCCGAACAACTCCCAATCAGACAGGGGCTCGATTGTCCGGCCCAAGGTTCCTCTAGTAACGTCAGAGGTACCACGAGTGCTATGAAGCTGGCAGTCGGGTTGGTAGGCCTTGGCCCTCTTAGGGCTGTTGTGCCAGGGTTTATTATTATTTTATTAGTGGATTCCTGCACACTGTGGATTGAGAAACAGACATCCTAGCAAAAACGGGAACCAAAATTCAAAACAAGATACGAGATGCATCCAGAAAGTATGTCCCGATGACCAATAAAGAGAACAAAAACATCACTAAGTAAGAAATATTTATTGAAATAATAACATAGACTCACTGGCTACTTTTCAACATAAGTCACCACCATTGTTGAGGCATTTATCATAACGGTGCACCATTAACTGTACGCCAAAGTCATAGGATTCTGTCGCCAATGTCTGCAGCCATGAAGTCACTTCATTCTGCACTTCAGCATCTCTGAAAATGTTTTCCTGCCAGAAAACACTTCATGAGACGTAAGAGATGAAAGTCATTTGGAGCGAGGTCGGGGCTGTAGGGTGGATGTTCAAAGACCTCCCATCCTAAGTTATTCAACACATTTTGTAGGGCATTAGCAGTATGAGGTCTTGCATTGTCATGCACAAGTGTCAACATTCTATATCTCTCCTTTCTGGATTGCCTGCACGAGTTAATGTTAACGTCTAGATTGACACCACGTCAATCACAGAAGATACTACACATGATTTTTTGACAGAGATTGCTTGAATTTGGTCTTCACTGATGAACCACTATGTCGCCAATGCATTGAGTGTGACAACTGTCACACAATGTCCTGTTATGCCATGCCATGTGGTGCTGGCTGGCTGTGTATAGCCAGAAGGTTTTTGCTGCGTGCCCACCCGTAAGGGTTTTACCGCAAGTAAGGTAGATTTTGGGATGTTGTAGGGTGAAATGTGGGTTTTTAGATTGGTGTTATTTATGAGGTTACAAGATGTACCTAGGGGTTGAAGGACATAATGTCCTGTCCATACACGTGACATAATTGATGATGGATTCCTGCTGGAGATTGTTTCTGAGCATGCAAAAATCCGATGACTACACGAACCTCACATTTCGCAGGAGACAATATCAGAGCAGCCATTTTCTCCTAGCACAGAGCAGTAACCATTGCCGTCACAAAACAATCTTTGCTACAATGTTACCATATATATTCTCTCTTCTCCTACGCATATGCATTCCTATTCGACTGATGGTGCCATCTCTGGACGTAATTGGGACTTACTTTCTAGATGCATCTCATACAATCAAAAGTACCACTAGAATTAGTTAAACATATCATCCAGAAGAAAATGAATAATGATTATAAAACTAAATTAACACAAATATATTACATTCCAAAGGAAAAAAATGTTTAAAAAACTTAAAATTAAATCCTGAACTACCTCGTCATGTTTAGACATAACACTAGACATGGTTATATATCATCTCCAAATTGTCTGTTATCTAACAAGGAACATATCTCCAAATATTGGAAGGCTTTGTTGCTAAATTACAAGCATTGTTGAAAACAGGCAAGTTGTCAATTATATACAATTAAAGTTGCTGGATATTTTGATATATATACAGATATTAGAAGAAACTAAAACTTATGTGATGTTATTCTAAATTTATAATGTCTTGTACACCTAATACAATGTCTAGGTATTAGTCATAAGTATTGTAAAATATGAAACTAGCATTCAAATGATAAATTCTGAAGTTGTAGCCTTAGTTTAGACATTCATCAAGTGAATAAAATACATTGTTAATTAAATATGATTTCAAGACAAATTTGAATTTTGTTAAGTTACTAGACACTTTAACTTCTGCTGGGAGTTTGTTATATAGCTTATTGCTACTCTGGCACTGATCTTAACAACGATATGTACCCTGTATATATTTATATGAAACAATTATATTAATGCAAACACGCATCAAGGATTTTACAATAAATTCTGAAATTCACTGTCATAACACAAGAGATAAAGCAAAACTACTTATAACCATACATAACAAAAAATTGTTTGAAAATAGTGTCTACTATAGAGGCATTAAATTTTACAACAAATTACTTATTGAAATAAAAAATATAAATTCCATTCTTTGCTTCAAAAAACATCTGAAGCAATTTTTAATTATAAATGTTATTACTCAACTGATGAGTTTTTGCATTACCGAAGTATTCACTTGTATTTAACAATATATAAATTTAATCTACATGTACAATATACTTTTTTTTATTACTATTGTTAACTCTCACAATTTAAATGTTTAAAATATTGGACGAATCCACATGTATATGTTAAATTGGATGAATAAAAAATTGAAATTGAAACGAGTTGCTCTGTGGGATATCAAAATTCAATACTCTACCCTTGTTCTTTCAGATTAAGATCTATTCCCATAGGTAGGTATAGTCAGACTGCCATAGCCGGGATATGAACCATGGAACCTGTCACATTGCTCTTAACCATTGAGCTACCATGGTACACATGCCAGCTATGGCATTGAATTTTTCAGTTCTGACTCTACTTATGCAAACCTTAGCCTACACTCAGCTAATGTGGAAGAATGAGTAATTTCCATCTGATTCCTGATATATTATGTTTTAATACTTTAGGTTCTAATTAAGGCCACGATTTTCCTTCCAAAAAAAGGGTGGCAACTCCTCATTTCTCTGTTTCTAGTTTATGCATCTGAAATGTGCCTTGGTTCTTGTTTTCAAGTTCCTCTTAGTTTTTGCTTTATAAATCTGGTTGCAGTTATTGAATCTATTTGAAATATTCCAGATTTTCCATTTGCAGGGATGTTGGATGCTGTATCTGTTGATATATTCTCTGAACATCTTTTTAAATTTGTCAAATGTCTGTGGGTAATATGTGAATTTTTTAATGGTATCTTTTAATTTTATCTGCTGAGTATGGTTGTTTCTTTTAAACGTTTTTTCATTTGTAATATTATGTAGAAGCTGTCATAAGGACTGCTTCAATTTCTCCATCATAACTTTTTCTTCTATATTCTAAGAATTTAGAAAAGGACAAAAGAGAGCATGTTGCTCCTGCACCTTTTATTTCCACAAAATGTCTCACCGCAAGCTACATACAATTTTTATTTTTGGATTTCTTATAAATATCTATACACTTATGATTACAATACCATAAAGAGTGACCCAAAACTTTCTCATACTTACTGTATCTTTTGCAGTCAAAATTATATATCAGTAATCATTTGAAATAAATATCCACTTCATTGTCAAGGCACCAACCAGAGTTGTGTTGTTTAACACTTTTTTTTAATTTTTTGTGAAATCTTTGTATGAAATGTTTGGGTAGAATATGGCTTCTATTTAATGGTAAATATAGCAAAAACTTGTTTGTAAGATCACAAGGTGATGAAAGATCCCAACTCTTGAAATTGAAGATGCTGTAAAACAACAATGTCAAATTTTTGGTGGAGCATTTATCTTATCTCGACCACAAAGTGAGATTTATGGCGGACAACATGGTGCTGGGGTGGGTTTTCTCTGGGTCCTCCGGTTTCCCCCACCAGCATTCCACCAATTGCTCCATCATCATATTTCCTATCACCTCATCTCTCTCATACTTTCACTTCCGAGGATGGGCTGATCACTCATCCCAGACTCTCTCTGATCAGGAAACCTCTGATTCCCAATCTGTTGCCTATGGGGCTTAGGGGCACTATGTTCCACACAGGAATTCATTCATTCATCTTCTCTGCCTTTAGCTTGGTAGAGGAAGCAAAATGTAATTTTTGCAGCCCACTAAGCAATTTGTTCAATATTTTAGCATAGAATAACTAATTCTATAAATAAATGATACACAAAACATTAATTTAGATTATTGCTTTTCTGTAAAATTACAAAATGTGTATACTTACATACGAGAAGTCTTGTCATTCTCCACAACTCCTAGATTTCTACAAAGAGCAGCTCTGTTTAAGGGCTCTGAAGGTAATCCAGATTCTAGGAAACAAAATGTTAACATTGGTTATATAGAAACAGAATGATCTCGTAAATATATGAGAGGCAAAACAAGAAATACTTTGACAGAATGCTGCGTCTGAAACTAGAAGTGTTGCAGATGTTCAGCAATGTAACAGCAGTGTGGCCAACCTTAAAACAGCCATAGTCTTGCCATAAATAATGTTACAAATTTTTGACAAATACTGTACATCCTGTTTGGCATGTTAACAACTGCGTGTGTGCACACCTTAACCTTAAAATTGTTAGCTTGTCTTTGAAAGAGGAAGTACTTAGCTCCAGGTTTCACCATGGAATGGGGTGATTATGAAACTCATATAGTTGTCATTGTGTTGCATGAAGTTGGAAAATATGCAAGTGACATTTTCAAGACGCTACAAAAGCTGAAAATCAGCCGTATGTTTGTGTATCGCACCATTGAGCGATTCACTGCAACTGGGACTGTAAAGGATCGGCCAAGGGAGGGTTGACCACGCAGTGTCAAGAATCCAGCAGCACATAAAGCAGTGGCAGCTTGTTTGCGCCACTATCGTCATTTGTTCCGGCGGGCGCGTGAATATTTCACTTGGCGCTGGTTATGCGGCCAGCTGATCATGTGACTCGCCAGTGCGCAAGAAAAGAGGCTTCTTCTTCCTTTATAGTTACAGACATGTTTAGACATGTGATGTGCTTCGTTGTGTGGCTGCGTGCAGCTGTTGTTGCAATGAAAGAACCGTTTTAGTTTATCTCAAATATTAAATGTATTGTTGTCTTCTTCATGATTATTCACATAAGAAATGTAGCGTGTGCAATAAATTTATCTAGTGATATGAATACAGCTCTATCGAGTACAGTCCACAAAATCAGTTTCCTTGGTTACAGCTAAAATCAAGGTGGTCCTCCGCATTAAATTAAGCACAACACGAACACAGCTTGTGTTCAGAGAAATCCTGTGCGGAAGCAGGCTATCTTGTCCCGTGAAATGAACATTTCAAAAAGGACAATGTCCAGGTTTCTGTCAGAGGACGTTGGATTAAAGGCTTATCGCCGACATAAAGGACATTATCTCGACACATACCTAAAGAAGCTGAGAGAGCTTAAATGTTGACATCTTGTATAGCATTACGCTCAAAATGGTCATCAGAATATCGTCTTCACCAATGAAAAAGTTTTCACTATTGAGAAGTCTTTCAATGTACAAAATGACAAGGTCAATGCATCATCATCTCGGGAAGGCAGTAATAAGGTTTCTAAAGTTCAGAGGGCCCATCATCCCTCCTCAGTGATGGTGGGGTGGGGGGTGAGTTATTCTGGTACCACCCAGCTACATTTTTGTGAAAAAGGTGTTAAAACCAGCGCCAGAGTGTATGAAAGCACGTTGTGGAGCCTATTGTCAAGAAGTTGAGTGGCACACTGTTTCAAAACCAACCATAGACTTTCCAGCAGGATTCTGCCCCTGCCCACAAGCCCAGGTCAATGCAAGCATGGCTTCAGCGTCATATCCCTGACTTCATTTGGCTGAAGATTGGCCCAGTAGCAGTCCGGACCTGAATCCATTGGACTACCAACTGTGGTCACTGATTGAGGGCATTGCCTGCAAGAGGGGACACCCCACCATTGGAAGTTTAAAGCGTTCCTTGCCAGCAGTGGCGGATTTCCCCCTGGATGTCGTCCATTCCGCCATAGACGAGTGACCACAAAGACTCATAGTCTGTATCTGCGTAAAAGGTGGCCATTTCAAAAAGTGATTGGTGATGTGTGTAATGAATGCCTGTAGGTACAACGTATTAAAAGCCAATTAAAATAATTTGAATGGCATTTGTGTTTTTCACTTTTCAAGTTGTAACAGTATTTATGGCTAGACTAGGTAATAGCAGTGTGGCTAACCTTACAACAGTCAGTCAGTCAGTAAATCAAATATTGCTTTGAAACAACACATCATAACAAATAACAACAGCATTTAAAGTTAGCAGTGCCAAGTGGGAGTTAGGTTTGATTTCTGAGTCTATAGGATATTACATCCTCCTATCCCTTTCACCTTAAATTTCAGGGTTCAAGGTGTTGGTGTTGCATGGCAGTGAATTTTCTCTCTGTAGGGGATATGTACAGTCTGATTTTTAAAAGAAGGTGCATAAAGGTCATCTGTTTCTCCACATGGGGAGCTGCAATGTTGCTGAGAAGTAGATAGCAAGATACACATATCCCCCTCTTCACCCTCTCAACACTTGAAACATAGAAATGAGCATTCGAGGTTATCTCATCTTAAAGAAACTACGTACATTTAATCTGTATTAGCCTACTTTAATAACAAAAATAAGCTGTTCTCAATACACATTCACTGCGTTGTAGCGCCTTCACAGGTGTGAGTATTTTTTAAATAATTTATTAATGACTTTGTCAATTGCCATGATTATAGATCATGATGGGCATCATCAGTAAAACCATGCGATGTACTGACATGGCCAATAATAAAACAGCCACCTCTTTCTATAGGTCCTTATGTGGTACTTTCAAGTGTGCCTTTGACACAGTATGGCCAACATTTACGCAGCTTTCATCCAATCACAGTATTTCATGCAAGCACCTCTTTCTATAGGTCCTTTTGTGGTACTTTCAAGTGTGCCTTTGACACAGTATGGCCAACATTTACGCAGCTTTCATCCAATCACAGTATTTCATGCAAGCACCTCTTTCTATAGGTCCTTTTGTGGTACTTTCAAGTGTGCCTTTGACACAGTATGGCCAACATTTACGCAGCTTTCATCCAATCACAGTATTTCATGCAAGCACCTCTTTCTATAGGTCCTTTTGTGGTACTTTCAAGTGTGCCTTTGACACAGTATGGCCAACATTTACGCAGCTTTCATCCAATCACAGTATTTCATGCAGGCACCTCTTTCTATAGGTCCTTCTGTGGTACTTTCAAGTGTGCCTTTGACACAGTATGGCCAACATTTACGCAGCTTTCATCCAATCACAGTATTTCATGCAGGCGCCTCTTTCTATAGGTCCTTTTGTGGTACTTTCAAGTGTGCCTTTGACATAGTATGGCCAACATTTACGCAGCTTTCATCCAATCACAGTATTTCATGCAGGCGCCTCTTTCTATAGGTCCTTTTGTGGTACTTTCAAGTGTGCCTTTGACACAGTATGGCCAACATTTACGCAGCTTTCATCCAATCACAGTATTTCATGCAGGCGCCTCTTTCTATAGGTCCTTTTGTGGTACTTTCAAGTGTGCCTTTGACATAGTATGGCCAACATTTATGCAGCTTTCATCCAATCACAGTATTTCATGCAAGCACCTCTTTCTATAGGTCCTTTTGTGGTACTTTCAAGTGTGCCTTTGACACAGTATGGCCAACATTTACGCAGCTTTCATCCAATCACAGTATTTCATGCAGGCACCTCTTTCTATAGGTCCTTTTGTGGTACTTTCAAGTGTGCCTTTGACACAGTATGGCCAACATTTACGCAGCTTTCATCCAATCACAGTATTTCAAGCAAGCACCTCTTTCTATAGGTCCTTTTGTGGTACTTTCAAGTGTGCCTCTGACATAGTATGGCCAACATTTATGCAGCTTTCATCCAATCACAGTATTTCATGCAAGCACCTCTTTCTATAGGTCCTTTTGTGGTACTTTCAAGTGTGCCTTTGACACAGTATGGCCAACATTTATGCAGCTTTCATCCAATCACAGTATTTCATGCAGGCACCTCTTTCTATAGGTCCTTTTGTGGTACTTTCAAGTGTGCCTTTGACACAGCATGGCCAACATTTACGCAGCTTTCATCCAATCACAGTATTTCATGCAGGCACCTCTTTCTATAGGTCCTTCTGTGGTACTTTCAAGTGTGCCTTTGACATAGTATGGCCATCATTTACGCAGCTTTCATCCAATCACAGTATTTCATGCAGGCACCTCTTTCTATAGGTCCTTTTGTGGTACTTTCAAGTGTGCCTTTGACACAGTATGGCCAACATTTACGCAGCTTTCATCCAATCACAGTATTTCATGCAAGCACCTCTTTCTATAGGTCCTTTTGTGGTACTTTCAAGTGTGCCTTTGACATAGTATGGCCATCATTTACGCAGCTTTCATCCAATCACAGTATTTCATGCAAGCACCTCTTTCTATAGGTCCTTTTGTGGTACTTTCAAGTGTGCCTTTGACATAGTATGGCCATCATTTACGCAGCTTTCATCCAATCACAGTATTTCATGCAAGCGCCTCTTTCTATAGGTCCTTTTGTGGTACTTTCAAGTGTGCCTCTGACACAGTATGGCCAACATTTACGCAGCTTTCATCCAATCACAGTATTTCATTCAAGTTCCTATTCAGCACTTAGCACTACAATATATGATCTTTCAAATATTAGTTTTCTGTTATTTATTTTTCTGAACTCAAATCCCAGATTATGGAGGACTTTGTTCAAAGACTTAAGGCTTCCTTCAAATAGTTCTACTTCCTTAAGAGAAGAAAGAAGCTTATGTGTGATAGGATGCTCCTTTCGAGTGTAACAGTCATAGATGTCCCTTCTTATGGCAACTAACGGAACTGAACTAACTGATGTACTTGGTTGTAGCTGCTTCTCTTCAGACATTCTAGAAACAGTCACTTCAGTCCTTTTCCTCACTTTGTTGAAAGCAGTAAGTGTTCAATGTAAAGAAGCAAATTCTCCAGAGAACAGACAAATTATCTAGCTAAACTGTGCAATGTAACACCCTGACCGTAAGCTGATCTTTGTCTTGAACCATTAATCTTCTGTCTACCTCTAATACTGCTGCCCCAAGTCTTGCTTCCATAACACATTTTAACAGTGTTTTAACAAAGTGGACTAACTACACACAACACAACTGAATGCTCAAGCAAACTTTATTTCCTGCACACAACTAGCGATAATTGACCAGAGCAATGGTCAGTCATATGTAACCAAAGGGCCATTCTTAGTTTACGTTTCAAAAGCAATGACCTATAATCTGTTCGCTGTAAGAATAAAGTAAATGTTAAAGAAGCATGTGGTGGAAATGAACCGCATTGGCTGATGGGTTTTAATACTGTGACTTTGTGGGTTCGCAGAATTAAAAGTCCAATTTGCCAAAATTCTAAATGTTCTTTATTTCCATAGGAATACACTGTTCAATTCCCATGTAACAATATTACATCACATATCACAATCTACAACACCAAGGTTGATGACAATAACAAACAGCTTACTCAACTTCCACTGCTTACAACACTTTTGTTACATGTTTTTACAACAACAACTCTTGTTTTACAACGCGCAACTCCACTCCTGGCGAGTCGTCGCCTCTTTTAATACCTCATGATAATTTCTATATTATTCAAAAATAAACCAGAACGCGAACAGTCACTATCAATCAAGAAGTAGCTAGAAATTTCCATTTATCTCATTTGTTTGTTTCGGCAGACCTTTCTCTCCATGTTATTTGTGTCTGCCGGCTCTTGGTTTTCACACCACCCGCCTATCAGTTCCTTTAGTGTAAACAAGCCACGCGATCGTAGATACGGGTTTGCAACAATACTTCCATGATCTTCCACAATATGACACCATGGTTTATTAAGGCTTCTTACTTTACCTACCTTCAATAAACATTTCAAGTTGTTGTTGTTATAATATAGAAATAGCTTTATAAAGTAATTACAGTTAAGAATAAAGAGTCTCAAATGTTAAAAAATGCAGTGGTTGAGTAACAACAAAGATGGCAGCATTGCTGTTTAGCTGTGCATGCATAGATAATCAATAATGTACTAAGAGGCAGAGCTTGTTGCGGAATGTGGAGTAATACTTTACTTTATTCTAACAGCAAACAGATTATACCTCTCTTGTCCTTCACGCCCCTTACTTGACAACTGTCAGGTATCTTCCTTTAAAAACCAGACTGTAAGATTGGTCCAGCTTGTTGTGGAATGTGGAGTAATACTTTACTTTATTCTAACAGCAAACAGATTATACCTCTCTTGTCCTTCACGCCCCTTACTTGACAACTGTCATGTATCTTGCTTTAAAAACCAGACTGTAAGATTGGTCCAGCTTGTTGTGGAATGTGGAGTAATACTTTACTTTATTCTAACAGCAAACAGATTATACCTCTCTTGCCCTTCACGCCCCTTACTTGACAACTGTCATGTATCTTGCTTTAAAAACCAGACTGTAAGATTGGTCCAGCTTGTTGTGGAATGTGGAGTAATACTTTACTTTATTCTAACAGCAAACAGATTATACCTCTCTTGTCCTTCACGCCCCTTACTTGACAACTGTCATGTATCTTGCTTTAAAAACCAGACTGTAAGATTGGTCCAGCTTGTTGTGGAATGTGGAGTAATACTTTACTTTATTCTAACAGCAAACAGATTATACCTCTCTTGCCCTTCACGCCCCTTACTTGACAACTGTCATGTATCTTGCTTTAAAAACCAGACTGTAAGATTGGTCCAGCTTGTTGTGGAATGTGGAGTAATACTTTACTTTATTCTAACAGCAAACAGATTATACCTCTCTTGCCCTTCACGCCCCTTACTTGACAACTGTCATGTATCTTGCTTTAAAAACCAGACTGTAAGATTGGTCCAGCTTGTTGTGGAATGTGGAGTAATAGTTTACTTTATTCTAACAGCAAACAGATTATACCTCTCTTGCCCTTCACGCCCCTTACTTGACAACTGTCATGTATCTTGCTTTAAAAACCAGACTGTAAGATTGGTCCAGCTTGTTGTGGAATGTGGAGTAATAGTTTACTTTATTCTAACAGCAAACAGATTATACCTCTCTTGCCCTTCACGCCCCTTACTTGACAACTGTCATGTATCTTCCTTTAAAAACCAGACTGTAAGGTTGGTCCAGCTTGTTGTGGAATGTGGAGTAATACTTTACTTTATTCTAACAGCAAACAGATTATACCTCTCTTGTCCTTCACGCCCCTTACTTGACAACTGTCATGTATCTTGCTTTAAAAACCAGACTGTAAGATTGGTCCAGCTTGTTGTGGAATGTGGAGTAATACTTTACTTTATTCTAACAGCAAACAGATTATACCTCTCTTGTCCTTCACGCCCCTTACTTGACAACTGTCATGTATCTTCCTTTAAAAACCAGACTGTAAGATTGGTCCAGCTTGTTGTGGAATGTGGAGTAATACTTTACTTTATTCTAACAGCAAACAGATTATACCTCTCTTGTCCTTCACGCCCCTTACTTGACAACTGTCATGTATCTTGCTTTAAAAACCAGACTGTAAGGTTGGTCCAGCTTGTTGTGGAATGTGGAGTAATACTTTACTTTATTCTAACAGCAAACAGATTATACCTCTCTTGCCCTTCACGCCCCTTACTTGACAACTGTCATGTATCTTGCTTTAAAAACCAGACTGTAAGATTGGTCCAGCTTGTTGTGGAATGTGGAGTAATACTTTACTTTATTCTAACAGCAAACAGATTATACCTCTCTTGCCCTTCACGCCCCTTACTTGACAGCTGCCATGTATCTTCCTTTAAAAACCAGACTGTAAGATTGGTCCAGCTTGTTATCATAGTTGTATATACAAGGATGTCAAAACTTTGGGAAAATAATTCTCCTTTTCTACAACTCTACTTACACAGTGAGACATGTAATACATAGCTATAGCCCTACAACAGTACAGTAGTTTAACTATACAGTACTAAAAATTCACTTTTGCATCTAGTTAAATTGTGTGAAGGTGAAGCGTGTTACTCTTGTCATTGTGCTACAGTATTGTCACTGTGTGGCATTGTTGTGCTGCTGCCAGACTAGAGCCGGGCACTTGACTGGAGAGAAAAAGACAGACAGGCTCCAGAACGTTTTGCCCATTGTTGCTGCTGCCACAGACTAGAGCCGGGCACTTGACTGGAGAGAAAAATACAGAGACAGACTCCAGAACGTTCTGCCCATTGCTGTTGCAACAGACTAGAGCCGGGCACTTGACAGGAGAGAAAAATACAGAGACAGGCTCCAGAACATAATGCCCATTGTTGCTGCTGCCACAGACTGAAGCCGGGCACTTGACAGGAGAGAAAAACACAGAGACGGGCTACAGAACGTTCTGCTATTGTTGCTGCTGCCACAGACTGGAGCCGGGCGCTTGACATTGTTGCTGTTGCCACAGACTGGAGCCGGGCGCTTGACAGGAGAGAAAAAGACAGAGACAGGCTCCAGAATGTTCTGCCCATTGCTGCTGCTGCCACAGACTAGAGCCGGGCACTTGACAGGAGAGAAAAAGACAGAGACAGGCTCCAGAATGTTCTGCCCATTGCTGCTGCTGCCACAGACTGGAGCCGGGCACTTGACAGGAGAGAAAAAGACAGAGACAGGCTCCAGAATGTTCTGCCCATTGCTGCTGCTGCCACAGACTAGAGCCGGGCACTTGACAGGAGAGAAAAAGACAGAGACAGGCTCCAGAATGTTCTGCCCATTGCTGCTGCTGCCACAGACTAGAGCAGGGCACTTGACAGGAGAGAAAAAGACAGAGACAGGCTCCAGAATGTTCTGCCCATTGCTGCTGCTGCCACAGACTAGAGCCGGGCACTTGACAGGAGAGAAAAAGACAGAGACAGGCTCCAGAATGTTCTGCCCATTGCTGCTGCTGCCACAGACTAGAGCCGGGCACTTGACAGGAGAGAAAAAGACAGAGACAGGCTCCAGAATGTTCTGCCCATTGCTGCTGCTGCCACAGACTAGAGCCGGGCACTTGACAGGAGAGAAAAAGACAGAGACAGGCTCCAGAATGTTCTGCCCATTGCTGCTGCTGCCACAGACTAGAGCCGGGCACTTGACAGGAGAGAAAAAGACAGAGACAGGCTCCAGAACGTTCTGCCCATTGTTGCTGCTGCCACAGACTAGAGCCGGGCACTTGACAGGAGAGAAAAAGACAGAGACAGGCTCCAGAATGTTCTGCCCATTGCTGCTGCTGCCACAGACTAGAGCCGGGCACTTGACAGGAGAGAAAAAGACAGAGACAGGCTCCAGAACGTTCTGCCCATTGTTGCTGCTGCCACAGACTAGAGCCGGGCACTTGACAGGAGAGAAAAAGACAGAGACAGGCTCCAGAACGTTCTGCCCATTGCTGCTGCTGCCACAGACTAGAGCCGGGCACTTGACAGGAGAGAAAAAGACAGAGACAGGCTCCAGAATGTTCTGCCCATTGCTGCTGCTGCCACAGACTAGAGCCGGGCACTTGACAGGAGAGAAAAAGACAGACAGGCTCCAGAATGTTCTGCCCATTGCTGCTGCTGCCACAGACTAGAGCCAGGCACTTGACAGGAGAGAAAAAGACAGAGACAGGCTCCAGAATGTTCTGCCCATTGTTGCTGCTGCCACAGACTAGAGCCGGGCACTTGACAGGAGAGAAAAAGACAGAGACAGGCTCCAGAATGTTCTGCCCATTGCTGCTGCTGCCACAGACTAGAGCCGGGCACTTGACAGGAGAGAAAAAGACAGAGACAGGCTCCAGAACGTTCTGCCCATTGTTGCTGCTGCCACAGACTGGAGCCGCGCACTTGACAGGAGAGAAAAAGACAGAGACAGGCTCCAGAACGTTCTGCCCATTGTTGCTGTTGCCACAGACTGGAGCCGGGCACTTGACAGGAGAGAAAAAGACAGAGACAGGCTCCAGTACGTTCTACCCATTGCTGCTGCTGCCACAGACTAGAGCCGGGCACTTGACAGGAGAGAAAAAGACAGACAGGCTCCACTACGTTCTACCCATTGCTGCTGCTGCCACAGACTAGAGCCGGGCACTTGACAGGAGAGAAATAGACAGACAGACTCCAGAATGTTCTGCCCATTTTTGCTGCTGCCACAGACTAGAGCCGGGCGCTTGACAGGAGAGAAGAAGACAGACAGGCTCCAGAACGTTCTGCCCATTGTTGCTGCTGCCACAGACTAGAGCCGGGCACTTGACAGGAGAGAAAAAGACAGAGACAGGCTCCAGAATGTTCTGCCCATTGTTGCTGTTGCTTAAGTTCTCAGAAGGTCTGCGACTTTCTAGAAACAATGGCTGGAAAGGTGTTAGGAGCGGCAATTGTTTGTTGCTTATTGCGACAGTCGATGATTGAAGTGTACCGCAGTGATTTCTTTCATTTGTTTTCATGTAGCAAAACACCGAGTCAGCCTCGAAGACAGCTGATTGTCAATTTCACGTCTTTTTACTGCAGCAAAAGTTGTTCTTCATTTCTGCAAACCAGATTTCGTAATCTATGTAACCCATGTAGTCACAGTACAGTACATAGTCTGCTTGTTTGGCATGGGTACTCAGTTCATGTACTAATGGAGCTCTTCCTCACTGCAGGCTTTCTGTCTGTCAATTTCTCAATAGCAGGTTTCCTGATAGATGGATAGGAGGAGGTGGACCAATTCTGAGGCCTGCATGTTGAGCTCCCCTAAACCTATTAGACTTTTATTTCTAGGAACATTTGAAATCTCTTGATCATTCAACTCCAGTTCCAGATGTAGAGACTCTTTGTACTCATATTGTGAAAGGCTGCCGGACAATATGTAATTCTCCAGACCTAACTCAGTGTATTAGGGAGTCCATGTGACAGTGGACTGACAGATACATTGGAGCTAATAGAAGCCATTTTAAACATGTGACGTGATTTCTGTTTTCCCATCATTCTGTCATTGAGTGTTGTTGTATGCGATTCACCTGTAGAAAACATGTTCTAAAAAGGAAATAAACAATTTCTGGACCTAGGTTCATATAACATTTTTTAAACTCTATCTGCAAGAAACATTTTCTCAAACTTTTGAGTTACCTTTTTTGTTACATCCTGTATGTTAGTGCCAAAGTCTGGCATTCTGTATAATGATATTTTATACATTTTCTAAGCATTTTATTAAATGACAAAACCAAAACAGGGAAACTATTCCTTCTTATAATATTTCATATTTAAATTCAAACTAAGTAATGTTTAATATAATTTTGAGTCGAACTAGTACTCCATGCTTCATATATTGCCAGTGTTTACTAGAACACGTATCGTTAGGATCTTCCTAACATCATCAGCTCTTGTCGACTAATGAATGTTGGTTTGGTGAACTCCTTAGAGGTGATAGGGGCGTCTGGTATCTTGATAAACTTGAAGTTTGGGTTCTCTTCAAAGGCGGTGTCGAAATTGAACAGTTTTCTTTCATATTTCTTTATATCGTTTCGGACATGGTTAACGTGAAACCCACAGACAAAACCTTTGATGTGTCCCAGATAAATTGCAAAGGCTTTGACAAGTTTTGCATTGGCAAAATAAAAAGGAACTTGAACATTAGGCTTAAAGAGCACTTTAGGAACATCAAGAACAAAGAAATAGACAAATTGGCAGTAGTATACCATTTTTGGAATGAGAATATCAATATAGAACAATAAATCCATTTATTAAAAAGTGTTCAGGGACCAACTGCATTAACCACATGGGAAAATACATTCATAAACAAATATGAAGGAAAACTGTTCGATCTCGACTCTACCTTTGAAGAGAACCCAAACTTCAAGTCCATCAAGATAGCAACAGAGACGCCTCTGTCACCTCCAAGGAGTTCACCAAACCAAAATTCAACAGTCGACATTAGCTCAGGATGTTAGCAAAGTCTTAACAAAACATGTTCTAGGTAACAAAGAAAGGTGGATCAGGTGCTACAGTAACAAACAAAACTATGTTTGACACAGTTGGCATCATTGTTTGGGAAGACAGACGACAATTGACAGACTTGCAGATATGTTAAAGATTTCCCATGGCAGTTTTTTTTTCTTCTTCCCATTTTGCATAATAATTTAAACATGAGACGTGTTTATGCGAGATGGGTGCTAAGATTATTGACTCCTGAACAGAAGTTGATGCGGTGGAACTGCAATGTGTCTGGTTGAGATGCGAACCTGAATTCCATCATTACAGATCTTTCCCATCTGGAAAAGGAACTAAGGGGGAAGCATTTTGTTACATCAGAGGCCATCATAAAGAAGACTAAGGCAGTTACAAAGATGTCAAAAGATGGTTTCCACTACGAGTTCCAGGATGGCAGAAGTGCATTCAACTCAATGGAGAATACTTAGAAAAATATCACACCAATCTGGACATAAAACTGAAAAGGTGTTCTCGTTATTTGCAATAAAAACAAACCCTGGGTCCCTCAGAGCCAACTTGTCAATTTATGAAAAAAAAAAAAAAAAATTCACAGGTTAATACTTGTGTAAGTTAACAGTATGTAGTAATCAAGCACACATATTTAATTTGTGCAGTTAGATGATGATTGCACCAACAACTGCCACTACTATGAATATTTGACAATTTGATCATATGAGTATCAAGGGTTAAATGCCCGCGCTTTCTGACTCCACGTATGTATAAGGGTTATGAAGTTTTATTTATGTACGCTGCTTTGGTTATCAGTGTCTCATTAAAACCACTTAATTTTGCTCAGAGGTCTCTATCTTAGAGGTTCTTTTACGTGTCATATCCACTTGTTTTACTTCCCTGCCAAAGGATTTGAACTCACAACCTAGGGAAGCAGAGACTTGCACATTTATCAGATCATAAAAGTTCAAATTTTGAATATTTAATTAATTGACCATTTGCATTTCTAACTTATTCTCTTGCTTTTACTTAAAAACCTCTTTTTTTTTTATTAATTCAGTCTGACTCTGACAGTCCGGTTTTTATCTTTTATGTTATTAAATTAAGAATGTTTCCCGTTGACGTCACAACTTGTGCAATAATGTTTTAAGAATGATTTATTTATGTGCAAAAATCTTATTTCAGATGTCCGAAGGTTGAAACTCCTCGAATATAGAACACAGATTCCTTTCAACACCTCAGAACCCAAAATGTGATAGCTTTTCGCAAAGAAAGTTTAAAATATCGCCGTTGTTACCTGTCATCAAGATAGCCGCTGAGTATTTGTATCCGTGCCATTCCAAGTATTCCCTTATCAGTTCGTTTATAAGTGCAGTGACCCGTGGAACCTCTGGCAAGGGTTTCTTCAGGTGTGTTGGTGGTTCTATCACGCCGATTATTTCTGCTCTCATCCTTGCTTTTATCTCGTTCAGTTTTCCACTCCTCTCCAAATTTTCCTTAACAGCTATAAAAATACGTAGCATCAGTATTTTGAAATATACAAAGTAAATCAAAACAATAAATTTAAATATTACCTTCGTACAATTCCTTTTCCGAATCCATTTTAACGCTCACCAAACAAAATTAAAAAATAGTTTAACCTGTTAAAGAAAAGACCAGTTACCCCAGGTAACCATAACCTAAATAAATAAGCTTTCGATTACAGCACGCCACTATGTTCGGGTAACTTAATACCTACAACAAACCAGATTTGTGTTTCTATGTATCGCTCACATGGCAAACCAAATGAACAAATAAAATGGATGAGCTCCATACACGTAACCTTCTCTCCTCACTCTCCTACATATTATTATAAAAGAATATTCTTGTATCTGTATATTTTTACTTGTTAATGGAGGTAAACATTAATTAAACAATTATGTTTGTTAATTGCATAGAATAATAAATCATTTTTAATGAAGTGTCATAAATGTAGGATGGAAGAAAATGTATGTTTTTAATTATAGAAGACCATTGAGGTTATGAGTCTGTGGAGAACTGTGATGTGGAGTCAAGGACGCTTGTAAGTTCCACTGGGGTCAATGGCATATTCCCCGAGGCCTCGGATAAGTTGAATGAAGCTGTAGGAAAGACGAGAATCGAATTTGTGAGAGAGTTTGAGGATATAGTCATTTAATTTGGAAAATGATGGGTATGAATGGATGTTTTCATTAATGTACCATTCGGCAGCTGTAGCTACTCGAAAGTATTGGTTCTACAGGATTTGAAGTTTGTAGAAATGAGTTTTTGCAGCTGCACCCCAGATCTGAAATAAAGTAGTAGTGCTCTTTACATAACTACAAGTGGTGCAGTCACTTTACCGTGTCTGTTGCATCAAATATTTTTGTTATATGTAGGCTTCTCTTTACTTTATATTAATCGCGATAGATATTTATAGTAATAAAAAGAACAAAAGGCAGTAAAATTGATACAGGAGTGCCATGAAAGCTCAATGTTAGGTACGTTATTGTTTTTAATTTACGTAGATTATATGTTATTATTTGTCAAAGAAGCTGAACTTTTTGCTGACGACACCAATGTGCTGATAAAGTGTAACAATCAACAGGATCTACAAAAAACAGCAAATCAGAAAATGGCTGAATTATATTCTTGATTTCAAGTTAACAGGCTAGTAATGATTGTAGGTAAAACTACCGCTATATCATTTCATACCTATCAAAATAAAGCAATCTCAACGTAAATTTATTTAAATACCCTCAACATAAAATATGAGAAGATACAAAGTTTTGGGGCAATGATATTAAACGAGAATCTAAAATGTAAGAAGCACATTGAAAAATTAGTTTCTAAATTGAGTTCAGCTTGTTATTTTAACTGTGCAAATTTCCACAGCCTTACGTTCTGTTCCTTTCACATACAACAGGTTCAGGGAGTCAAACTGAACTGAACTGAACAAAGAGCACTAGATGGCAGTTTCGCCGTAAAGGTATACTCACAGGCAGGCACCTCACAGGTATACTAGTGCTACCATCTATCGGTCTAGTCATAGTACCAGGTTGAGAATTAAACTTTTTGCCACCTGCAAATACAGAGCAGAACTATTGAGCAATATTTTTCACACATCGATGACAGAACAGTGTTAGTTATAAAAGTAGTGAAAGAGAAATAAAAACACAAACTAGTGCAATAAACGCCATTTATAAATATAAACGCCATAGAATTTGAATAATGTTATGCATCAACGCTCTTTGATTTGTTTGTATGACACGCATAAGGAATAACTTGCTGAATCATAAGGCCGTAATATTACATGCAAGTATTACGAAGAAAGAATAAGTCGTGAGCAAGCATCGCGCCATGTGTTTTAGTAATTTTTGAAAGCTCAAACCGTTGATATGTGAATTCATCTAGCTACCTTATCCTCCTCACCGTTACAGATGGATATGTTCTTAAAGCTTTCTTCCGTCCTAAAACTATTACTTTTTAAGTTGCTAAATGATGGTACACCTAAATTAAAATTGCGTGATCAGGTAGGTGAATATGAAAACCAGGTTGAATTAAAAACGAATATAAAATAAATATAGCAACTGAAGACTTTAATGTTGGCGGTTGAGATAATCGTTAGGACATTATGAACTGCGGTTAAAAAACTTTTGCATTCGGGTCTTTCAACTGCAAAAGTTGCTAGCTAGTCAAGCGTAATAACCGAAACTTATGAAAATGTGCAAAATCCTGGTCCGAACCAAGCGTTACGTGAAACAATGATAGTTCTCACTATTTACATTGGTACTGCTGCAAGCTGCGAAAGCTCAGAGACACACTAGGTGTCCAAACAACAAATAGCGTAGAATTTGTGGATAGATAATTGGCCCAGCTTTCGCCGTGCACTAACAAAAAATTAGTTATAGACTCATCATCTGTACCCCTCCACGGAAATCTTTAGTAAAAGGCGAAAGATTTATACGATTTGAAGGGATACCAGAGTGACAAACTCCAGAGGTCCAGAGGTAGTCCTAGTCGGGCGGGGCTTTCCCCGTCCGGGTGTCATATGCCGCAGTACCTAGCCGCTTTGCGGCTTAACCTGCGAAATGAACTAGTAGATCCATGTTCTGCTGGGGTGTTTGAATTTGTTTACTGTTTGAAATTTTGGATAGGTGTGGTATGGGTTGCCCCTCTTTATCGTGGGCAGCTGTACTTAATCGTTCTCCCTTTTTGGGAGACACGAATTAGTTTTTTGCCCCGTTTTGGATACGGGTTGTGTAGCGCTTGGTCCTTTGGCGTAGAAGTTGTTCCCAGAGTCATCTGGGGTTTTCCTTGGGTTACCCAAGGGGTCCCAGGACGTCTCTCGGCAGTCTGAAGGACGGCAAGCGCCTTTCTGTTTTCTTTCATATACAGCGGAACGGGTTCTTATACTCAAAAGAAAAGCTGTTAAGTTTCCAATTTTATTATTATAGTGGCATTAAACGTTTAGCTTTTGTTACAGCTGTACATTAATACCAAAACTAAATGTAATATGTTCAACAGCTACTGCTTATTAAGTAAATTGCATTGTAACCTTAATTTTAGGGTAAATCCACAGGTAAATCTCTTTTACTGATTCACTTAGCCATCTATTGGTCAATTGCATGGCTCCTCGATGTAAATGCTAATGTTATCAATAGGTGGCAACTGGGCGACTGAGCAGGTTTATCGGTCCGCCGCCAGATGGAAATAACTCAGGTTGCAATGAAGCAATTTAAATAGATGGTGATGGTTCCTTAGCACGCTGCCATCTGGCGGCGGACCGATAAACCTGCTCAGTCGCCCAGGCGCCACCTATTGATAACATTAGCATTTACATCGAGGAGCCATGCAATTGACCAATAGATGGCTAAGTGAATCAGTAAAAGAGATTTACCTGTGGATTTACCCTAAAATTAAGGTTACAATGCAATTTACTTAATAAGCAGTAGCTGTTGAACCTATTACATTTAGTTTTGGTATTAATGTACAGCTGTAACAAAAGCTAAACGTTTAATGCCACTATAATAATAAAATTGGAAACTTAACAGCTTTTCTTTTGAGTATAAGAACCCGTTCCGCTGTATATGAAAGAAAACAGAAAAGAGTTCGTCACTCTGGTATCCCTTCAAATCGTATAAATCTTTCGCCTTTTACTAAAGATTTCCGTGGAGGGGTACAGATGATGAGTCTATAACTAATTTTTTGTTAGTGCCCGGCGAAAGCTGGGCCAATTATCTATCCACGAATTCTACGTTTGGTGCACCACTATTTGTTGTTCGGACATCTAGTGTGTCTCTGAGCTTTCGCAGCTTGCATCAGTACCAACGAAAATTGTGAGAACTATCATTGTTTCACGTAACGCTTGGTTCGGACCAGGAGTTTGCACATCTTCATAAGCTTCAGTTATTACGCTTGGCTAGCTAGCAACTTTTGCGGTTGAAAGACCCGAATACAAAAGTTTTTTAACCGCAGTTCATAATGTCCTAACGATTATCTCAACCGCTAACATTAAAGTCTTCAGTTGCCATATTTATTTTATATTCGTTTTTAATTCAACCTGGTTTACATATTCACCTACCTGATCACGCAATTTTAATTTAGGTGTACCATCTTTTAGCAACTTAAAAAGTAATAGTTTTAGGACGGAAGAAAGCTTTAAAGAACATATCCATCTGTAACGGTGAGGAGGATAAGGTAGCTAGATGAATTCACATATCAACGGTTTGAGCTTTCAAAAATTACTAAAACAGATGGCGCGATGCTTGCTCACGACTTATTCTTTCTTCGTAATACTTGCATGTAATATTTCGGCCTTATGATTCAGCAAGTTATTCCTTATGCGTGCCATACAAACAAATCAAAGAGCGTTGATGCATAACATTATTCAAATTCTATGGCGTTTATATTTATAAATGGCGTTTATTGCACTAGTTTGTGTTTTTATTTCATTGAATAACTAATTTCAAATTCGTACTTAGGCTTCTACCAGCTGTAATCATGGTCTGTGACGATTCACCCAAGATATGTAAAGCTTTTGCAGCGCTCATGCTCAACACCGTTTCATTGCAACTTCTCCTAGATGCCAACATATACTTGGTCTTTGACTGATTGATCTTTACTCCCAACTCAGCACCATATTTTTTAACTTTTCCAGCTTTCTGACAAGGTCCTGTCTCTTGTTGGATAGTATATCAATAATGTCTGCGTATGCTAGATCTTGGGTCATTTGAGTTGCACCTGGGACTTTGTCTGAGACAATATTGAATAGAAGGGTGAAGAGTACTTCACCCTGTCATAATGCTCAAACAATTAGGAACAGAGGTGCCCAGGGCTACCCGCATAGGGGAGAAGGTGTTTTTAACTCCACCAACAGTTCGAGCAGTCACAGATCTCGCTAACGTTGCTATTAACAGTTACTTCCACTATTGTCTTATGGTGTACATAATTTCAACAACACCTCCGGAATGCAGCTTTTGTAACGGACTCTTTTGGTGCAGTTTATTTTTAACCAGCTCATCAATATTTGTGCTTTCATCCAACGCTAGTGAGAAGAAAGCTATTTATTTTACATTTTCCTGTAACTGTCGCTCAATATCAGTCCCCAATTCTTGTCATGGTATTTCGAGATAGGCTCTTTGATTTCAACGTACCTAGAGTTACCAAACATTCATCTTTTAGGATAACAGAAAACCTCCAACGTTAAGTCTTATCGGGCAATGAATAAAATGATGTACAAATGAGTACAGGGTACATAGAGCTTACAGTTACCAGACATTCATCTTTCAGGATAAGAGAAAACCTCCAACGTTAAGTCATATCGGACGATGAATGAAATGATGTACAAATGAGTACAGGGTACATAGAGCTTAGAGTTACCTGACATTCATCATTAAGGATAACAGAAAACCTCTAACGTTAAGTCATGTCGGATGATGAATGAAATGATGTTCAAATAAGTACAGGTTACATAGAGCTTACAGTTACTAGACATTCATCTTTAAATATAAGAGAAAACCTCCAACGTTAAGTCATATCGGACAATGAATGAAATGATGTTTAAATGAGTACAAGTTACATAGAGCTTACAGTTACCAGACATTCATCTTTCAGTATAAGAGAAAACCTCCAACGTTAAGTCATATCGGACAATGAATGAAATGATGTTTAAATGAGTACAGGTTACATAGAGCTTACAGTTACCAGACATTCATCTTTCAGTATAAGAGAAAACCTCCGACGTTAAGTCATATCGGACTATGAATGAAATAATGTTTAAATGAGTACAGGTTACATAGAGCTTACAGTTACCAGACATTCATCTTTCAGTATAAGAGAAAACCTCCGACGTTAAGTCATATCGGACTATGAATGAAATAATGTTTAAAGGAGTACAGGGTACATAGAGCTTAGAATTACCGGACATTCACCTTTCAGGATAAGAGAAAACCTCCAACGTTAAGTCATATGGGACGATGAATGAAATGATGTTAAGATGAGTACAGGGTACATAGAGCTTAGAGCTACCAGACATCCATCTTTCAGTATAAGAGAAAACCTCCAACGTTAAGTCATATCGGACGATGAATGAAATGATGTACAAATGAGTACAGGGTACATAGAGCTTAGATTCACCAAACATTCATCTTTCAGGATAACAGAAAACCTCCAACGTTAAGTCATATCGGACGATGAATGAAATGATGTTTAAAGGAGTACAGGGTACATAGAGCTTAGAGTTACCTGACATTCATCTTTCAGGATAAGAGAAAACCTCCAACGTTAAGCCATATCGGACAATGAATGAAATGATGTTTAAATGAGTACAGGGTACATAGAGCTTAGAGTTACCAGACATTTGTCTTTCAGAATAAGAGAAAACCTCCAACGTTAAGTCATATCGGACGATGAATGAAATGATGTTTAAATGAGTACAGGGTACATAGAGCTTAGAGTTACCAGACATTCATCTTTCAGTATAAGAGAAAACCTCCAACGTTAAGTCATATCGGACAATGAATGAAATGATGTTTAAATGAGTACAGGGTACATAGAGCTTAGTGTTACCAGACATTCATCCTTCAGTATAAGAGAAAACCTCTGACGTTAAGTCATATCGGACTATGAATGAAATAATGTTTAAAGGAGTACAGGGTACATAGAGCTTAGAATTACCGGACATTCATCTTTCAGGATAAGAGAAAACCTCCAACGTTAAGTCATATGGGACGATGAATGAAATGATGTTCAAATGAGTACAGGATCCATAGAGCTTAGAGTTACCAGACATTCATATTTCAGGATAACAGAAAACCTCCAACGTTAAGCCTTATCGGACAATGAATAAAATGATGTACAAATGAGTACAGGGTACATAGAGCTTAGAGTTACCAGACATTCATCTTTCAGTATAAGAGAAAACCTCCAACGTTAAGTCATATCGGACAATGAATGAAATGATGTTCAAATGAGTACAGGGTACATAGAGCTTAAAGTTACCAGACATTCATCTTTCAGTATAAGAGAAAACCTCCAACGTTAAGTCATATCGGACAATGAATGAAATGATGTTTAAATGAGTACAGGGTACATAGAGCTTAGAGTTACCAGACATTCATCCTTCAGTATAAGAGAAAACCTCCAACATTAAGTCATATCGAACGATGAATGAAATGATGTTCAAATTAGTACAGGGTACATAGAGCTTAAAGTTACCAGACATTCATCTTTCAGTATAAGAGAAAACCTCCAATGTTAGTCATATCGGACAATGAATGAAATGATGTTTAAATGAGTACAGGGTACATAGAGCTTAGAGTTACCAGACATTCATCTTTCAGTATAAGAGAAAACCTCTAACATTAAGTCATATCGGATGATGAATGAAATGATGTTCAAATGAGTACAGGGTACATAGAACTTAGAGTTACCAGACATTCATCTTTCAGTATAAGAGAAAACCTCCAACATTAAGTCATATCGGACGATGAATGAAATGATGTTTAAATGAGTACAGGGTACATAGAGCTTAAAGTTACCAGACATTCATCTTTCAGTATAAGAGAAAACCTCCAACATTAAGTCATATCGGACGATGAATGAAATGATGTTCAAATGAGTACAGGGTACATAGAGCTTAAAGTTACCAGACATTCATCTTTCAGTATAAGAGAAAACCTCCAACGTTAAGTCATATCGGACAATGAATGAAATGATGTATAAATGAGTACAGGGTACATAGAGCTTAGAGTTACCAGACATTCATCCTTCAGTATAAGAGAAAACCTCCAACATTAAGTCATATCGGACGATGAATGAAATGATGTTCAAATGAGTACAGGGTACATAGAGCTTAAAGTTACCAGACATTCATCTTTCAGTATAAGAGAAAACCTCCAATGTTAGGTCATATCAGATGATGAATGAAATGATGTTTAAATGAGTACAGGGTACATAGAGCTTAGAGTTACCAGACATTCATCTTTCAGTATAACAGAAAACCTCCAATGTTAAGTCATATCGGACGATGAATGAAATGATGTTTAAAGGAGTACAGGGTACATAGAGCTTAGAGTTACCTGACATTCATCTTTCAGGATAAATAAGAACCTCCAACGTTAAGTCATATGGGACGATGAATGAAATGATGTTCAATAAGTACAGGGTACATAGAGCTTAGAGTTTCTAGACAATCATCTTTCAGGATAAGGGAAAACCTCCAATATTAAGTCATATCGGACGATTAATGAAATGATGTTCAAATGAGTACAGGATCCATAGAGCTTAGAGTTACCAGACAGTCATCTTTCAGGATAAGGGAAAACCTCCAATGTTTAGTCATATCGGACGATGAATGAAATGATGTTCAAATGAGTATAGGGTACATAGAGCTTAGAGTTACCATACATTCATCTTTCAGGATAAGAGAAAATCTCTAATGTTAGGTCATATGGACAATGAATGAAATGATGTTCAAATGAGTACAGGGTACATAGGGCTTACAGTTACCTGACATTCATCTTTCAGGATAAGGGAAAATCTCCAACGTTAGGTCATATTGGACGATGAATGAAATGATGTTCAAATGAGTACAGGGTACATAGGGCTTACAATTACTGGACATTCATCTTTCAGGATAAGAGGAAACCTCCAACGTTAAGTCATATCGGACAATGAATGAAATGATGTTTAAATGAGTGCAGGTTACATAGAGCTTACAGTTACCAGACATTCATCTTTCAGTATAAGAGAAAACCTCCAACGTTAAGTCATATCGGACAATCAATGAAATGATGTTTAAATGAGTACAGGTTACATAGAGCTTACAGTTACCAGACATTCATCTTTCAGTATAAGAGAAAACCTCCGACGTTAAGTCATATCGGACTATGAATGAAATAATGTTTAAAGGAGTACAGGGTACATAGAGCTTAGAATTACCGGACATTCACCTTTCAGGATAAGAGAAAACCTCCAACGTTAAGTCATATGGGACGATGAATGAAATGATGTTAATATGAGTACAGGGTACATAGAGCTTAGAGCTACCAGACATCCATCTTTCAGTATAAGAGAAAACCTCCAACGTTAAGTCATATCGGACGATGAATGAAATGATGTACAAATGAGTACAGGGTACATAGAGCTTAGATCACCAAACATTCATCTTTCAGGATAACAGAAAACCTCCAACGTTAAGTCATATCGGACGATGAATGAAATGATGTTTAAAGGAGTACAGGGTACATAGAGCTTAGAGTTACCTGACATTCATCTTTCAGGATAAGAGAAAACCTCCAACGTTAAGCCATATCGGACAATGAATGAAATGATGTTTAAATGAGTACAGGGTACATAGAGCTTAGAGTTACCAGACATTTGTCTTTCAGAATAAGAGAAAACCTCCAACGTTAAGTCATATCGGACAATGAATGAAATGATGTACAAATGAGTACAGGGTACATAGAGCTTAAAGTTACCAGACATTCATCTTTCAGTATAAGAGGAAACCTCCAACGTTAAGTCATATCGGACAATGAATGAAATGATGTTTAAATGAGTACAGGGTACATAGAGCTTAGAGTTACCAGACATTCATCCTTCAGTATAAGAGAAAACCTTCAACATTAAGTCATATCGGACGATGAATGAAATGATGTTCAAATGAGTACAGGGTACATAGAGCTTAAAGTTACCAGACATTCATCTTTCAGTATAAGAGAAAACCTCCAATGTTAGGTCATATCAGATGATGAATGTAATGATGTTTAAATGAGTACATGGTACATAGAGCTTAGAGTTACCAGACATTCATCTTTCAGTATAACAGAAAACCTCCAATGTTAAGTCATATCGGACGATGAATGAAATGATGTTTAAAGGAGTACAGGGTACATAGAGCTTAGAGTTACCTGACATTCATCTTTCAGGATAAGTAAGAACCTCCAACGTTAAGTCATATGGGACGATGAATGAAATGATGTTCAATAAGTACAGGGTGCATAGAGCTTAGAGTTTCTAGACAATCATCTTTCAGGATAAGGGAAAACCTCCAATATTAAGTCATATCGGACGATTAATGAAATGATGTTCAAATGAGTACAGGATCCATAGAGCTTAGAGTTACCAGACAGTCATCTTTCAGGATAAGGGAAAACCTCCAATGTTTAGTCATATCGGACGATGAATGAAATGATGTTCAAATGAGTATAGGATACATAGAGCTTAGAGTTACCATACATTCATCTTTCAGGATAAGAGAAAATCTCTAATGTTAGGTCATATGGACGATGAATGAAATGATGTTCAAATGAGTACAGGGTACATAGGGCTTACAGTTACCTGACATTCATCTTTCAGGATAAGGGAAAATCTCCAACGTTAGGTCATATTGGACGATGAATGAAATGATGTTCAAATGAGTACAGGGTACATAGGGCTTACAATTACCGGACATTCATCTTTCAGAATAAGAGAAAATCTCCAACGTTAGGTCATATTGGACGATGAATGAAATGATGTTCAAATGAGTACTGGGTACATAGAGCTTAGAGCTACCAGACATTCATCTTTCATTGTAAGAGAAAACCTCCAACATTAAGTCATATCGGACGATGAATGAAATGATGTTCAAATGAGTACAGGCTACTTAGAGCGTAGAGTTTCCCAACATTTGTTTTTCAGGATAAGGGAAAAACCCAGGACAAACCTTATCCAGGTAACTCACACTGACTGAGATTCGAACTTGGAACCTCTTGAGTGTGAGGCAGACACGCTACCAAGGCGGGCACACTTCCATCTCTGTTTCCAAAGCCATTAACTGCTATTTAAGTAAGATGGTTCAGAAACATCGTGAAACTACAAAAAAAGAGAGAGAAATTTGCATCAAGTTATTTAAAAAAGTAATATGTTTTCAAGAAATTCTAGAAACCATTGGAAGACTATAACCAGTGAAGACTATACAAGTTTGATCAGAACAAAAGTTATGAAAATCAATCAAGAAGCCGTCGTCCTGCAGTCTATCTGAGATGGGGATATGAGAGATGCTTAGAGAAGTCAAGAAAATTCCTAGACTAAGTGCTCTAAAACTTGCTATTGCAGTTCAGACACACACAGGAATGTCCATTGCTTTATGAAGCTGAGTATGGAGGCTGAACAGCCCGTAGACAACTATAAGTAAAATCAACAGAAAGAAGCGAGTTGCTTTTGCAAAAGAAGGTTGTATTTACTGACAAGAGTAAATTTGAGTTCTTTAAGTCAAAAGGTCCAGTAATAGTGTAGAGAAAAAAGAATTGTGAGCTTGAGGAGGAAAATGAAACAGCATCAGTTAAATCTGCAATCCCCAGACGTGATAATTTATGGAGTATACTGGACAAAGTATTAGGAATTACCAGATATCTAATATAAAGGATCTAAAGTACGCTCTACTAGAGGAATGGCGTAAAATTACAGTAGAAGCAACACAAATCCATGCCAAGAGATTATAAATAGGAATGGAGGATCCACTAAGTACTAACCATAACATTCTAAAACATTTTCAGTATGCAGACAAATGCTTATTTTATATCCTAAACTGCATATCTTTACTTTTGAATGTAACTATATTTATGTAAATAGATACTATGTGTTTCTTTATTATATTCTCTTTTTCACTAATCTATAAATAAGACAGTGTCTCTGCGGTACTTATTCTGATGATTTTCCACTATCCATACATCCTTAAACATAAACTCATGCATTAGACAAATACTTTTTGGAGTAACTATATATCAAAAAGGTATTCACTCAAGAAGAACTTCACATGTTGCAGTGTTGAGAGATACTTTTCACTGTTTAAAGATTCCTTCCCTGACAAATGCAGAATCTTCACATAAGAACTTTCCTCGTTTACTGTAACAAGCTGATGTAATGTAAGAATTCTATGAAACAATATTTTGATGATTAAATTTTTATTTGCTTGATGTGTGTTTGGAGGAATTTAGTAACAGTGACCTCAAAATTAATATAAAAATTATTTGTGGTTGGTTTATTGACACTCGTCACTTACTTTTTCATATATTTATGAGAGACTAGTTTCAAAGGCCCTGGCCTCCATTTTCAATCTATTTCCAACTGGCATCTGTTGTTGTCTGCTCTCTCTGGTGGTGGAACTATGAACTTTTTTGTCAAATTATCTACTGGCGGGATTTAAAAGTTCATTACACGATCCTTATTTTTCCAGATGAATATGTTCTCCCATGTTGCATATTCAGTTCTGTTTTTGTAAAATTTTGGTTTGATAGGTTAACCACATTGTTTAGATGATCTTTTAGGTTATGTTTGTCTTTTTGATTTATATTTTTAAAAGTGCCTGCTTTCTGGCATAAATTTTTTAATTTATTCTTTAACTTTGCTCTTTTTGTCTTCATTTTTCTATTAAGATATGCGAATAAATTGTTTTCAAAATTTTCCCAAAATATACTTCCTAATTGTTTGGTAAGTTTTTGATGCAAATTGTACAATTTTATTTCTAGCGTGTTCCTATTTCTAATGAAGACAAAAACAGCAAAGTTAAAGAATAAATTAAAAAATTTATGCCAGAAAGCAGGCACTTTTAAAAAGATAAATAAAAAAGACAAACATAACCTAAAAGATCATCTAAACAATGTGGTTAACCTATCAAACCAAAATTTTACAAAAACAGAACTGAATATGCTGAATCTAGGTTTAAAGACATGTGTAGATTATTCCAACCAAATTGAAGATTACATTGCTGACATCCAAATTGCTACACAAACACTTAATGAAGAAAGTAAAAACACAGTAAAAAAAAAAAAAAAATGCTCCAAAATAGTAGAAGAGATTAAAAATGAAAGGAAAAAGAATTTTAGTAACCAAATCATAAAAGCTCTTAAAAAGAAACCGGTTATTTATACTAAAGCAGACAAGGGAAATAAACTAGTAATTCTGCAAAAAGAAGAATACACAAAGAGGATGGAAGATTTGTTAGAAGACAGTAATTACCAAAAAGTAGAAACTAATCCATTAAAGTACTGCATTGAAACCACAAATAAAACGCTAAAAGAGAGCAAAATATTCAACAAAAAAGAATTGCACAAAATTAAAGTAGATAATCCAACATTACCAAGAGTATATGGGCTGCCAAAAATTCATAAAGCAGGGAAAGGCATGAGACCTATTACTAGTAGCATAAATGCCCCCACATATAATTTGGCCAAATGGTTACTAAGTAAATTTAATAGTTTTCCAAAATTTGAAAGTGCAAATTTAAGAAACTCTTTAGATTTAGTAGAAAAATCAAAGATATAAATTTGGACAAAAATGACAGACTGGTTTCATTTGATGTCACATCTTTATTTCCAAGCATACCAACAGAAAAATTGCAGACTGTGTTAAAAAAATGGCTAGCTACAATTGATATGGAAGCAATAGAAGCAGAAGAATATATTTCTCTAACAAAAATATGCATTGAACAAAACTTCTTCAGCTATAATGGAAAGCACTACAAGCAGAAATCAGGATTATCAATGGGCAATCCACTTTCACCTTTTTTGGCTAACTTATTTATGAGTGCATTTGAAACACAAATTAAAAAGTCATTCCCATTGATCTTCAAGGTTTGGTATAGATATGTTGACGACATCTTTGCAATTGTACCAAGTAAACATTTAGATGATGCATTAAAATTACTCAATCTGCAAGAAAGGACTATCAAATTCACAATAGAAAAGGAAATCAATGGACAACTACCTTTCTTGGATCTAAATATCATCAGGAATGATACAAAAATAAAATTTGGAATTTACAGGAAGCCAACACATTCAGAAAATTATATAAAAAATAATAGCCACAACCCAATTACACATAAACATGCAATAATAAACAGCCTTACACACAGACTAGTCAACATACCCATGGAAAAAGAAGAATATTTCAAGGAACAAAAAGCAATAATACACATAGCAGAAGAAAACGGATACAACAAAAGTTTGGTGTTGAAGAAAATTAGAAAACCTAAACTAAAGAAAACCATTAAGGAAGCAACCACATTTATTAAAGAAAAAGAAAGCAACAGCATATTCAGTTCATTCACATATCATCCAAAAACATTTAATAAATTTAAAAAGATATTCAAGGAACAAAATATCATCTTGGCACCTACTAATAGATACTTAATTTTAAAATTACTAAATTCAAAAACAAAAGATGAAATTCCTTCAGGTAACAAATCTGGAATATACCAAATAAATTGTAAGAATTGTGAAAAATGCTACATAGGTCAAACAAAAAGAAATTTAAAAACCAGAGTCAAAGAACACTTTAGAAACATCAGATTGAAACAAGAAGACAAGTCAGCAGTAGCATTTCATTTTTGGAATGAAAACCATGACATTGATCCAAATCCAAAATTATTAAAAGGAGTGATAAACCAAAATAGATTGACAACATGGGAGAACATATTCATCTGGAAAAATAAGGATCGCGTAATGAACTTTGAAATCCCGCCAGTAGATAATTTGACAAAAAAGTTCATAATTCCACCACCAGAGAGAGCAGACAACAGATGCCAGTTGGAAAGAGATCGAAAATGGAGGCCAGGGCCTTTGAAACTAGTCTCTCATAAATATATGAAAAAGTAAGTGACGAGTGTCAATAAACCAACCACAAATAATTTTTATATTTTATTTGCTTATTTTTGGTGTTTATTTGTTTCATATTTCGTACCTATATGTTTGCTTATTTCACCTTTTGATACTGTTCATAAATCCATAATTATGATAAAACTTAATGCAGACTAATATTCCGTTTGGAGCAGAAGGCTTTGGTTCTTACACTCAGCTAACGATCAACTTTTGGTGAATGAAAACCTAAATGCAAAAGTAACATTAAAATATGAGTTCTTTATTTGTTATATTTAGTTATGATCATGCATTTATATCTCCAAATTTCATGATTTAACAATTAAAATTATCTGAAGGACTTGTCATGTATTAAGTAGCTTAAATGTAACCATTTTTTAAGTGGACACCAATTTTTTGCTTGTAATGGTGGTTACATCATCCACTCACTTTAACCCCCAGTATGTCTGGAGGGCCACACCTGTCTTTGGTTAATGGGTCCATCGGACCTGGCCGGGAGGAGTTTTAAAGTCCATCGGCTTTTCTCACAAGGACCAATTGTGGAACATTTGTATGCCGTGACAGGTCAGCGTAAGAAGTGAAATAGCATTTCCTCTATTTCTGATGTAGTTATACCGCTAACGCTCAGTCCCCAGAGCCTCATTGGTAAAAGCAGGTCGCACCACGGGCAGGTTGAGCTTGGGAATTGGATAGGAGAGGTTATGGAATGCACATCGCTATCTCTTGCATCTTCCTAATTCTAAAGAAAACATTTTAATCAAAGAAAACCCACTGAGTTTTGAACCAATTAATATTCAATTAGATTTAGAACAAATAGTTACAAAATCCGAAATTTCCAAACCTGTACTAAAAGCACTAGCATTAGAAACTGTGAACAATAGATACCCACCTGAAGAATGGTTACTTATCTACACAGATGGATCTAACTTGGACAACAACTCAGGAGCAGGAATTAAGTGTGCACTGTTCTCATTCTATCAATCAGCAGGATACCACACAACAAATTTTGATGCAGAAGTAACGACTATTCTATTTCACTCCAACACCTTCTACACAGAATAGATAAATTAAAAAATGCTGTCATACTTTCTGATTCTAAAGCAGCATTATGTGCAATAAGTTCATATAAAATAAGGTCAATCCAAATTAAAGAATGTCACAAAATGATCCAACAGCTTCAAAAACTACAGAAAAGAATTATATTACAGTGGATACCTGCACATTGTGGAATTGCTGGAAATGAATCAGCTGATTTTCTTGCCAAAAAAGGTGCAAATTTAATTCAGAACAAAAGTAAAAACTTACCCTTACACATCCATAAAAAGATTAATCAAAAGCAAATATAGAAACAAACAAAACCAATCAATATCTAACAAAGGCAAACATAAAAAATTGAACATTTTAATTAAAAATCCAGAAATTATTCCAGAAACCCCACATAAAGCTGCAGTAGCAAATTTTAGATTACTTACGGAACATGATTATTAGGCCAAACACTTACACAGAATAGGAATTTATACAAGTCCAAATTGTCCTCTGTGCAACAAAGAAGAGGAAATGACTGAAGAACATCTTCTAACCTGTGAAGTCCTACCTGCCGGACCCACTATACAGAAATATTGGAGAGGAAGAGAGCTAATGGCTTCATTGCCAAAGCCTAGCATTTGACAACAAAGAAGAGGAACTGACTGAAGAACATCTTTTTACCTGTGAAGTCCTACCTGCCTGACCCACTACACAGAAATATTGGAGAGGAAGAGAGCTAATGGCTTCATTGCCAAAGCCTAGCATTTGACAACAAAGAAGAGGAAATGACTGAAGAACATCTTTTAACCTGTGAAGTCCTACCTGCCGGACCCACTACACAGAAATATTGGAGAGCAAGAGAGCTAATGGCTTCATTGTCAAAGTCTAGCATTTGACAACAAAGAAGAGGAACTGACTGAAGAACATCTTTTAACCTGTGAAGCCCTACCTGCCGGACCCACTACACAAAAATATTGGAGAACAAGAGAGCTAATGACTTCATTGCCAAAGTCTAGCATTTGACAACAAAGAAGAGGAACTGACTGAAGAATATCTTTTAACCTGTGAAGCCCTACCTGCCGGACCCACTACACAAAAATATTGGAGAACAAGAGAGCTAATGACTTCATTGCCAAAGTCTAGCATTTGACAACAAAGAAGAGGAACTGACTGAAGAAAATCTTTTTACCTGTGAAGCCCTACCTGCCGGACCCACTACACAGTAATATTGGAGAGCAAGAGAGCTAATGACTTCATTGCCAAAGTCTAGCATTTGACAACAAAGAAGAGGAAATGACTGAAGAACATCTTCTAACCTGTGAAGCCCTACCTGCCGGACCCACTACACAGAAATATTGGAGAGCAAGAGAGCTAATGGCTTCATTGCCATAGCCTAGTATTTGAAAACAACAACAACAACAATTAAAATTATTAACAGTTTGCTAGTTTTGAGATAGTCTTTCAGTTCATGACAAACCTGTGATGTACTGTCCTGACCAGAATGTTAAATGTTTGTTAAACTGCTCCACTCTACACTGTGCATTGCCTTCAAGATGGGAGCACCAATCAAAGTCACATTTCATTTCATTCATTAGGTTCAATACCTGGCCTGCACTCTTCTTAATTCATATCAACAATCTTCTCCTAGCATCATATTCATTTATTGCATTCGTAAATCATACAACTCATTATGTGGAATTGTCAAATTACTAACTACACAAAAAATAGTAACAAGAAACAAGAATTACAATAAGTTGTTAAGCATAATAATCAAATTAATAATTAAAATTTACATTCCTTTATTCCTACCCTTTGTCATTTAAACACTCTTCTACTGAGTAGTAACACTTTTGTAACAAATGCCTCTTTGGTATGCTTTTAAACTTTGTGAAGGATTCAAAGGTGGTATTGGTAGTTTATTGATCCAGTTTATCAGATGTACATTGATTTTGGACACGTCATTTCTATACAAATTATTTAACAATATGACATTTGTATAATAGTACCAAATTCTTACATATATAATTTACAATTCATCTAGGCTGTATATACATTTATTTAACAAAATAAAAAACTTAACTCAGTACTACATAAAGGGGTTCACATGTATAACCTTATCACAAAGAAAATCAAAAACAATGATAAGAAAAGATTCAGAAGAGATGTGAAATCATTTTTAATAAATCAGTGCTTCTATAGTACTCAAGAGTTCTTTGAATATTTTAGACACCAGATTAAGTAGAGTAAATGATTACATGAGAATAATTTTATGATACAAATGGTTGTCAATTCATGTAAGTTTTCTGTATTTGCTGACTTTGATACTATTTAATGTGATTATTGCATGCAGAATTGATTAATTCTGTATTTCCAATTTGTATCGTTTGTACTGTATCTAGAATAAGCAAATATTTCTGTATAGAAATTAAATGCTAAATAAATATCTAAATATCTAATGCTTTTATTTCAGTTGGCAGTTTATTGTAGATATGAATTCCGTTGAGTTTAAAACTGTGCTCATACATTTTCTTTTTATGATAGGTGACATGTAAGTTTGAACTATTTCTCGTATTATGGTCATGAATATCATTGCTTTTTTGAAATTTATCTAAGTTTGTTTTAACCTGTACTATTATTTCTAAAAGATAAATGCTTGGTAATGACAATATGCCTAATTTTTTAAACCATTGCTTACAACTATCTGTTCTCTTCAAATTGATCATAATTCTAATTACCCTTTTTTGGATTCTAAATACTTTGATAATGCTACTACTATTTCCCCATACCATAAGAAATTAATGATTGAAAATTTGCAAAATAGGCTATTCTTAATGTATTCAAATTTACACTGTGCTTCAAAATTGGAGCGGTTCACCTCCGTGTGGGTTCTATTTATATCACACGATGCTGTGACATATCTGAAGTTGGATTCGCCCCTTCCTGAGGTCTACGTCCCACACGTGCAAAAGTTTTGCGCTCCTTCGGTGTGGTGACGCATATAGAAGCCAAACCTTACCTTGATGTAGAAGCAATGAACCTTTTGTCTAAAAGGTTGTTTTTTGTTGTTTCTGCTTGTAGTGTTTTCCATTAAAGCTGAAGAAGTTTTGTTCAACGCATATTTTTGTTAGAGAAATGTATTTTTCTGCTTCTGTTGCTTCCATTTCTATTGTAGTTGCCATTTTTTTAATACTGTCTGTAATTTTTCTGTTGGTACTCTTGGAAATAAAGATGTGACAACAAATGAAACCAGTCTGGCATTTTTGTCCAAATTTATATCTTCGATTTTTCTACTAAATCTAAAGAGTTTTTTTAAATTTGCACTTTCGAATTTTGGAAAACTATTGAATTTATTTAGCAACCATTTGGCCAGATTATATATGGGGGCATTTATACTTCTAGTGATAGGTCTCGTGCCTTTCCCTGTTTTATGAATTTTTGGCAGCCCATATACTCTTGGTAATGTTGGATTATCTACTTTAATTTTGTGAAACTCTTTTTTGTTGATTATTTTGCTTTGTTTTAGAGTTTTATTTAGGTTTCAATGCAGTACTATGGACAACATATAACTAATCAGTGAGAAATGTTCAAAATTGTATTGCATTGTATTTATTTCATCCTTTGGAACATAATACATATTGTGACTTAGTGGGTTCGTGAAATAACAAGTCGAGGTTACAAATACAAAAACTACACTTTATTTTCCTAGCAATACACCGTTTACCATTACAAAATTGCTAGATCACCTCAAAACTGTTTATTTTCTCAAACACTACGCTCAACTGTCTCTTCCGGTAACGATCGGCCCCGAAGTTTTCTGAATCTCCACCGGCCATCATTTATTCATCGGCTTCGCGAGTCTACCGCCAGGGTGACACTGCTCCCTCCTCAAGGCTGGTCGTCCCGAACAGTGCCTTCGTAGCGGGCCAGGCGATCCAGGTGTACCACCAACATCTTTCCTCGGGGCACCTTCTGGACGCGGTAGACCACGTCGTTAATCCTCTTCACCACACGGTACGGTCCTTGCCGTGGCTGCTGAAGCTTCGGGCAGCGTCCCTTGGTCCGGGTCGGGCGGTACAACCAGACCAGGTCACCTTGCTGGAACCCTTGGCTGTTGGCTAGCCTGTCGTATCGGGTTTTCATGCGGTCGCTCGCCTTCTGGATGTTCTGGCGAGCCATCTCGTGCATGTCGTGGAGGTGGTCCACCAGGTTCTCCACATCCCTCAAGAGTGGCCCCAAGTCTGCGTCCGCCAGCTGCTCCCTCCTCAGGCCTGCGCTATCCCAGCCATCCGCAGGCATTGCTGTGACTACTCGAACTGCTGCGGCACGCTCCTTCTCCTCCACTCTTGTGCATTGGCCGCACTCTTCTGGACAGGGCCTTCGGGACATAGCGTCCGCGTTACCGTGACTCTTCCCTCTGCGATGTTCCAAGGTGAAGTCGTACTCCTGCTGCCTCTGGACCCAACGTGCTGTCTGGCCTTCCGGTCGCGCCGTCACCATCACCTCGCTCCTCGCGGGGACAACCACGTCTTCGTTCAAGATGACCCTGCAAATTCCAAGGCGCTCTTCTGGTTGACGGAGTATAACCTCTTCTCCGTTGAGCCTCAGGACCTTCCTGCCGACGTCGACCGTCGCATCATGGCTCCTGAGGGCATCCAGTCCCTCCTCAGCCACCTTCGCGACGAACACCCACAGACGCACGGCACTCCGTCCCAAGTTCAGCTCCAGCAGGGTCTCCTTCTCCACAGGCAAGGTGTCGCCCGATGCCGTCACAAGCTGGTATGGTCGGCTCAGTTTCCTCGTCGGCAAACCCTTCGCCAAGTCAGGTCTGATGATGGTCACGGCCGCCCCGGTGTCTACCAGCACGCGGCACGGTTTTCCTCTTACCCAGCCGTCCGCGATGAGGTTGTCATCCATCCGCCGCCTGACGGCGCGGATTGTCACTCGAGGGGATGGTGATAATGGCGCCGACGTGCCCCTCTCCTCGCCGGGCCTTACTCGTTCTTCCGGCCGCTCTTCCTGGTGTGGGCAGTCTCTCTGCAGGTGCCCGGGCTGTCCACACCCCCAACACAGGCCACTAGGTGTTCGCCGGCGTCCCTCAGCTGGTCTTCTGTCTCCGGCGTAGCGGACACTCCTCCTTCTCGACGTCGGGATAGATGCTACCTTGGCCGCCTCCATCCTTAATGCCGCTGTCAGCGCCTCGTGGATGGTTTTATAATCGCCGAGCATTAGGCGCTGACGAATCTCCGTGTCCCGTACCCCGTCGACAAAGTTGTAGGCGGCTTCCCGGGATACGAACTCCAGTGGCAGGTCAACCAAGGCCTTGCCAGCTAGCTGCTCAATCGCTATGGCGAACTCCTGCAGCGTCTCCCCCGGCTGCTGTGACCTTGCCTTTAGTTGGCTGCGGTAAGCTGCGGCTAAGCGGTGGTTCCCGAAACGATTCTCCAGGGCCCCCAAGATGTCCTTGGGCGCCGCCGTTGTCTGCACCGCGTTTAGGACTTCCGCGGCCCGTCCCTGGAGGCTGGCTATTAGCTGTGTGGCCTCCTCCTCCGGTGACCATCTGTTGTGCTTGGCCACTGTGTCGAACTGGCGGCGGAAGACCTCAAATGTTGACGCGCCGTCATATTTCGGCGGTTTGACGCGCGCAGATGTTGTGTCGCGTCCCGGCGCGTCGGCCTTCAAATCCTTCAGTTTCCTGCCGACGACGTCCTCTACTATGGCGTTCAGGGACTTGACGCTGGTGTCGGCCTTTCCCTCCAGGTCGTCAACGTGGCTCGCCAGGTCATCGACGCGCTCGTCCACTTGGCCCATCCGCTTGCCCAGCTCCTCACGTTATCCCTCACGCCGGCCAACTGTTCTTCAAACTTCACGGCAAGGGCCTCGTTTGCCGCTTTCATCTCCGTGGACAGGCTCTCGTTCGCTGCCCTCATTTCTGTGGTCAATTCGGTCTTTATTTGTTTCAACTCCGCGGCCAGGTTGTTATTTGCCGCTTCTGTTTTTGCAGCGAGGTTTTCATTTGCCGTCTTCATTTCTTCCATTTTCTCTAAAATCTTTGCCAATGCAGCTTCCACTGTCGTATGTTCCACTTCTGACACCAGTTGTGACTTTGTGGGTTCGTGAAATAACAAGTCGAGGTTACAAATACAAAAACTTCACTTTATTTTCCTAGCAATACACCGTTTACCATTACAAAATTGCTAGATTACCTCAAAACTGTTTATTTTCTCAAACACTACGCTCAACTGTCTCTTCCGGTAACGATCGGCCCCGAAGTTTTCCGAATCTCCACCGGCCATCATTTATTCATCGGCTTCGCGAGTCTACCGCCAGGGTGACAATATGTTATAGGACACGTCAGTTCAAGATACAAAGATAAATATAAAAAGTTACATAAGACTAACAACTGTAACAGATACAGGATCCTACAAAAGTCTAAAGTAGAAAAGCAAATAAAAACAAAATATATAAAGACAATAGAGAAATGCTATATAAAAGTAATTGTTCACAAATGTGGAGTTTACTCTATTTCATGATTTAGAAACTCCTCTACACCAGTGGTGGCCCATGGGGGGCTGCACTGATTATTAAAATTTTACCTTACCTTAATTATTTGAAGATGAACTACATACAGCGATCTTTCTTTGTTGAACTTTGGACTGTTTTCTATCATTTCTTTTTCTGTGGACAACATAGCAAGCGCAGTTAATCTATCCTTAGTGTTCCAAAGGAATGTTTTAATTCTTTTCAGTGTGGAGAAACAGCACTCAGATTCACTTGTTATTAGAGGCAGAGTAATAGTTATTTTCAAGAGTTTTAACACTTCAGAAAAAGTGGAAGAAAGATTATTAGCTCTAAGGTATTGTAGCAATTTTACAGCACCACCAATATTCCTGAATTCTTCTCTTGAACAGATGACTAAAAGTTCTGTATGTAGTTTGTCCTTATCAAACATTGGAAACATTTTTCTGTATTTACTGAATGCATTTTCTGGAAATATTGAATTAAATTACTCAAATTGTGAATCTTGTAGCAGGAAAGACACAGAAAGATGTTTTGTAAACTTGAAGCAGAGATTCAGTTGTGACAGTATAACATAAAACTTATGTTAAAAGAAGGCCGATATAGCACAAATATTTGGAGAAAAAAATCCTAGCTTTTGTGCTTTTTCTGGCAGCTCTCTGCATTATCACATTTAGTTGATGAGCTAAGCAATGTGCAATGTAAGCATTGGGGCACCCCATCTCTAACTTTAGCTTGCCCCACTCATTACCGCTGCACCATCAAAACTTTGGCCTATAAGCTTCTTTTTATTTTATTTTAATATATTGCCAAGCTCAAAAACTACAACTTCTGAAATTGCATCAGAATTTTGCCCATTCGGAATAAAAATCTCCAGAATCGCTCAACAGGACTACCTAAGGCATTACAGTACCTTAAGACTATTACAAGCTGAAACATATCAACAATATCTGTAGTTTCGTCGGCCATAACAGATACATAGTCTGCTGCGTCAATTTCTTCTAAGATTTTTTTTTTTTACACACTTCAAGAATGCAGTGAAGTAACTCATTTTTCAGTGTCTTAGAAGTTCCTTTAAAAAATGGGTCACCATTAAGATGGAACTTAAATAGGGAATCAATTTCTCCTGTATATTTAATCAACCCCCTGAACTCCCCTTGATTTTGTGACCCTTCATGCTCTTCATGCCCTCTTAGGGGTAGCTCGTGATAACCACAAAATTTCACACAGTTGATTATCTTTATAAGAGTGTCCCTATTTTTTTTTGGACTTGATCATTGTGACAATCTATTGATTCCTTATAGGCTTGGCTTAAACATGTCTGTACATTTATTGACCCAAGTGTAGCTAAATTAAGCATGTTATTAACATGATTTTTGGACATTTCATGTTTATGACATTTTTCATATAGTCTCTTCAAGTCTGAAACTCGCTTCTGAACCCATGCAAGGTTGGCTGCATTGTCTTTAATTCCAAATAAAAGGCAAGGAAAACAGAACAGGGAATTTCTGATTTCACAGCCACATATCCACTCATATTTCGTGTAAATTTCAGGAATGAATCACCTGTTATATTGTTTTTGGCATCTTGTTGCACTTTGAATAATGTTTAACAGAGAAGTCATTTTACCTCGTACTTTAATGTTACATTTCTGTTGCAGTGTTAAGCGCCAAAACGAAGTGACTTTAAATATTCGACTGAATTACTCATTGTTACAATCACACCTTTGATAGCAGTATAAAAAAATCACATTTAATTATTCTTTACTGTCAGGAACAAAAATGTATTTGAATCACCGCGAAAATGTTAAAAAACCATTGATTTCATGAAAATCTGCACGAAATTGCACTTACACCGCTTTTGGGACTACAAGCAGTGCAGTCCAATGAGTTCACTACGATATGAGATGCGCGGTATGTCAAAACGTGAAGTGGGGCTAGCAGAGGGGGAAATGGAAGTAATATACACGTTAGTGACTTGTCCTGGCAGTCTAAGAGGGAGAAGCGGCTTCACATATAAACTTGCCACTGTATATGGATGTAATCTGTTCAATTTATTCAATTAAGGCAACAACAATAAAATTACAATTTTCTCTGGAGGGGGGGGGGGGGCTGCAGTCCCGCAGCCCTCCTTTATCAGCCGCCACTGCTCTACACTATAAAAGTTTCTCTCCATTAAGAAATTAAATAGAGCCTTTTTGAATTTTGGTTTGTACTCAATATTCTTTATACTCTGTGGTAGTTTATTGAATAAATGTAGACCAGTATATGTGAAGCTACTTTCATACAATTTGGTTCTATGCAAATTGATAAATAGATTGTTCTTTGTTCTAGTATCATGTTTATGAACTTCTGCATTTGTTTTGAATGAATTTAGGTTTTCTTTCATTAGTTAAGTGTTTCATATATATACATACATGGCAAAGACAAAATTATAAATTTTCTAAAGTATGGTTTGCGACTAGTTTTGTTTGTGACATTAGCCATAATCCTTATTTTCTTTTGCATCCCCAGAAGATTATCCCATATGTTAATAGACTATGAATGTATGCAAAATGTACCACTCTAAGAATATGTTCACTTGACATAAATTTTACTGACCTTACCAAGAAGCACATTACACTAAGTCTGTTAGTGAGATTATCATTATGCATTTCCCAACTTAAGTTCTCATCTAGTAACAAACCCTGAAAATTATTTTAACATATTTTGTCTCATTTTGCCCCAGCTTAATTTTTGGATGTGTAACGTTCTTATTAAGTTTACTATGGAAGCTTATTGCTGCTGTTTTCTCTTTGCTTAACAGTAACAAGTTTTTATTGAACCATTTCTGCTTTGTCCAGATCAGTGAAACTAAATGGGACTGAAGTTACAAAATAATATACAAAGGAGTTATCCTGACTGTCCTTTGGAAGTAACATAAAAAATTTAAGGCAGATTTTTAACTTCCAAGTCTTTATTCATTCAATTTTCAAAACCTTTTTTTTTTCAATTAGCACTAGGCTATGAACATAATCCTCACCTCCAGAAGCCGAGATCTTCAAGCAGCTGTGGAGGGTTTTTGGGTATTGGCAACAACGAGCTCTATGCAAATAAATAGCACCAAAACAGAGGCAATGAAATTTGGAAGGGGAGGAAGGATATCTGGAAGGGATAATCCCACATGCGGTAATAAAACCTTAGAGTTTGTATGTATCCAACTTCAAATATCTGGGGATTTTGCTGCAAACAACTGGATTTTCTCCTTGCATATACAGGAGTGTGTAGCAGCTGCAACAAAAGTCACTACTACGACATCCCTAACTCCATAGCCTATCCCTCACAACTGCAATAAAGCTCCTCAGGCTCAAAGTCATATGGCCACCACATATGACAATCAACAACCTCAAGAAACTGGAGAATTCCTGAAATGAGCTCTCTCAGTATCAAGTTCACAAGAAATGGCTATGTTTACAAACCATTGCAAGAATCCTTCTTCAAAGACATGCCTTCTGAAACATACACATATATAATCATACTAGAGGAGAGATGGAAGAGAGCTATTCTGGAAGAAATAATGGAGACTGAAACAAAGACAGAAACCTGGAAGGGTCCAAACTTCAAGCTCTGACATCAGTACCCATGATTTCCACGATGGAATCTGCCAGAACGTCTCATACCACAAACCCAAGAAGGATTGGAAATTAATTATTCTTTCACACTGGCCGTGTGTAGGCTAAATTGTGGAAACGTAGAGTCAGACTGAAAAATTCAATGCCATAGCCAGGATTTGAACCACGGATCTTCTGGTTTCCATCCAGCCGCACTACCATTGTGCTACTATGGCCAACGTGCCAATATGACATTAAATCCTCCAGGTAAACCACTTAGGAGTTCTCATAAACCACTATTAAGTTAATTAATGGAAATTAATTATTCTTTCACATTGGCAGTGTGTAGGCTAAATTGTGGAAACGTAGAGTCAGACTGAAAAATTCAATGCCATAGCCGGGATTTGAACCACGGATCTACTGGTTTCCGTCCAGCCGCACTACCATTTAGCCTACACACGGCCAGTGTGAAAGAATAATTAATTTCCATTAATTAACCTAATAGTGGTTTACTATAAAAAACCCGGGCCTTAAAGTACTTACATGTAGTAAGTCGCCATTAAGGTAGTTGTCTCATGTGCTTATGAGAACTCCTAAGTGGTTTACCGGGAAAATACGAGTCAGTTGGAGAATTTAATGTCATATCGGCACGTTGGCCATAGTAGCACAATGGTAGTGCGGCTGGATGGAAACCAGAAGATCCGTGGTTAAAATCCTGGCTATGGCATTGAATTTTTCAGTCTGACTCTACGTTTCCAAGAAGGATTGCAAAAAGCCTAGTGAAATGTGACAGAAAAACTCTACCACTAAATAAGTTATTGAAAATCTAATAACTCAACTCCACACATTGTGTTTAATAAATTTTTAATTTTCAAACCTTTTTTTACATAGTTGGTACACATGATCCTGAATTGACCACACTGAGTTTTGTTGGAGAATTTAATGTCATGACAACTCGTTGGTCATGGTAGCTCAATGGGTAAGAGCAACTGGATGGAGACCAGGATATCTGTGGTCCACATCCTGGCCATGGCATTGAATTTTTCAGTTTGACCCTATACAGTGGAGCATGTTAATTTCTTTCCAAAATGCATATCAACATTTACTTAAAATCAAACAGAATTATTTTTGGAAACAGGGTCGTTGTACTTCCATAGAGTCCCTGCATTCAAAGAAGCTAAGTTTAGAAGCGAGTCGCATCCAGTTCATTGGGAGTGGTAGGCGGTGAGACATTGGTGTGTTATCCCAAGGGGATTGGGGAACCTCTATGATGTCATACAAATTATTGTTTTGCTCATATAAGTAAAAAAAGCTAATTTCTGTTAATGCAAGCACTGCCTCACGTCACCAGCTTATCCTCTTTAACTGACTTCCCTGCAACCACACAGAGCTTGTCCCATACAGTACTTGTCTGTAACAATCAACACACTGACTTTCTTGTATGCAAGTTTGCGCATGTGACGGCCTAAACTACTGGAACTGGCGTCATTGCCAGAGACTTTATGGAAGTTTGACTACTCTATATCCCACTCATCCTCACTTGACTGACTTTCTTGTATGCAGGTTTGTGCATGTGACAACCTTATCTACTGGAACTGCCGTCATTGCCAGGGACTTTATTGAAGTATGACTACTCTACATCCCACTCATCCTCAGCTGACTGACTTTCTTGTATACAGGTTTGTACATGTGACAACCTTAACTACTGGAACTGCCGTCATTGCCAGGGACTTTATGGAAGTATGACTATTCTACATCCCACTCATCCTCAGCTGACTGACTTACTTGTATGCAAGTTTGTACATGTGACAACCCTAACTACTGGAACTGCCGTCATTGCCAGGGACTTTATTGAAGTATGACTACTCTACATCCCACTCATCCTCAGCTGACTGACTTTCTTGTATGCAAGTTTGTACATGTGACAACCCTAACTACTGGAACTGCCGTCATTGCCAGGGACTTTATTGAAGTATGACTATTCTACATCCCACTCATCCTCAGCTGACTGACTTACTTGTATGCAAGTTTGTACATGTGACAACCCTAACTACTGGAACTGCCGTCATTGCCAGGGACTTTATGGAAGTATGACTACTCTACATCCCACTCATCCTCAGCTGACTGACTTACTTGTATGCAAGTTTGTACATGTGACAACCTTAACTACTGGAACTGCCGTCATTGCCAGGGACTTTACGGAAGTATGACTATTCTACATCCCACTCATTCGCAGCTGACTGACTTACTTGTATGCAAGTTTGTACATGTGACAACCCTAACTACTGGAACTGCCGTCATTGCCAGGGACTTTATGGAAGTATGACTATTCTACATCCCACTCATTCGCAGCTGACTGACTTACTTGTATGCAAGTTTGTACATGTGACAACCTTAACTACTGGAACTGCCGTCATTGCCAGGGACTTTATGGAAGTATGACTACTCTACATCCCACTCATCCTCAGCTGACTGACTTACTTGTATGCAAGTTTGTACATGTGACAACCCTAACTACTGGAACTGCCGTCATTGCCAGGGACTTTATGGAAGTATGACTATTCTACATCCCACTCATTCGCAGCTGACTGACTTACTTGTATGCAAGTTTGTACATGTGACAACCCTAACTACTGGAACTGCCGTCATTGCCAGGGACTTTATGGAAGTATGACTATTCTACATCCCACTCATCCTCAGCTGACTGACTTTCTTGTATGCAGGTTTGTGCATGTGACAACCTTAACTACTGGAACTGCCGTCATTGCCAAGGACTTTATGGAAGTATGACTACTCTACATCCCACTCATCCTCAGCTGACTGACTTACTTGTATGCAGGTTTGTACATGTGACAACCCTAACTACTGGAACTGCCGTCATTGCCAAGGACTTTATGGAAGTATGACTACTCTACATCCCACTCATCCTCAGCTGACTGACTTACTTGTATGCAAGTTTGTACATGTGACAACCCTAACTACTGGAACTGCCGTCATTGCCAGGGACTTTATGGAAGTATGACTGCTCTACATCCCACTCATCCTCAGCTGACTGACTTACTTGTATGCGGGTTTGTACATGTGACAACCCTAACTACTGGAACTGCCGTCATTGCCAGGGACTTTATGGAAGTATGACTACTCTATATCCCACTCATCCTCAGCTGACTGACTATACTTGTATGCAGGTTTGTGCATGTGACAACCTTAACTACTGGAACTGCCGTCATTGCCAAGGACTTTATGGAAGTATGACTACTCTATATCCCACTCATCCTCAGCTGACTGACTATACTTGTATGCAGGTTTGTACATGTGACAACCTTAACTACTGGAACTGCCGTCATTGCCAGGGACTTTATGGAAGTATGACTACTCTATATCCCACTCATCCTCAGCTGACTGACTTACTTGTATGCAGGTTTGTACATGTGACAACCTTAATTACTGGAACTGTCGTCATTGCCAGGGACTTTATGGAAGTATGACTACTGTACATCCCACTCATCCTCAGCTGACTGACTTACTTGTATGCAGGTTTGTACATGTGACAACCTTATCTACTGGAACTGCCGTCATTGCCAGGGACTTTATGGAAGTATGACTACTGTACATCTCACTCATCCTCAGCTGACTGACTTTCTTGTCTGCAGGTTTGTACATGTGACAACCTTATCTACTGGAACTGCCGTCATTGCCAGGGACTTTATGGAAGTATGAGTACTCTACATCCCACTCAATCTCAGCTGACTGACTTTCTTGTATGCATGTTTGCACATTTAACCTTATCTCCTGGAACTGCCGTCATTGCCAGAGACTTTATGGAAGTATGACTACTGTACATCTCACTCATCCTCAGCTGACTGACTTTCTTGTATGCAGGTTTGTGCATGTGACAACCTTAACTACTGGAACTGCCGTCATTGACAGGGACTTTATGGAAGTACCACTACTCTACATCCTACTCATCGTCAGCTAACTCATGTATCTTTGATTTTAAGTAAATGGAGCAATAATGTATGATTTTCTAAACTTTGACAAGTGTTTGAAAAAAAAAAAAAAAAATAGATAAAATCACTATTTAATACAAGGAAATGGAAGGAAAACTGATAAATGTCAAAAGCAAAATTAATTTTCTTTATTACAAAAAAACTGTTCCACTGTAACCTTGGGTTATACAGTCAAATCATATTACATAACTTTTGATATATAATTTATGCTTTGTTAAATTATATACAATATAAGGTTTTGGGTGGCAAATCCAAAATAAATTTATTTTATTGAAATAAGAATGATGTTTCTTTATACGCATTGTCACTTCTACTGTCCTCCTGAAACAAAAGAAATAATATATTACAAACAGAACCACTCAGTAACATTAATGTCAGGCTCTTAAGGTAATGTACGAGGGTGGTTCAATAAGTACCATGTTTGGAATAAAGACAGTTTTTTTTTTTTCAAATACAAATTATTTATTCTAAATGTTCTCGGACTTTGAGCCAGGTAAGATGTTGTGACATTGATGTTTCGGAGCGTGCATCTCTCCAGAAATGTCAATGTCACTACATCATCTTACCTGGCTCCAAGCCAGAGAGCATCCAGAACATATACGCCACCAGGAAGGATTCAGCTCATATTTCACAAATTACTTATTTCTCAACATAGACCCTTTTTAGGGTTATACACTCCTCCCAATGCTCCTGCCATTTTTTAACTCCTCCAAAAAATAACTGTCAAGCTCTGCAAAATACGTAGATGTCTACATGATGACCTCATTTGATCTAATTTGTTTTCCTATGAGCCATTTCTGCATGTTTGGGAACAGAGAAAATGGGAGGTGTGGCAGCAGTTCATTACGCAATTCATTCAGTTTGGTGGTGGCAACTCTTGATGAATGTGCTGGGACATTATCATAGCGAAACAGAACTCTCTTCTTCACCATATGGGGCTGTATCTCCTTCAACTTCTTGTCCAATTAAGCCAATAACTCAGTGTAATATGCTCCAGTAATTGTTCATCCTATTTCCAGAAAGTCAATGAGTATGACTCCCTTTGCATCTCAAAAAATCATCGCCATCATTTTTCCAGTCGATGGAGTTGTCTATGCCTTCTATGGAGCAGATTCTGCAGAAGCAACCCATTGTTTTGATTTCTGTTTGGTTTCCAGAGTATAATGATGAATTCAGATCTCACTGACTGAGACAACTCGAGAAAGTCCTTCAGATTTCACTTAAACAGCTTTGAAGTTAAAAGCTGCACCCACTTGTACTCCACCGTGAGCAAAACAAGTACCCATAGGGCTGACAGCTTTGTCATCTCCAACTTGTGCAAAATATGAATTGTTGTTCCCATCGATACACTTATGGCCTCTGCCACCTCACAAACTTTCTTTCGATGGTCAGCGAGAATCATATTGCAGATTTTTTCAATGACTTCCTCAACAACCACATCTGCATGGCATCCTGGGTGCTCCTCATCTTTAACCACATTTAAGTTTGTTATACCAATAACCAACTGTTGTCTTAGAAGGTGACAGATCTCCATAAACAGCATCTAATTTCACTTAACTCCTCACAAGTTTTCTCATCTAAAAAGCAAAAAGTGAATCACTGAACGATACTGCACTTTTTCTATTTTTGAAAAACGTGCTTAACAACTTATCAAAATGTCTGTAAAATCCAAACTAACCTATGAATTAGCACTAAAATTTGTTTTGACGTTACAGTTGTTTTAATTTATACTTAGAAAGGGTTTGAAAACATTATAAATTTATAAAAGAAAACCAAACAAAATTGTGTAAAAATATATGTACTTTTGTGATTGGCCGTAGTAATAATTGTATTACGTGATGTAGTAAATCGGCCAATCATATAAAAGTAATATATGGGTAACAACGGTAACAAAGGATTCAATAATCTTGGTGGAGAAATCAAAAGAAAATTTCTTTCTTTTTGGAACGCCGAAGAGATCGGACACTTTTTAAATTGCTCGAAAATATTTAAATGTTAGTTCAATTTGAAGTAATAGATTGATTCCAATCACAGTATAAAGTTTTGTGATAAGAATTGTAATGGATTTGGTGTTAAAAGAAATAAACAAAAGATTGATTTCTTATAGAAATTCAAATTAAAATCTTAATGATTTCTTCACTCGTTACCATCCTTGTAACTTAGAGTTTTCATTGCTTGTAAGTAAGAATATAACAGAAGAACATTAAAAGCTAGCCGAGGCAGAATTAGGGATTTTCATGATAACTTCGGGGAACATCTTCATCAAGTAATATTTTGGATGACGGTAAGATTGACAAAGTAAGACCAACAATGGCAAACGAGATACCAGTGCGAATCTTGCCATATATGTTGCCGCAACTTTGGGGCATCAAAACCCACAACAACGGAGTGTATCCAATGACTACATCGGAAAACACAAACTTCCCTTAGAAACATGGGTACTTATTGAACCATGCTCATAGCTTCTGATTACTTTCAACAAATGTGCACATGTGAAATGCTCTTTGAACCTTATCATATAACTCCCAAACTTTTTAATTTCACTTCAGTGTAGAACAAATTATTGCAGAGGTTTTCTAATTTAATTAGTTTAGAGAATTTTTTGTTAATATGTTATTCAATTTTTTTAAAATGTTTTCAATTGAGTTACAATATGTGAATAATTTCAACTGAACTATTTATTTAGTGCCAAGCTTTTACATTATGGCACCTGCTAGTGTTGGCCCTTTCACTTATCCAGCAGATGTCAATTACTACAATTCTTAGAAATGTAATGTAACAGTTGTCACAGCGCTAACAAATCTGTTAAATTTCCCCAACCTGTTTTCTGAAAATGTTGTCAAACACATGTTAACGTTAAGAGATTTGTAAATATTACAGCTATGGATGAGTCATATTATTTTCTAAACGTACTACAATGTGCTTTTGTTTTCATTTTCGTCTGCACACTGCTGAAAAAATGGCAGGTGAACAAAATTGTAAGAGAAGCTGTGGAACAAATTCCTCATTGATGGAGAAAGAATTCTTAATTGAATTGGTGACTAAGTATAAGGATATCTTACAAAATAAGAGGATGGATGCGGTGAATGTAAACGTGGGAAAAGATTGGAAACAAATTTAATTCAAATGTATGTGTCACTACTATACCTTGTTTCACGTACGCTTGCCCAGTATCTCTTAACGGTCACGTGACCTAATCACCTCTCATTGGTTGCTGTTGTGGTAATGACTGTCATGCGGTAAAAATTAGTTCGTTATTTAACATGGTGATATATCATTATATGTTGGAAGAGAATTGTCAAATTTATATTTTCTTAACTGTTTTAATTAAATATATTACGCAACAGTTGATTTATCTGAAATGCATGTTAATTCTTAAACGAAGTAAAGAGGAGGTTCCTTTACTCTCAAGCACATGGCACGATAGCACGTGATTTAGCGGTAGTGGTGACATTTGTATATATGACTTTTATCACTGACCTTGTTTTGAACTGGATTAGTCATGCATCGCCATTCGAGAGTGCGGGAGCTAAATTATTTTATTGATCGTTTATTGCGCATGTACTTATTATATGTATAATGGCAGAGTCTACCGCCAGTTTTTCGCTGAAGTATCGCAAGGATAATTATTTACAAACAGGCGAAAAAAGAATTGTGTTGCATGTGTTTAATGCACTCACAGAGAAGAATTCGTCTTTGTCAGTGAGAGAAGTCGAACAGCTGTGCTCTGAGTTACAGGTGTGAGTGTTAGATCCGTAGGAACATCGCGACATGAAATTGAGGAAACAGGAAAACTTACCACTCCAGGCAAAAGCAGGAATAAACAAAAGTGAGTGCTCGGAGAAAATACGTGAAAAGTGTTGTGCGTCGTCATGTGTGTAGTTTTTCTTTAGAAACGAACTCCCTAACATAAGTAACATTTCGTCTGCTGTAAATGAGGATACAGATTTACCAAATTTCAGGAGATTGCTTATACAGCTGGGATTTCTGAATGAAAAAAGAGGCAAGAAAAATGTGTTAAAAGACAGAGGCGATATTGCTGTGTGGCGAAGATGCTATTTTAAGGACAACCACACTGCACCGAGATACAAATCGCTAAATATACACGAAGAACACACGAAAAGTAAAGTATGGTGTGACACGACTTTTAAGACTGAAAGACAAGCATTTTTGAAAGGTATGTGTTCTGGTTTAAAAAATCCCAGTGGAAAAGGCCAAAGGCCTTTCATTATAAACTCTTTCAGTTTCATTGCTCATTCTGTTTCAATTTGCTCAGTTCATTATAAACTTGTATTTTTGCATGCCTTCATATCCTTATTTGTATGATTTTATTTATCTTCCCGGCAATTATTGCGAAATGTGACGGGAAGGCACCGCCTATGGCCTATGACGCGAAAGCATTAGCCAATTAGGGCGAGGGGGAGGGTTGTTGAACGAGGAGTGATACATTTCAGCCGGGCAAGGTTATATGAAACAGATATTAGAAGCACGAAATAACTTTGTCAGTATTACGTAAATTTAAAACGAGGAGCGAAGGACCAGTGACGAATGACTTGAACGTTTCAAGACAGAAGGTGGACAGTGTATTATCCACATAAATCAATGAATTATAAAATAACAAAGTTATTAATACTTGAAGCAAAGGCGAGATCGCCATATTCCTTTTGATGCATATTCTAACCTCTCTTGTACTTCCACAGTAACCTTCATAGCAACTTATTTCGACAGTCTATACCTCTGTAGCAAATTTTCTTCTGATAGCTCCTCAAAATAATTTCTCCTCATAGACTGTACTCTATTACTAATGCCATTTACACGGTCTTAAATATAGCAAATCGACATCTAAAGCTGCGTTTACGTCTGCCATCTTGACTATTTACAATTTTTAAGGACTTAACAACAGAAATATGACTTGTTAGTTTAACAAGAGATTTAACACGAGTGTTAAACTAACACTTGTTGGTGAAAGTCAATTTTTGTTATAACTATTGCTAAACTCAAGTTAAGTCTTAACATCTGTTGGTGAAATCGGGCATTACACTTACTGATCAATTCTAATACAGCCTTCTTTAGATATACCTACAATTCTAAATTTATAATGCCCTTTCCTACTACTCACAGCTTCTCTCAATTGAACATTTCCATTTTGCTCTGACATAACACAAAATTCACCAACTGTCTTACCTGATTCAGAACAATACACATTTTCTTTATTGCCCCAACATTTTTATTTATCAACCATTAATCTCTAATCAATTTATTTCCCCATTTGTCTGTTCTGCTACATTTTCACATAATATGCTATCTGTTTGTCCCAACATATCAGACAGCAACCTTTCATTACATTGACACTTTGACCTCTCAGTTTCCATATCTCTAATCGGTACCACGCTATCGCTTCTGTTTCCCTTTTATCACAGATTACTAAATAAAATTAGACCTGAAACTTTCCTGGCAACGAATATGTTCAAGATATTCTTGGGATACAAGCCAGGTGAAAAGACGATTAGAAACCAAAGTTTTGGGAGCGTACATCGCTTACATCATCAGGATATGAATGAATAAAAAATGTTAATAAACACTAAACTGAGATAACAAAATCAATGACGACAAAACACTACCAATACTCACATCCTTTAACAAAACTGTTTGCAGTAAATTAAATACAAGGTCAGGAGATGGTGTGAGTGTAAAAAACTAGTTAGGTCATAGAAACATGACTATTACTCAAAGGAGCACTGACCTTCAGGTGACCAGCGCTGTGATCCTCTCTTATCAGGTCTTATTTGGGTGATTAGAAGAGTTAAATATTAGTAAGTTGATGTACAGTAAGTTACGAAACACAAATAGAGCGATTGGAAGCTGCGTGTGTCTCGCGCCTACCGATGTATGATACGTTGCTGTCCAGAACACATGATTATATCTGAACAGACTATACATACACTGGACTCGCCATGTATGTGCAATAACCTGGGGTAAACATCTCTGTGTTGCGAATTTTTCTCGATACGCTATCTCGCTTTGCCATGTAGTACATACACTTGACTCGCCATGTATGTGCGATAACCTGAGGTAAATGTATCTGTGTTGCGAATTTTTCCAGATACACTATCTCACTTTGCCATGTAGTACATACACTTAACTCGCCATGTATGTACAATAACCTGAGGTAAACATCTCTGTGTTGCAAATTTTTCCCGATACGCTATCTCACTTTGCCATGTAGTACATACATTGACTCACCATGTATTGCGATAAGCTGAGGTAAACATCTCTGTGTTGCAAATTTTTCTCGATACACTATCTCACTTTGCCATGTAGTACATACACTTGACTCGCCATGTATGTGCGATAACCTGAGGTAAATGTATCTGTGTTGCGAATTTTTCCCGATACACTATCTCACTTTGCCATGTAGTACATACATTGACTCGCCATGTATTGCGATAAGCTGAGGTAAACATCTCTGTGTTGCAAATTTTTCCCGATATTCATTCTCGCTTTGCCATGTAGTACATACATTGACTCGCCATGTATTGCGATAAGCTGAGGTAAACATCTCTGTGTTGCAAATTTTTCCCGATATTCATTCTCGCTTTGCCATGTAGTACATACAATGACTCGCCATGTATTGCGATAAGCCGAGGTAAACATCTCTGTGTTGCAAATTTTTCCCGATATTCATTCTCGCTTTGCTATGCAGTACTTAATTTTACATTCAAGCTGTATAAATCCATGCTTCTTGAGCCAATTGATTTCCATTTTTAAGGCCGGTTTCCAAGAGGAACTGAACTGAAAACCAGCATTACAATCAAGCGTGCTCCTCTCAGAGGAAATTGTAAAAGCCTCCTTAGCTCTCTCCTCCCAGTAATTGCTGCACTTTGTGACGATGGTCCTCTTCCAAAAGTTGGCTCTATGGTCCATATCAAATCAACGGTCTGTCAGTCCAGACTTCTCAGGTTGCATAAAACGAATGTTTATTCCCCCCCCCCCCCCACATAATGAATTTTGAAATACCAGCAGTTGATTCTATTTTTAAGTTTATTTCATTTTCAGGTTTTGGTAATACTGGCAAAAGCATAGTAACCTCTGATAGTATCATTGACAACAAAGTTATTTGATAGCTGAGGATGTAAACAAAGGTTTACGAAATCAATCTCATCAATTAATAAGAAAAATTTACATTATTTTCGTAAGATAAGTTAAGTTTTAGTTGCAAATAGTCATATTTGTGTAATACAGTGCCTTATTTTCAGCCTTGATCTGCACTGCCAACACTGAGTAGGTGGGCAGCACTGCTTGCTGGCGTCAAAGCTGTTCCGTCCCCTTCACCAGTTGTGCGAGTTGGTTCATTGTGAGAGGACATATTCCAGTGTTAAAGTGTGTTAGGGCTGTAATGAAGGCAAAAAGTTACTATACGTCTTCATGCATGATTCATACGTGAGAAGAAATTCTTGTACACAAGTGACACGGCTATTTATAGACAGATTCCCTGATTAGGTGTAATTGAAGGAATTTAGAAACAATGACATCACAATGAATTGAAAAAAATTATTTGTAGTTGGTTTTTTGATACTCTGTCACTTACATTTTTATATTATTGAGGGACTAGTTTCGGAAGCTGTCACATCCATTTTCAACTTCTATCCAACTGTCTGTAATCATCTGCTCTCTTCTCTCTGGCGGTGGAACTATGAACTTCTTTGTCAAATTATCTATCTACTGTATGCCCATGACAAGAAGGCTAGAGGGATATTAAGGGCAGAGGAGCTTGAACTATTTATCTGCTCCGGTAGCATGTGGAAATGTGTGTAGTGTTTAACACCCGCTTTTACTACACATGGCACCGCAGGCGATGACACTGATGATACGTGAGGTGAAGATGGAGCACCGGGGAATGAGATGGCAGGGGAAACCAGAGATCCCGGAGAAAATCCGCCCCAGCGCCATGTTGTCCACCACAAATCTCACTTTGCGGTCGCCTGGGATCGAACCCGGGCCGCCTTGGCGAGAGCCAAGCGGTCTAACCACTGAGCCACGGCGCAGCCTGCTCTGGTAGCAGATCTGTTTACTAGGAAAAGAGTGAATGAGAGTGCATATGAGTCACCCATGCTGCCAGATCTAATGTTTGTTGCAACGATAGGTATTATGTATAGGTGAACTATGTGACAACACTTGTGTATTTTAAACAAGCCTTCCATCCTTGTCACAGTCGGAAGGTGAGCATACACCACGAGGAGACAGCAAAAGTGATTATGTTGCACATTCCTCTAGCTTGCCTTCTTGTCCTGGGCAATCAGTACTGGTGGGATTTCAAAGTTCATTACTCGATTCTTATTTTTCCATATGGATATGTTCTCTCATGTTGTCAGTTTATTTTGGTTTATCACTCCTTTTAGTAATTTTGATCCAAATCCAATTCATACATTTAGCAGGATCATTTGTCTTTAACGCTTGCACATGTGTGTAGCGATAGGGCTTCAGTTTCAACAGACGTGTAGTATTTCTTGCAGAGGATCCAGATACACCTGTTTGCTGCACCAGTTTTATTAATAGCAATTTACAAAGCAAATGCTCCAAAGCAACACCATTGGCATCCAGTTTATTTTCAGTCAACACTGACGTCTTCCTCAAATGTTTTTTGACCAACACTGAACCCGAAGCTTCAAATTTATTTACAACTGCAAGTATGACTGACCTTGCAGGTGGTAGAGAGTTTGCAAACCTTTCAAATAAATTTTCTGCAAACACGGTGAACAGATTGCTGTTTCACATGTTCTTCCACAGATAAGTGATGCACCATGTTACTGCACAAGGCACCTGCCTCATACTAAATAATGCAGCAATACCAATGAGAGTTGGTGCTGGCGCACTTTCGAGTGGGAATTGCCAGTCCAAAGTCTTGGCAGCCGGTGTGTGAGTAGCAAAGGAGAGGACGTGAGTGGCTTCAATTATAATTTAACTATTCTATATTTGCCTGATAAACCTTTATGCTTGAATATAAAGGTCTGTGAATATTTGACTCAGCTGGCAAGCAGCAACCCCCCCCCCCCCCCCCCCCCCGCTGCTAGAACTCTCCGTTGGCAGCCTGAATCAAGGTTGAGAATATGGCACAGTGTTATACAAATTCTTCATTAAATATGGTACTAATGAGTTAATAAGTTAAGACTCTAATCTTAACAATATAATAAGTTTATTGTTTTTGTTGCTATATAACTTTTAATGCATATTCATTACCTGGACCTTAACCAATAAAGTTCATGACAACTATATGCAGAATTATATGAGCAAATATGAAGTCGGCAAATCCTCTCTCTGGACTGATCCCATGGAATTGGTTCTTGTTCTGTGGATTTACCTGAAGTCTTAGACAAACTGTAAACAAAACAAAACATTTGTTACATTTACACTACTTTCTGAATATCCTCCACCATCTGCTCCACAACAGAACAAAAAGATGTGGAAGAGTTCTGTTCTTCTCCACAGTTACATGAGCAGTGTGAGGACATGCAAGATGCTCTTCCCTTCTGGGCATTTATTGCGACAAAACTTCAAAAGTGACAACATTTATGGTTGGTTCAGATTCAAGAACATCAGAAGACATTGCCCGTAACTTTCCCAACACTCTGCTATCATATAAAGGAGATTGCTCCAGTACTGGTCAACAACTAGCTACACATTAGAATACTAGGTAGCAGTGGAAAACAGACTTCAAGTATTTTTGTTGTAATTTATTTCCTCCAACTTTAAAGTCATATCGGACAGTGAATGAAATGGGTGAAATGATGCTCAAATGAGCCCGGGGTCCATGGAGCTTAGATTTACCTGACATTCGTCTTTCAGGATAAAGGAAAACCCTGGAAAAAACCTTATCCAGGTAACTCAACCTGACTGAGATTCGAACTCAGGATCTCTTGTATGTGGGGCAGACACGCTACCAAGGCAGGCCCAGACAGACTTGAAGTGATAGACAAAACGAAAGTTCATTCTTTGCATGAAGTCCACGTTTGTCACACCTTTGTAGATGGAATTTTTGCATTACAGTGCTAAAATTTAAGGCAGTATTGGCTGTGTGTATGAGTGCAACTTACATACCCAAGCATTGAATTAACCTGCTAATAATATAGGAAATCTTGTCGCATGGTATTCATTATTTTATAACCCTGCTTGCATTGCCCCGTTTCCGGACATATCTGTTCTCATTCCTGGTCATGAAAGGAAGGTTATCAACAAATTGTTTTTTATTTTAGGGCTTTTTAGCAGCCACCTAGAATGGAAAATGGGATGCAGAAAATATAAAAAATACGTTTGGATAGTCAAACTGAAAAATTCAATGCCACGGCCAGGATTTCAACCATGGATCTCCTGGTTTCTGTCCAGATGCTCTTACCCATTGAGCTACCCTGACCAACGTACCACCATGACAATTAATTCTCCAACTGACTCGTATATTTTCCCAGTAAACCACTAAGGCCTCTCAAATTCGAGATACACCGCTTGGGGCAACCGACTATTGTAAATACTTGAGTCCCAGGCTTCATCATTTAACTTTTATTATTTAAGTTAATTGACGGAAATTAATCATTTCTTCACACTAGTCATATGTAGACTAAGGTTTTGAATACACAAAGTCAAACTGAAAAATTCAATGTCATGGCAGGGATTTGAAACACGGACCTCCTGGCTTCCGTCCTGGGGGCCGCTCCGTGGCTCAGTGGTTAGACCGCTTGGCTCTCACCAAGGCGACCCGGGTTCGATCCCAGGCGACCGCAAAGTGAGATTTGTGGTGGACAACACGGTGCTGGGGCGGGTTTTCTCCGGGACCTCCGGTTTCCCCCGCCATCTCATTCCACCGGTGCTCCATCTTCATCTCATGTACCATCAGTGTCACCGCCTGCGGTGCCGTATGTAGTAAAAGCGGGCGTTAAACACTACACATTTCCGTCCTGGGATTTAAGTATTTACAATAGTAAGTCGCCACAAATCGTGTATCTCGAATACGAGAGCCCCTAGTGGTTTATGTCAGGACGGCACGTTGGCCATAGTAGCTCAATGGGTAAGAGCGACTGGATGGAAACCAGGAGATTCGTGGTTCAAATCTCGGCCACGGTATTGAATTTTTCACTTTGACTCTATCCAAAATCCTATACATGGCTAGTGTGAAGGAATGATTAATTTGCATCAATTAACTTTAAAAAATGCTGTTGATGGTATGTTGCGGGAAAATTTCAACTGAGGGAAACAGCCGATCGCTTTTGTGTACCTAGATCTGCAGATTTCCAGAAGACCATTGATAAGATTGCCCGCCTCGGTAGCGTAGATCGAAGCGTGTCTGCCTCACGTTCAAGAGGTCATGAGTTTGAATCTCGGTCAGGGTGAGGTTTTCTCCAGGGTTTTCCCTTATCCTGAAAGACGAATGTCGGGTAACTCTAAGCTCCATGGACCCTGGGCTTATTTGAGCATCATTTCACCCATTACATTCATCATCCAATATGACATAACATTGGAGGACGTAAATGACAAAAAAAAAAAAAGATAAGATTTCTCCTGTAGCTAATGACCTGAAGAGGAAAATCATCAACAGATAAAGGAGGGGAGAAAAAAGTGTAATTCTGACATTTACTCCCTACAAAAATATGTTATAAGAAAAGGGCGAAATCACACAACAGAAGAAAGAAAAAGAAATGTGTGGGAAGAATCACCCAAAAAAGGAGGAAAGTTCAGTTTGGAAATGGAACTGAATACAACAAAAAGGAAAATAACACCAAGGAAACTGAATGCATTATTTGTGGCAAATGTTTGAGGAGGATGGGTGCAGTGTTGCAGGTGTCGTGGTTGGGCACATAACAACAAAATGCTGTATTTTGTGTGTGACCATTGCAAAATATGACTAAGAGTGATCATATCAAATACTGCAGATAATAAACAACTAGTAGTATTACATCTGAATGTACAGTATTTAAATAATAAGACAGATTCAATAGAACTTTTTTTAATACAACATAGGGTTAGCATAGCTGTACTTTCCGAACATGCTTTTCATATGAATAATTTAGCCTTTAGAATTTTTAAATACTATACTCTGCAGAGTAACTTCTGTAGAGAAAAACACAAAGGAGGTGGGGTAGCTATTTTTGTAAGAAACGATATCTTAGATTTTTATAAAATATCTACAATCCCAGTTAATGCTACAGAAAAAATCTTTGAAGTTGCTGGAATAAAAATCACCAGCCCTATAAATCTCAAAATATTTGGTTTTTATAGATCACCAAGTGAAATGGCCACCAGCTTTATTGACAGTTTAAGTGATCTCTTGGAACTTCATGATCATGGTACAAAGATTTTGTTAGCTGGGGATTTTAACATTAATCTAGACTTCAGCAACACTGATTACCTTAAATTACATGACATATTTAATGCTCATAATATAGTGGATCATATATTAAATCACACACGAGTAACACTAAAAACAGCTAGCATTATAGATCATATTGCCAGTAACATGTCTGACGAAATAATAACTACTCAAGTTGTAAACAGCTACCTTTCGGATCATTTTGCTCAGCTTGCTTATATTAAAAGTGGTGACTTAAATAATAATACTATTAAAAGGACTAAAATATTTCAACAGTTAGGTGCTGATAATATTGAAAACTTAAATTATAATCTCGAAAATGAAAACTGGGAATCTGTTTATTGTGAAAATGATATTAACAGTAAGTGGCAACTTTTTTTATCAAATATTTAATCAACATTTTTATAATACATGTCCAATAGTTAAAAGAGTGATAAAATGTAAAAAAGCACCTAAAATATCTCTAAGTCCTAAAGTGCATACACTACGAAATAAAATGAAGGACATGTACATATTGCATAAGTCAACTAAGCTAGATCACTATAATAATGAATATAAAAAATATCGAGGTATGTATCTCCAGCACTTACAGAAGTTGCAGTCAGATTATTATACTGGTAAACTATGTAATTCGACCAACATAACAAAAACTGCCTGGAGCATAGTCAATGAATATAGAAAGCAGGATAAAAAACAAGAAAATGTTAACCTGAATATGAATGGTAATGTTATTACAAATCCTGTTGAGGTTTGTAATGCTATGAATGAGTTCTTTACAAATTGTGCTAATGAACTGGCTAAAAATATGACAGAACCCCCTATTTATAATATTGTACCTAATGATAAGTCTCTTTTTATGCATCCCACCTCGGAGGAAGAAATTATAAAAGTCTTGAATGAAATGCCATCTAAACCCTCATGTGGATGGGATGGTATTTCATCTAAAATATTAAAGCAATGCAAAACAATATTGGCCAAACCACTAATGCATTTGATAAATGCCAGTATCGAAGCAGGTATTTTTCCTGACATCCTTAAAATAGGTGTCATTAAGCCTATTCATAAAAAGGGTAATAAAAATGATGTTAACAACTATAGGCCCATCACTCTAACTTCCAGCATAGGTAAACTATTCGAGAAAATTATACTGCAAAGGCTTGACCACTTTCTACAGAAAAATAAAATTTACAGTCAATCCCAACATGGTTTTCGTAAGTCATTTTCTACTACCACAGCAGTAATCTCATTTGTGCATGATATTATGGAAAAAATTAATCTCAATAAGAAAGTAGCCAGCATAATGGTTGATCTCTCAAAAGCTTTTGACTGTGTCAGACACGATATTTTATTACATAAACTTAATTTGTATGGAGTTAGAGGTCTGCCTAATAAATTACTTGAATCTTATCTAACCGGAAGACAGCAAAGCTCTGAAATCAGTCATCTTAATGGTAACAACATATATAAAATAAAATCAGCTTTGATGGAGGTAAAACATGGAGTTCCGCAGGGCTCTGTCTTAGGCCCTGTTCTATTTATTATATACGTAAATGATATAGCAAAAAGCAATAATTCCACAACAGTCAGCTATGCTGATGATACTACTGCTCTTTGTTGGAATGACACATCAAATTCACTGGCAAATACCATTAATTCTACTAGTCGCTCTATAAATCATTACTTTGAATGTAACAAACTAAAAGTAAATGAAGAAAAAACCAAAGTTATGATATTTGACCTAGGAGGAAGAAATGAAATTAGCAAAACTGTTTCCCCCATGATTAATCTGACACTAACTCCATCCTATTCCTTACTAGGGTTAAAAATAGACAGTAAGCTAACCTGGTCTGAGCATGTAAACAGTGTTTGTAATAAAATAGCTAAATATATTTACTTCTTTAGGCTAATGAAAAGATATGTGAATGAGCATACCATGAAAATAATGTACTATGGTCTTATTTTTCCACATCTCAGTTACTGTTTAGAAGTTTGGGGAGGAGCTGCACATGTACACATTAATAGGATATTAAATTTACAGAAGAAGTGTATAAGAATTATGTACAGTATTCCTAAAATAGAAACTTGTAGACATGTGTTTATTAGAGAAAATATTTTAACCATTGTATCACTATATGTATATAAAAACATTCTTTTAACTGTAAACAGTGCAAATGGTATGCTAATAAATAGTGAAATACATACACATAATACCAGACAAAATATGGATTTTCATAGAATAACAGTGAATAAAAAGAAAATCAATACTGATCCATATATTGTAGGCAGTTTACTGTACAATAAACTACCAGCTAAAATTAAGTCCTGTGCAAAAAATTGTTTTAAAAGTAAGCTAAAGATGTATCTCATTCATAAATGTTTGTATAAACTGGAGGAATTTTAATTTGATTTGTTATAAACTATGTATATTTGGTGATTTTATTATTATTATTGCATAATTTTTGTATAAAATGATTGATTTTTTATAAACTTTGTAAATATTGTAAATAGCCTCTGACAATGTCAGACACTCTGTATGAGTCTATTGACAGTAATAAACTACTACTACTACTACTTAATTTTACTATTGTCATATACAGTTTATGTAACTATTAATTTGTACCAATATTTTTCCATGCAAACCGAAGTGACCAGTAATGGAAACAGTTTTTATTTAAAGTCGCTAACTTAATATTTATAATAATATAAATTATATGTAATTAAAAGGGCATTGTTTTATCAAATTGTTGTGCTGTTATTTATTTATGTTGTCCTCAATCCTTAGCTTTCAGTTTTCTTAAAATTCACTATCTGATTTGTTCTAAATACAGATTTAGACTTAAGTGACTGGTAACGGGGCAATCTCCTCTAGAGTACTGACTTTTGTCTTGTTACCACATTCTTTAAATGCCTAGAGAGAAATGCAAGGCCATTGGACAATTTAAGGCTAAATGTTGGACAATTGTTGCGTCTGAGTCCACAACCAAGGGTTACCCTGCACATCAGTGGCTTCGTGTGCTATGGTAGGCAATGATTTAACCAAAGCAAGCTATTGTCATTCTTTTTCTTCTTATAATATCATCAAGTGACCATATTTTTTATTGATATGTTCAGAAATTGCATTCACCTATAAATTCTCAAGTTTTAATTTCAGAAAACATTTTCAGAAATACTTAATGTATTAAGAACTATCAGAATATTCCAAATTTATACCATGCACAATTTGAAGTTTTTAAGTTGTCTCGCCACATCCCTTTAGTGCAGCCATTTCCTTACGCATTACAGTATCACTAGTTTGGTTACATAGTGTTGGCACGTTTGCACTGCTGGCAGGCTCCAGCCAATGATGTCACAACCCCCATTCTCGTGGCCACTGATTTGCAGTTTAATCCTGCACCTAGGAAGATGATGTTCCAAGGTTTTCTTCCCATGCAGTACACCAAGTAGAATAGGATCACCTCTGTAGCATGGTGGTAGCATGTCTACGTCCTGAGATCTAATCTCGGTCAAGATGAGTTATGTTTTCCCCTTATCCTGAAAGTTGAATGTCAGGTTCATTTGAATATCATATCACCCATTTCATTCATCATCCGATATGACTTATGCTGGAGGTCATTAAAATAAACCAAGTGTGAACCACTATCCTATGCAATATTCTTTAAAGTAAATAATTAACTCTATTGTGCCTATTAACATCCTCAATATCTGTTCTAGCAAACTATAACTGAGCAATTTTCCAGGCGTTAAGTGTGTTTAGAAATGAAATGATGGCAAATTGAGATTAAAGATAATTGTTCAAACCATTTGTGTGTGTGTGTGTGTGTGTGTGTGTGTGTGTGTGTGTGTGTGTGTGTGTGTGTGTGTGTGTGTGTGTGTGTGTGTACATATAAATAAAGATAAGGAAGAAGTAAATTTTCATCTGTTTTTTGAAAGCATAAAACTAAACAGAAAAATGTTATTCAATTTCCATTAAGTTTGCTCTTTCACTCCTCATAAGATTAAATTGGTAATAGAAAACGGTAAAGATAATTATAACTGGTCATGTAAACAATATTTACCTGCAAGAACAAAACAGCTTACACAGGAGATAAAGCCGCTAAGGAATGAATTAAAAGGGAAGGTGCCGACCAAACAGCAATACACAAACTGTATCACGCCGGTTAAAAAGACGTACAATAAGTAAGCATCGATTATCTTTAACTTTTTCGGTGTATTATTAACATATTCCGAATAAAATTTTCCCAAAACTGTTTTTAATTCCGTCATTTTTTAACCTATTTCCTTACAAAAACAACTAATTAGTAGCTTTACTATTCTCACACCATTAGTCAAACAAGAAACATCCACATCACCACAGAACACCTTCAGACTACGTAGCAGCTGTATTGCCAATTGCTGTTGCCTGGTATATCCCTATTGGGGAATCTTTATGAAATGGCATGGATCGAGGGAATTTTGTGCATAGATTGTCAAACGCGGGGATTTTCGAAGTGAATTGATCCGGTAGGTAGGAGTTTACTGACCTCATATAAATAATGTAACAAATGTTGTCTACTACTAGCTAGTACCAGTTAGCATATTGCTTACGTAATTGTTGCACACACGCAGAATTTACACATCAATACGACTGTCACCTGCAGGCGACAGTCAACGCCACAGATGAATTATATATACGATCCGAACATAACACAGAAGCTTCTAGACACTCCCAAAAGAAAACTTGTAGTTTGCAATGTAGTACACAAAGACTACTGTCCCGGACGTCTTTTAAAATAGTGTCAGTCTGTAGCGTTAGTCACTTATATGGCCCGTGACAATAATATAAACTAGTTGTGGTTAAAAACTACAACAATCCCTTACTAAACCACGATGATTTCTGGACCCGCTTTTTAGTGTAGTGATAACGTGTCTATCTCACGTTCAAGAGGTCGTGAATTCGAATCTCGGTTAGAATGAATTATTTGATTAAGACCTCCCCACCGGGGTTTTCGCTTACACTGGAAAATAAATATCGGATAGCTCTCATTCAACTTCCGATATAACTTAACGTTGGAGGACGTTAAAAAGACGGTTTCGGTAATCATCATTACTTGGACGGAACATAAACTTGCTGCTTAATGCGACTTTACGTTTGCAATAGAGGAGTTCTAAGGGGACGGTCAAACAAAAATCTGACATTTCAAACTAAACCTGTGATTGTTTTTTTTCTTTCGTTTTTCTCCTCTCTATTTCAGAACGGTATGTTTATTTTGCGCCATTTCAACGAGCATTTAAACATGATAGTGCATTTAAAACAAATTACAGGTTATATTTCTGTAATAATAGTCCCTTACGAATCAACTTTGGTCAGATTGTTATGGAATTTAAGCTTTTTAGTACTCCTGTTTTATAACCTCGTTTGGCTCTATTAAACCACGGTTTAGTGAGCATGTGAGTGTCAGTAAATTGTAAAATTATAGCAGAGTAGAGTTTATTAACCATTAAGCTGTTTACAACCAAGCAAAAGGTCTCGCCAGCCATACAAATAATCACGTTATAAAATTATTTACACTATTTGCAATGTAATTACTGTTGTAAGTTTACATAACAACCTTAACAATTAGGAGTTTAACTTGACTGTTTACTCTCACACATAATATATTTACAGTATATTCAACGAGTTCTTTGACATTAAAATACTCTTCAACTGAATACAAAGACTTGGCTTTTAACCATTTACCCCCCCCCCAAAGAATTAAATTTATTAATAGTGAGTTAACTAAATGGTATTGCTTTAATTATAGATATTTATAACTATAATGGGTTTTTGTAAGTCTAGAATATGTTATATCAATTGTTATTCATACGATTATTGTGTCTGTAAATGGTCTCCCTTGCTCTACATTTTCTTTGATAAAAATCAATACGGTATATATGTAATCTGCCCTAACATACCTACTTCTAAGTGCCCTTTTTGCCATTTAAAAACCACTTTTGCTACTACAGAGTTTCCCCAGAAAAAATGCCCAATGTTAAGAATAAGTGGAAAGATGCATAATTGCCAAACCTTGATTATATTGTTCCTAAGTATAGCAGAAATGTTATCCATGCGAGTTTATTGCAAATATAATTTACATGTTGGTCCGAGTTTAACTTTTGATCGAGATAAAGGCCTAAGAATTTTACGTCACTTTTTAAAATTAAAACTTACGAATAGAAAAGGATTTTGCACTCTGTCTTTTCCTTTTATACAAGATCCTGACCAAATTTAATTTGTATATTTATTAAGAAGTGTTTACCAAACGTTACACTTAAAGGATGAAAGCTACTTCGCGCCGTACTATATTTTGGTAACTAAACTCCAAACTCATCAAAGGAGAATCCTCAAATTTTGCAGAGAATCCTGAACTTTTGTCAGTGTGAGAAACAACAACACTCAACATATGAAAGTCATAGTTTAGAAATGCGAATTTAGATTTTCACTTGAATGTCCCCTTAAAGCATTTTAAGTATTTGTCTGTGATTTGTAAACCAGATATTGTAGCAGATAGTAAGTCTTTGGTTTGTAAATGAGGGGTGCGTAGCTTCCTGCATTGCCATTGGCCAGAATGCGGTGTACATTTTGAACGGTCATCCATTCAATTGGTTACAGTGTGCAATGTTCACTTGATTTGTTTTTATAGGACAATTGAAGCCACACCTAGGTTTAGCACGTGACGTTAGAGGTTAGTAGGACATAATTGAATTTTTGGAATTATTCGTATCACATTTTATTTGTCTGTAGTTCAGCAACGAAAATCTGACTGGCAGTTAGGAGATAAATGGAGGAAGGTTCACAAATTCAACCAAATGATAAATCAGGCTGTAAGAAAGAGGGTAAGTCTCATTTTAAGCAAATACTCTTTGTTGTTTAAAATTTGGTAAAAATAAAAATATAGTATTTTTGTTTTAATATAGTCCAGTAGAATTATTTAGATAATCTCCTTCGTTTTTGTGACCAAAATTATTTCAAAGTTTGGTGGATGGAGGGGAGTGAGTAGTTCCATGGGTTGGCTGAACCGAAAATCAGCTCCACCTAGACGGAAGGATGGTGAGTTTTTGATGAGTCAACTTCAAGACGAAGAGATATCCCATAATCGTATAAGTGTGATTTCTAAGGAAAGTGTGTTGCTGAAAATTTTCGAATCAAAGGTGGATACATTTGAGTAAGTAGTGTGTTAAATGCAGTTTAGATTAGTTAGTTCTAGTAATATGTAGAAGTATATAGTTAAATTGAAAACGAGACCGGCTAAAGCGTGAAGTTGCGGTTCATGATGAAGGTATCGTTTATATTTTAATAAAGCGAAAGCTTAAACGCGGTTTCAATCATTTACTGCGGTAGATTTCTATCATTGATGAATATATTCCTTCAACTAAAGTATTTTGATATTGAGCTGTAACGATTATGCGTTCTGCGTTACTAGGTCAGCCAGCGGTACTACGTAGGTACGTGTTTACACATTGTCAAAAAAAACGCCCTTTGCCTACCGCCTAAAGTGTATGATAAGCAAGTTTGAAGGATGTGAGACTAGTGCAGCTGTCAGTTATGTTATTTGGGTGTTAGGTTGTGCCGTTAATCGACCCGTAGAGTGTGTCATAGTTTTATTTTCGTTATACGTTCTGCCATAAAACTTTTATTTTACTTTTCTTAAACATTTTCATTTGTTCATGTTCTTTACCAAGTGTAAATGGGATTCCGCCCAAAAATTAAATATCTAGATTTTACCGAAAGTACACGTTTTTAGGTTAAAAACATTTTTCAGAAACACCCCTATGTGCATGTGTACAGCATAATACAAATTAAAGTTTGAGTAAATAATTAACATTTTGTATTTAAGTTTTTCCATTGATGCAATACTTAGATTTTCAAGAAAGTTCTTCCAGACCAAATTCCTTTACACGATAAAGTGTTGATTTTTTTTTTATTTTCCCTTGTGTTAACCATTTCCAAGATTTTCATTATTTTTATAAATTTAGTTTTTCAAGTGGTAATTCAATATTTTCTCATGGTCTTGCAAAGAGCAGCAGATATGTTTTAAATATTTAACTATCACTTCACCCTTGTTCATATATGTACAAGTAGTTGGTTGGTATCTAATGTTAAGCAGTTGGCAGTGAAGCCATTCTCTCTTATACTCAAGTATTTTGATGTTATGTTGGTATGTTGACTAAAGGTTGGGCAGTGGAGTAAGTGGTTTCCATCCATATCTTCTATAAGTGTAGAGAGGAGATCTCACTATACCAATCCTGAATAAATGTTTACAAGTCTAAAAGTTGCTACAGAGCATTTTCTTGGTAGTGTATTGATTCTAGTTGTGATGCTGTTACATAAATGTTCCCATAGTTTTCCTTTTGTTTGTAATATATTATCTTCTTTGTCATGATGGCAAGTTGGCCATGGTAGCTCAATGGGTAAGAGCAGTTGGATGGAAACCAGGAGATCCGTGGTTTTAATCCTGGCCATGGCATTGAATTTTTCATGTTGACTCTATCAATCCAAAGCCTTAGCCTGTATACGGCTAGTGTGAAGAAATGATTAATTTCCATCAATTAATTTAAATAATAAGGGTTGAAACTTGTTTGTAAATTATCTTTTAAGTAAGAAAGTTTTGATTTCTTTGACTTTAGAAAGAAAACTTTTTACAAGTAATGGTCAAGCTGCTTTGCTTGTTACTCCCCCTCAAAAATATGTTAAAAGGGAAATGACACTAAAGACATGGTTTAGGATGTGAGCACCCTTACAACATTTTTTTAAAATTATGTCCTCCAACATTGTCATTAGATAATTAATGAAATATGTTTAAATGAGTCCAGGATTCATAGAGCTTAGTGATACCAGACATCCATGTTTTAGTATAAGGGAAAACCCCAGGAAAAGCCTTATCATCCTGACTGAGATTTGAACTTGGGGGCTCTTGAATGTGAGGCAGACATGCTACCACCACGCTACAGAGGCAGGCACACCATCTCTTTTTATGATGGTTACTGTCATTACATAATCATCAAGGAAAATCCTTCTCCCATGACTGTACTTGTGAAGAAGAAACTCATTGCTACTGTATTGCTGTAATGCACAAGAACATGGTTATTTAATCAACGTTTTGTTTAACAATGTTGTCAAATACCAGATCATATCAGTACCGTCAGTGCTGGAGTCTTTATATGCCAGAACAGCGGTTGCTTTCAGCAGGTAATGCTCCCCTAACCAACTGATTCACTTAGACTGACTTATTTGAATCCCAGATTTATTCAAAAGTAAATTCCAAAGGCCAAGAAAAATAAAGAATATCAGTGGGTTAGAAATGTTTATTGCAATGTTTACAGAAACTTACTGGCTGTTTCTGAACATAGTGACCATTAAGGCATTTTTTTGCACTGGTGTGTCATAGAAGTTTGCTGCAAATGTCTGAAGAAGTCACGGAGTCCTGCTGTAAGTCATCATTCTGGAAACACTTTTCTGTCAGGAAGACTTAATGAGATGGAAGTAAGTTGGAGTGAGGTGAGAGCAGTATCAGTAGATTTTTCCATCCAAACTGAAGTAACAGATTCCAAGTGATATGAGCAGTATGAGGTCATGCATTGTTGCAAAAGTATAAAGTGTCTTGTCAACATTTCACTTCTCTTGTTCTGCATTGTCCATGAACTTCATTATGTCTGACTATATCAATTAGCATTTATAGTCTTCCCTTGTGGTGAAAGCTCAAATAGGACACCGAGTGAACCACTATATTGTCTATGCAGTCATGTTAAATCCCCATGGACAAGGTCCTCCTTTGCATACCACAGGAGGAATGTCTTATGGTGCTGCCAGGCATTTAGTTTTGTGTTCATCTGTCAGTTGCGTTGCCACCATCTTGCACATGCTTTGCAAAAACCAAGCCACAGAGTGACAGTTTTGTGCACCAGTGAGCAAGACATCTAGGAAATGCATGATTGGAGAAATTTAGTAACAGTGACATCAAAATTAATCATAAAAACTATTTGTAGTCGGTTTATTGATACTTCGTCACTTACATTTTTATATTATCGAGAGACTAGTTTCGGAAGCCATTGCCTCCATTTTCAACCTCTCTCCAGCTACCATCTGTTGTCTGCTCTCTTCTTTCTGACGGCAAAGCTAGTTGACAAAGAAGTTCATAGTTCCATGACTTTACTTTTGTTCCAGAGGAAGCATTCTAAGAACTTTTAGCCCAAGAAGTCCATGGCCCTCTGCTGGATTTATTTGGAAGTTTGCAAATGTTTTTAAAATGTTTGAAGGGTTTTGCTGTACTAGAGGTGTATGTAATATTTTATTTTGCAGGTGAAAATATGGCTGCAGTAAATGTGTATTCAACGAATGTGACCACTGAGAATTTGAGTAGACATGATATGCTGGCATGGGTGAATGATTGCCTGGCCTCTAACTTCACAAAGATAGAGGAATTGTGTACAGGCGCTGCATATTGCCAGTTCATGGACATGCTCTTTCCTGGTAAGTCCATCTGATACCCCTCAAGGTTCAGGCAAAGGAGGGAGATGTTACATCAAACTGTATAAGCTTAATTTTTACTACACATTTTCCATAGCATACTGTTAATCCTTACTATTTTGTTTCAAATGGGAAGAATTCTCGCCTGTAGCGAATCAGATGCGTTAGAGCCTTCACTGTTGCCACCTCGTTATCCCCACTCCTTATATTTCCCTCTCTCTTGCACACTTGTGAGTGTTCGTGGCGCTAGATGTAAGGGAGTGCAAACTGAATTTTCCAAAGTTTTATAATGCAGTTGTTGAAATCACAATTGCAACATGAATATTTGTATATTACACAAATGTTTAAATATTTAGTTTAGTTTAAAGTTAAATATAGTTTATGATTTACTTATTTTTCTAATCCAATGAAAATACCAGTGGTACATCCGTATAGCTGTGAATGTTACTTACGTTAAGAGATAATTCGTCATTGTCATTGTCTTCATCGTCTGAGTACTACAAATTTATAATGATAGGTTCCAAAATCTCGTTACTTGCTATTTATTTCCAAAAGTCGTCGTCTTGTAGTTTATCTGATGTCTCACACAGTTTTCCCAGTCTTGTTGTGTTCCTTGTCAAGTTCTTCGTGAATAAGTTGTTCGTCAGTCAGTTTAAAAATATTATTTCTGTTTGCAACATAATTTAAGCTCACATTAACTCTATTGGCTTGTTGTAACAGTAGTAAGGGGGGAAGGTGGATCACGTCTCATTGATCCAGCTGATTCACTTTTTCATGGAAGAGTAACTGAATAATACTGCTTTGAACTCTAGAGTAAATAGAGATTACGAACCATTCATAAACAAAGATATAATGTGACCAGACACGATCTGCTAGACTAGCAAGAAGTGTATTTCGAGATTCAACTGTATTGGAACACCACAGTGAAGCGAAAAATTATTAAATTTTAGATGAGTCGCATTTTTTACACATCTGCTTCACTTTCGTACCTATTTTGAGGACATGTTTCGCAAATCTTCGTTTGCATCTACGGCTCTTTTGCGACTGACGCTAGATCCAGCGGTGTGGGTAATTCTGGGGTTGTTGCTGCCATCTGTTGATTTAGTGATGAACTGAAATGTGGGATTCTCTTCTAGCGGGATTTCAAAGTTCATTAGTTGGTTTTTATGTTTTTCTATGTATATCCTCTCCCATATGACGAGTTCACTATGTTTTTGTACGTATTTTAGTAATTCTGTGCTATCTTCAATTTCATGATTTTCAGACCAGAAATGAGCTGCTATTGCGGACTTATCAATATTTTTGTATCTTAAGTGCCTGAAGTGTTCTTTCTTTCTAGTGCCTATGTTCCTTTTTGTCCTTCCTATGTAAATTTTTTCACAGTCTTTACACTTAATTTTGTAAATGCCTGACTTTTCCTCTGGTTTTATCTTATCAGTATTATTACTGTGAAGTAGGTTTTTAATGTTGTAATTGTTTTTTGGTGCCAATGCGAAACATGTCCTCAAAATAGGTACGAAAGTGAAGCAGATGTGTAAAAAATGCGACTCATCTAAAATTTAATAAGAAGTGTATTGTTCCTTCTCATTGAATTTAACAAACACCTTGGCTTATTCAAAGTACATATTTCTTTTATCACGTCATGTCAAATGTTTACATTTCAGTTTTGAGTAATGTTAAATATACGTTCACGTATACATGCCAACCAATAATGATATTCATTATAGTGCTCACATTGCAATGCATTGTTGTAATATAATGGTGTCTACTTTATTTATTTGTATTAGGAAAACTACTAGAGCCAAAAAATATGGGTTTTTACGGTTATGTTAAATACATTACTCTCTCCTTCCTCATGGATCAGTTTTGGCAAAATCTGAATTTTTGTCTTAGCATGAATAGTATTAATTTGGCGCTCGTCACACACCTAAGAAGGGGAATGCCATACGACAACACTGCAGGACTCCGATTGGTTGCTCACCTAGTAGCGCTCAAGGATAAACACCTTCCCATTTGAAACACATAATAGTGTACTATTAATCCTTACTGGGAGTAATAGTTTTTCAGTTACTAGTTTTTTATTAAAAAATATACTTTTCAAAAGTCTATGTTTTGAGAAAAGTAGTTTTTAAAAATTCCTGCAGTTCCTTTAGTTTATGTTTAGAACTTTGAAGCACTGAGATGTTAAATATTTGCCTCCTGAACTTTATAATTGTGAACTATTTGGGGACTGTATAATTAGATACTTGAACATTCACAAGAGATATACATTCTATATTTAGTTTGATTAATCCCTTTTGTACAACATCCAGCACAAATTACAAGCTCATGTGTGAGATGGAGCCAAGTTGAAAAAATGAAATGGAAAATGTAATTTGAAGTCATTAGAATTAATTAGAATGGGACCTCCTTTTGAAATGACATTTTTTTAAGTTTACAAGTTCCTTAGAGTTTCACTTTCCAGTAGGGGATAACATGGATTAATACAATTGTTTTTACTGAGAAAAATGAAACTGATTTCTCACAAAAGTTGTGAATTTTTACCCATTTTGCTCCTAACCCCTTTAAGTTGTCTCTTCAGTAAATACCTGATAAATAGAGCTTGTATTTATATGCCTTTTAAAGTATGAATATATACAGACATCTATACCCAACAAATCTGCCAACAATGCTCTAAAAACTTTATAATTTGCATTTAAACTAAAATACTTTCTAACATTTATTAATCTTCAACTATTCTATCACAATGTTTTTATATTTCTATGAGTCGCTGTTTGTAGTTGCTGCATAATCTATCTTTTGTTACAGGACACTTATATAAGTATAAAATATAGGTTTATTTTAGTTAAAACCAACAATCATTAACTCCGAAATGCATTGATTTTAATATATTCTGAAAATACAAAAATAAAAGTTAATATTTTAACACACTTGTACAGTACTATATTTCCATCAAACCAAATAAGCTTTATTTTGACATTGTAATATTCATTAAATTAATTAGGAGCCGATTAATGATACTAAACAACACTTACTTTTAAATTTTCCTGGAACTAGTTTCAGAGGCCTTCCCTCTATCTTCAGCCGGACATCGACTTGTTCTCATTGGTGTAGCTGGCAATATTTTCAGATTCAGATTTTATTCTGCCATTTGCAACATGTTTTACAAAGCATCGTCAAAAGTAACACTACAATTACATTTTTACAGTTCAATAATAATAATAAAACAAATAAATCTATTTACAGATTATTAGCAATTCTAGATATACACAATAGATTGATAACAAAATTTAATAAACTAAGTCTAAGTCTCTCTTCCCTTTTTGTATTCCTCAATTGAGTAGAAAGCGTGTTTCACTAGGTAAGTCTTTATTGCGTAAATTTTCTTCACTTCTTCATTTATTGCCTTGATAGAGTGAGGTAAATGATTATATAAATTTTTTGCAGTACTTTCAATACATTTGGCAGCTAATGTTCCCCTGAACCTATTTCTAAAGTAGTTCTGTTTTGTTCTTGTATTATATTCATGAATGTTTCTATTTTTTCCTTCTATGTGGTTTCTTATTACATGTTTGAGACATTCAAATATGTATAAAGAGGGTAATGTGAGTATTTTAAGTTTTTTAAAGCTACTTTTACATGATTGTCTCCTAGGGATTTTTTCCATTATTCTTATTGCTCTCTTTTGTTGCCTAAATGTTTTTAACATATTTTTCTTACCTGCTGCCCCCCATAAAATGACCCCATAACTTAGGTGTGCATGTATAAATGCATAATAAACCTTCAGTGCACTGACTTCATAATTTGTGTTGTCTGTTTTAATACATATATGCCCTTGTTTATTTTCTTGTTGATCTTTTCTATATGTTTGTGCCATTTTAAACTACTGTCTATAACTAATCCTAAAAAGTTTGTCTGTGCTACTTGGCTAATTTGCTTATTTTGTACTGTTAATGTGATGTCTGATTTTTTTCTATTACTGAGCTGAATTTGCATCCATTCGGTTTTGTTTGTGTTTAGTACCATTCCCAGTGCTTCTAAATAAGTGCTAATTGATTCTAATAAGGAGTTTGCTTTTCCCTGAACTTCTGCCTCTGTCTTACCTGTTACCACTACAGTTGTATCATCTGCATATCCAATTGCTAATCCTCCAGCATCCTGTATTATTTTAAATAGAAAATTTATATATAGGATAAACAGATATGGACCTAATTTTGACCCCTGAGGCACTCCATGTGTTACACGTTTGAATGCTGATTTAACTTTTTTTAAATTTCCTCCTGAATTGTGTATTATTTCGACACACTGCACCCTATTTTGCAGGTACGAGCTTAACCATTTTAATGGTATGCCTCTTATCCCATAGTTTTCTAATTTTGCCAAAAGATGTTTAATATTAACACAGTCGAAAGCTTTTGATAGGTCAAGAAAAATCGCTATCACTAACTCCTTTCTATCTAATGCTCTAACAATTATATCATTTCCCTTACTAACTGCATGTATTGTTGATTTCTTTTTCTGAAAGCCGAACTGATTCTGTGATATAATATTAAATTTACTACAGAAGCTCTGGAGCTGTTCTAGGAAAAGTCCTTCGATAATCTTTGAAAATCCAGAGCAAAGAGATATAGGGCGATAATTTTCCATCATTTGTTTGGAGCCTTTCTGTTTATAAATGGGTCTAACTATTGTTTGTTTTAGGTTACTTGGAAAGGTTCCTGAAATAAAACTTTCATTTATTATATGTGCAAGTATATCCATTATTTCGTATTTGCAGTATTTTATCATTTGGTTTGAATATTCATCTAATCCGCTAGATCTTTTACATTTTAGTGTATTTATTTGCCTAATGACATCAGTTTGTGTAATTTCTCTAATTACCATTGAGTTACATATGGAACTTTCGTTTGTTGTAGTCTCTTGTCTTAATTCCCATATTAGCTATTATATCTATATAATAATCATTAAATTCATTACTAATAATCACTGGGTCTAGTATTATGCAACTGGATTTTATAATTTGGAAGTTTTCTGTCCATTTTGAGGAATTTTCTTTATGTATTGTTTTAATAATGTTCCATATCTCCTTAATTTTATTTTCTGCATTCAAGAGCAAAGTTTTATTATGGTGTTTCTTAGCTTTGTTTATCACTGCATTTAGAGTATTTTTATAGTTTTCTATGTATGTGTAGGACCGTTCATCTAATTTAAAAGCTTTTAGACTATTTAAGAATTTCATTCTCCTTTTGGATTTTTCTATCCCTTTGGTTGACCAGTTTAAACTGTTCTGTTTTTTATGAACTACCTTATACAATGGTACTGACTGCTCTAAGCATGACTTTAAAGTATTCATAAATTGTTCAAATTTTTCATCTATTTTAGTTATTTCAAATATATTACTAAATTTTGCTTGTTTAAGATTAATTCTTAATGCTTCTAGAGTACTTTTATTTACAATTCTTTTAATTTCCTTCATATTTTTTAATTTTCCATCTTGTATATCTAAGGGCTTACTCTCTATTAATTGTCCAAAGTGGTCACTAAGCCCATTTTTTATTAAAGCTATATTTACATCTTCATCCTTTAAGTTAGTAATCAGTCTCCTCTGGTGGCAGTTCGAGGAACTTGCTGAACAAATCTTTCTGGGGGATGTCGAAATTGAATACTTTGTTCCTATTTTTTGAAATAAAGATTTGTTCTCATGTGGACAGTTGTTCTTTTCCTGTTGTATGTTTTAGTAATTTTGGTTCTGGATTTATGTTGTGGTTTTTTCCCAAAAATGCGTGGCAACTGCTGATTTTTCTAATTGTTTGTATTTTATGTTCCTAAAGTGTTCCTTTGCTCTTGTTTCTAAATTTCTTTTGGGTTTTCCAATATAAATTTGACTACAGTCACAGCATTCAATTTGATATATACCAGATTTTTTGTTAGATGAAATGGCATCTTTGATGTTTGAGCAAATTAGGTTTTTTAAGGAGAAATGGTTGACTGGTGCTAGTTGAATGTTTTGTTTTTTGAAGACTTTTTTGAATTTATCAAAGGCCCATGGATGGTAAGTGAATTTTTTGAAGATCATTTTAGTTTCTGTAGCTGAGAGGGTTGTGGTTTCCTTTAGTAGTTTCTTCTTTTTTGCTAAGTTCACTTTTTTGTCTACTAGTGATTTGGGAAAGTCATTTTTCTGTGCTATTTCAATAATTTTGTTGTATTCTGTTTTGTATTTTTCTGCTGTGAGAGGGATGTTGACCAGTCTGTGTGCTAAACTATTGAAGATTGCCTGTTTGTGGGATCTTGGATTGTAGCCATTAGCTTTTATGTAGTTGTCTTGTCTGTATTGGTTTTCTGTAAATGCCAAAGTTTATTCTATTTTCATTTCTGATTATTTTTAGATCTAAAAATGGTAAATACTCGTCTTTTTCAACTTCTACAGTGAACTTGATGCTTTTTTCTTGAATATTTAAAAGTTTTAGTGCCAAAAAAAAAAAAAAAACATCAGTGATGCACTAAAACTTTTAAATATTCAAGAAAAAAGCATCAAGTTCACTGTAGAAGTTGAAAAAGAAGAGTATTTACCATTTTTAGATCTAAAAATAATCAGAAATAAAAATAGAATAAACTTTGGCATTTACAGAAAACCAACACAGACAACTAATATTGGCATCCAAGATAAGATAGAGGACACCCATGACTGCTTCTCCAAAATACCTGCTTCCCAGTTGGGAGCTCAAAATAATACCTTGGAACATTCACTTTGTCTCCAGAGACTCATGGTATTGCTGAAACTGCCTTTGAGAAACTCGGTAAGGTATTAATGAAAAATTCTGTTTATGAAAGACACTGTAAAATTTCTATAAATACAGAAAAATATATCAAAAGGAAATTCACTCAAAAAGAACTGTGGTGCTTTTCACATGTTCCAGTAACGTCATGCAACATTGAGAGTTCCTTTTCACAGTATAAAAAATGTTTCACTGAAAAACGCAGGAGCTTCATACAAGAAAATCTTAGATAACTCTCTTGTGTACTGTAACAAGCATAAGGTAAAAATTCTACCAAAAAATAAGTTTATGATTAAATTTTTATTTTTTATTTGCTTATTTTTGGTCATTTGTTTTATTTTTTGTGCTTATTTCAGCATTTGATTGTGCTTACAAATCTTGGCTCTAATAATTAGCCAAGCCAGCATTTGCCTGGTGACCAGGGAGGGTACCTATTCCATAGTTTGACAGATTTCCTGGGAAGTGCCAATGTGTTTGATGAGCAGAACATACATTGCAAGGCAACAGTATCCAACGTCTTGAAGTGTGCATATCACAGTAAATGAGTGTTATTTTATGGTTTGATAGGTGAAGTTTGTCATCATGCCTTCATTAAAATCAAGATTGGGGCCATCCATCTTTGAGTATGCCTGTGGTGCTGCATGTAGTAAAAGCGAACATTATACATTACACATTCTTTTTCCTTTTTTTCCTCTGAGTATTACAAGAGTCTTGTGCAGCTTTTGAATCTACTGCATTCCTGTGTATACATTCTCAATTTGGGTTTTGATCAGGTGACCTTGATGCTGAATTTGTTCTGCCTTTCAAGAGTGCAGTTTATCTATAATAAGTAGAGGAAACATTGCATTCCACCCAATTAAACAAGATTTCAATGGAAATGCATATTTAACACTCTCTGAATCCAAAAACAGCAGATGTGTGCACACCCCCTTTTCATGGACAATTTTTGTAGCAAAGGTAAAATACCATATGTTGAGGATATTTTCATAACGGTCAAAAGTTATATATCTTGGATTTTCTGATGATAGCATTCAGTGATCTTCATTTTGAATGGCTTTTGTAAAAGAGAAACATGAAAGACAGATTGTGTTGAAGTATAAATTTTATGTTACGTCAGAGATACTCTTTCCTGTTTGCTTGAATTTTCAAATGCTTTTACTTTTTGTGTGAGGAAAAAATTCAATTTTTTCCCTCTCTCATTGCATGCAACGGAAACAATTTCAAAGCTGTCACATAAAACCAATTCGTAAAAGTATTGACTATTATTTATGCCTACTGTATCTCCCTATTCTCTCATTGTAAGTGTTATAATCATAAAGGATTTAAATTTCCTGCTGGTATGAGTGAGAACTGAGGTTAATTTAAAGTAGATAGCAATAGTTAGTAGAATTGACACTTAATCATTGTGTTGTGAAAGTAGTTATTGTATATGAGAGTTTGTTTACTTATTTGATGTTTTTTTTTTACCCCCTCAGGGAGTGTGGTCATGAAACGAATCAAATTTAAAACTAATCTTGAACATGAATACATCCAGAATTTTAAGATCCTGCAAGCAGCATTCAAGAAGATGGGTGTTGACAAGGTGAGCAAACCCTAGAAGCTTCATATCCTCTCCGAGCTTGGCTAAGCTATGAGCTACAACACTTGTATTTGATCATTTGTTTATGCTCCATTACCTAATGCCTTTTATTACTTTATACACAATTTACAAAAATTGTACAGGGAGAGAGTATACTAGTGGAACGTTTACAAACTTCTGACATTTCCTATTTTAAGGTTAATCAAGATAAGTTGAAATTAGTGTGCTTTCGTTACTCTGTATTTGTGAAGTGTATCATAAGTTCCTGTTATGGGCCATGCTTATCCTCTGCTTTGTATTTTTGTGATCTTTTCATTGTTGCTTTAGAATTTTACATTAGAATGTTAATGTGGTCCATTTGCATATTGAGCTATCAAGTTGCTGTGAACTCCTTGGATATTGGCAGTTTTTTGTAACCTGCTTCTCATGGATGGGAAGAATTTCTTCCTTGTTGTTGCCATTATAGAGTCTAGTTATTACAACTTCTTTTGCCAATCTGTCCATGTACCTCTGAGTGTTCTTTCACCAGTGTCCACTCTGATTTTGTCAGATCAAGGAGTTTAGAGTTGTTTCTGAGTAGATCCAGGGGTATCCTGCTATCAGTGAACTATGCAACACTGTTGATTTCCTGGCTCATTAGTTTTTTCAGTACTTTCAGAATTGTAAGTTGCTTTGCTGTTTATTTGAACATGGAGAATGCCGCTTGAGTTAATATGCCATTTATAATTATTACTGCTGCACCAACTTTCTCCTTTTGTTGACTATATCTTGTATTGAAGGTATCGGTGTGGGGTGTCGTTTGTATTGGTACATCAAATTCCTGATTGTTAACCCTGGTTGTCAGATAATCTTCTAAGGTTATACTACTAGAGACTGTGTTACAATACATGATGCTTCATATGACAGTGTGCAGTAAGCTGAAGCTATTTTAATATTAATTAATCTTTGCACTTATATAATGTTACTTCTGTTTCCCTATTGCTTCTATCCACACTAGTAAACCATATGTCACTTGCTTTTAGATTGCACCAAATAACATAATAAGTTTGTATTGAAATTGTTGACGGATGGATTGATTGTTTAATATTTTACAGATAACATAAACCTGTACTGCTCTACATGAAATTGTTTGAGATCTTAGCATCCTGGTTATTTGTGTATCCTTGTATCCTGTAGTGATTCTAATTATAGGCCTCTTTCCTTTTGTTCTCATTTATATATGTTTGTATGTACGAGAGGTATTTTTTAAATAAGGCCCACTGCCCCATATTGTCAGAAGAATCAGACAGTACTTTCACGCATGCGCACCAAATCCTGGCATCCCTTGCACTCAGTGACACGGCAGCTGGCGTCAGGTTGGCAGTGAGTGTGGACCGTACTGTGTGATGGAAAAGTTTACGATGATCGCGTGGCCCGCCGGGTGTGACATCAGATCTGGTACTCGATTTTTGACAGTAGCAGAAATTCGTCAGATTAGTGAAGATTATAGCCCCAATGTACATAAGTGGGTGAGGTTATTCAAGGCAGGCAGAGAGAACGTGCATGACGAACTGCGCTCGGGTCGGCCAGCTGTCATTGGCGAGGTTCTTGTGCGTGTCATAAACACCAAAATTAGTGCCAACCAACGGTTCACCATTTCCACACTGTCATTGCATTTTCTGCAGGTTTCAAGGTCTGTTCTGCACAGAATTCTGCCCGAAATAAAGAAAAGAGATGTGCCAGTGCTCTGACGTTCTTGATCCAATACTACAAGGAAGATGATGCATTGTTGGACCATATCACGGGGGATGAGACATGGGTTTCCCACGTGATCATTAAATCCAAGCAACAGTCGATGGAGTGGCAACACACGACATCTCCAATGAAAGTGAAATTTGAGTAGTCATTCTCAACTCACAAGGTTATGGCAACAGTCTTTTGGTACAACCGTGGTATACTGCTTGTGGAGATCTTAGATTTGGAGACAACAATCAATGCAGCCATGTATTGTCAAGCTTTGAGGAAAACTTTGTTGTGCAATTCAGAATAAATGTCACGGCCTGCTGTCGCTGGAGTGATTCTCTTGCAAAATAATGCAAGGCCCCACACCACTACCCAGACAGGCTCTCGTTGGATCCTTTGGTTGGCAGTAGATCGATCATCCCCCTACAGCCCTGATCTTGCTCCTTGCGATGTAACAGTTGTTAATATGCACAAGAAATGAAAGTGTTAAATTCAGTGGGTCATGAGATGATGCAATATGTATACAAGATGATGTAATGTTTTATTATTGGTAGTTCCAAAAATTATATTGTGTAATATGTTGACGTGGACCAGTGAAAAGTTTATTTGGTAGTTATAGGTAACAATCAATAGTTGGATAAGAAATAATAGCGTCTTTTGTATCGTGATCTCACTGTTAGTAGACGTGTGTGGAAGTGCTGGATGTTTGCAAAAGTCTGGTTGCAAACCAGAGAAGTTGAACTGTGTTTTAATTATTCATCAACGGGAAAAAAGTATTGTTTTAAATTGTGTAATTATATTGATTTAAAATACAAATCATATTGAAGTTGAGTTTTGGATTTGAATTAAGATTTTTTTCAACCTTTTTGATTTCCTTCACATTAAGTTCCCATACCTAAATTATCAGATACCATGACCAAGATAAGATCTCATGTGAACCGGAGCTACAATAAGGAGACGTTTACTGCGACAACACATCACTTGCGGAGAGCATCGATAAACTTCTGCAAATAGCTTCCTGACAACGTGCAAAGATAATCGATCATCCCAGCAGCCGTGCATAAGAGGAACAGCTATATATAACGCCTCAATGTGGTACAGAATCACATCGCATCATCACCTACACGATACTGCTACAAATGGTTGCGACAACTCTGGGCTTCGAGAACCCATCCCACCATCATTACCAATGGAATACTGCTATAGCAACTACCACCTTTTCATAAATCTGAAGAGTGTCCTTGGTGGCAAGCATTTCCAGACGTACAATGAAGTGAAAACAACTGTTGCGAATATGCAGCAGACTTCTATGACGAGGGACTACAAAAACTTGTCCCTCATTACGATAAATATCTCAACAACAATGGCAACTATTTGGAGAAATAGCTCAATGTATGAAGAATTGAATAAAAAATACTTGATGAAAGTATGTCTCTTTTTTTTTATTATTTTTTTTTTAACGACGAACTGGACCTTACTAAAAATACCCTCGTAATTGTATGTAATATATTCTTAAAATTTGCTTATACATTTCTTTTGACTTGCTATTTTATCTCTTAACCCAGCATACATTTTAACTCCATGGTAAACAGTGTATGGTGGGATTCCAATATAATCATTTTTATTTACTTTTATTTGACATTTTTTCCTTGCGTTTCCCCTTAAATTTTCCTAGTAAATTTGCTTCTCCTTCTTTCATTAATTTCATTAACTTTATTTGTATAATTGCTTTATTTTTATTCTCCCATTGTTAAGGTACATACTGCACTCCTCAGTCTTGTTGCTTCACATTCTAATATGTAATGTAATAATAATTCCTTATCTTCTCTCTCACAGAAAGGACATTTATTCATGTTCATTCCCTTTCTTACGCTCAATCTAGTCCATGTCCAACCTTCTCTGCCTTCATACCTCTACATATTTGTCACTACCTCATCATTTGGTTATATAATACATTTTCTTGTCTCTAAGACTGAAACGTTTCTTGCTTCTCTATTTTACCCACTCTATTTCTTTTATATTGCCAAAAACCCCTGACTTGCCTTCTCTACTGTATGTTAGCCATTTCTAATGCCTACAGTTTTCTTCAAAACTTGTGCCCAGTTTCTCTCGGCTTCAATTTTCTGTTGTACCATTAGACATTGTCTTATTCTGTACCAGTATTTCACTAGCTACTCACTCTTCCCAATTGTTCCATTACTGCTCTGTGCCTAATAGTATTGGAGAGGAAACCAAATGACAGGAACAAAAGTAATCCTCCAATTGATGTGGACCACACACAGGCCATATAAAGGAGTGCATTCATTGGATCATTAATTCCCCACCTTTAGCAAAAGACTACACCTGGCATTTTCAAATTCACTATGCTACAGCTACAAGCCGGAGGATACATTTAATCAGCAAGATGTCCACTGTAAAAGACTCAGCTTGTACATATCAAAAAGTTATTAATTATGAATGAACAAATTAATAACATAACTATTAAGTGATGTTTGTGTTTGAATTACCGACTCATTACTTTCAAACATAACTATTGTTTGACATAATTCTTTAGCAGTAGTTGTATGCTAGAAGTATTGGCCCTGGCTGTTGAGACACTTGTCCCATTGTGACACAAGGCAATGAATGGCTGTCTCATAAAAGTGCCAGGGCTGCGATGTGAGCCAGTTGTACACGTACAGCTGGATGTGGTCCGAGGTAAACATTTGCCCCTCAGAACCTTTTTAAGAGGGCTAAAAATGGTGTAATCACAAGGAGAGAGGTCTGAACTGTATGGACGGTGGCTGAGAATCTCCCATTTGAATTTCTGCAGGACTGACGCGACTGTGTTGGCCATATGAGGCTTTGCATTGTCATGGAGCAGAATGACTCCACATGTAAGATTGCTTAGTCATTTTGATTTGATCGCTTGGCGAAGGTTGGTCAAGGATTGTGAGTGTTGCTGAGTATTCACTGTTGTCCCGTGTTTCCAGGAAGTGTATCAGAAGGGGGCCATCTTGGTCAAAGAAGAACATCAGCATAACCTTTCCTGCACTTGTGTGGATGTTTCCACTGGAGACTTTGTTGTTTTGATTATGGTTTGAAGTGATGACACCATGACTCTTCTCCAGCCACCACTTGTGCCAGGAACTCATTCCCTTCCCTGGCATAGCACTGCAGATGACCAAGACAGTGGGCCATTCAACATGCTTCCTGATGTGGTTGAAGACTGTGGGGCACCCATTGGCCACACACTTTGCGCAAGAGCAGTTGTTCCTTTATGATGGTGTGAACACTTCCGACGCTCAATCTAACCTCAGCAGCTATGGCTTTCAACGTCACTCCGTGGTCCTGGGTAATGAGTGCATCAACCAACTGGACAGTTTCGTCGGTAATGCATTATGGTGCTCCAGACTGTGCATCATTGGCTAACGATACCCGTCCTCCCCTGAAGCACTTGTGCCACGCCTTTACCCTTGCAAGGTACATGCAGTGTTTGCCATACACTTGTGGCACTCGTGCCCGCCTTGGTAGCGTGGTGGTAGAATGTCTGCATCACGTTCAAAAGGTCCCGAGTTCGAATTTTGGTCAGGATGAGATACCTGGATAAGGCTTTTTCCAGGGTTTTCCCTTATCCTGAAAGACAAATGTCGTGTAACTAAGCTCTATGGACCCTGGACTCATTTGAGCATCATTTCACCCATTCCATTCATCGTCTGACATGACTAAACGTTGGAGGACGTAAATTACAAAAAAAAAAAAAAAAAAAAAAAAAAAAAAAAAATTGTGGCATTCGTCAATGTCCATTCCCCCTACTCCTTCCGCTTTCAAAAACGAACATGTCTTTGCTCTTCTTTTGATGCCTTCATTTCACTGTTTGCAATGCGACTGGCAGTATTGGTACGATTGATGCATGCTGCTGCTAGCTTTGTATAGTCACGTAACATGCATGCGTGCCCTCTAGCAATGGGCTGTGAACTTCCACGCTCTGGTCGGAACAACACTTCATTACACAAGCCACAATATTACCATCCTGTCACCGATTTGCACATACCAGACTCCGGCTCGTTTCTTTTTGAACATCCTTTATAAATAAACCAATAAGAAGGAAACTTTGCATTAGGTAACAACAAAGCTCTACTACAGGACCTAGTATATGTTGCAGTCAGGGTCAAATGCATACTGTTGCAATACAAAAATAATGTTCAACAATGTGTAGTTTCCATACTAAAGGATAGGGTGTACATGCAAGAGTATATTATTGTTCCTTCATATGAAGAACACGAACACATGCCAACCACTGACTGCAACATGATCTATGCCAAGTGAAACTACACATCTATCAATGCTGTATATAGTGGATCATCAGAGCACATTTAATTCAATATTTCCATTGTACCATAAACACAAGAAATAATACTAATGATTATTTTCAGGTGTATAGACATGATATTTACTGCAACTTGCTCATTAATACATTTATATTTTAATGTTGGTAGACTGTATAGTAAACTGAAGTTACAGGAAAAAGGATTTTCTTACTTTAGCGTGTTTCCGTATCTCATATTAATATTGTTCCAAACAAACTGACACAGTTGTTTAATTAGTGATTACTTCAGTTGCAAAACGAAAGCATATCAAGCTTTGTGGCTGCGGTCTAAACCTCATGATGTTCCATGATAACCAATTTGGTGTAACTACATCACTGCGGTTTGATCTAAACTAGAAAATGTAAAACCAGGTGTAAAACTGCAAGAAGCAAACATGAAACAAGTACTGCTTATGCTTCCATTTTAACAGATGTAAATGTTTCAGTGTAACTGCAAGAAACAGTCTGGCACTTTTTGTGTTTCTCTGAAGAGGATTTAGCATACTAGCCTCTGATAGTTCCCAAGGTCGTTGGTTCAAACCTGGTAAAGAGTGATGTTCTTTTTGGGCAGAAAAATTCTTGGATTGGATTACATTATAGAGGGGATTTGGCATAAAAATCTGTAGTTTATAGTTTGGGGCATCCTCGGGAGGAAGAATGAAGCAAGAGGAGCCATGGCAGGGCCCCTACAATTTACCAGCTAGAAACTCCCCAGCAGGCCAACACAACTGTTCTATCAAAGGAGGAAATATTATCCTGCAGTGCAATGCCAAGATACCTGCCGACACTTCTACCCTGAAAGAGACGATCAGATGAGAGATGATGGGAAATGACAAGAAATTTGGGGGATGTAATTAACCTATCCAGTATTTGTCTGGCGACATGGGAGAAAATCTGGAAAAAAAAAACAAAAAAAAAAACATATGTGTCAGGTAGAATCGAATGTGGGCCACAGTCATCCTGCTCGGTCTCCAGTGAATGTTGTTGCAGGATCAAACAAGTGAAGCACATTCAACATTGATACTGCAAATTTCTGTGCTTAGCTGTTGGCTAACTGAAAAAAAAAAAAAGAATTGTAGAAACTATAATTTGCAGCTTCTGTATCATTTAAGTATGCTGTCTGACAACAGTGCCATCTGGAAGTTCAAGATAAAGTAGGTGAGTCTATTTCATAAATTGAACTGCACAGGAACATGAACCTGTTTTATGTAGACATACTAACCAATGAGACAGCTCCATAATGTGAAATACACATGTACATGTCAGAAACGTCAAGAGGTTTAGACTGCTAGCATAACATGTTAATCTTTTTGTTTAAAATTATGCTTAGGAATACAGGTAGATTGATCCTTCAGAGTTTTATTCAAATAAAATGCTTTATTGCAGGTTATTCCTGTAGATAAATTGATTAAAGGAAGGTTTCAGGACAATTTTGAATTTCTTCAGTGGTTTAAGAAGTTTTTTGATGCCAATTATGATGGTAGAGATTATGATGCTTACGAAGCTCGAGGCTGTATCCCACTGGGCAGCGGGAGTAGAAATGGGAGCTTGCATCAACTTCCGGTGGTGTGTGCTCCAACCAGGCCAGTGCAAGCAAAATCCCATCATGCTCCTCCATCTCGCCCTGCTGTTGTGAGACAGCCTGGTAATGTTCTCCTTTTCACCTTGTGCACTGCATTTAGATTTTTAACCAGCCAACATCATTAGAGTCAGTCATCTTTAATAACAAATTTGTCTACTTCAGATCACAAGAAAGTTTAGTTAAGTGCTGCTTACAGTAAAATATGAAGTTGCAAAATGTCGGATCATTTGTATATTAGTACTGTAGCCTTGATAATTATTGTTGGTGTAATTGATTCCATTTAAATAATTTATTTACACAGTTTTTTTTCCTTTGTTTCTTTTAAATTGGGCGCTTTACAAATTTAGTACTCAGATTCCTAGATGTGCAAATGTTTTTTAAGAAAAGAAGTTGAACTAACTTGTTACAAATGAAACCTCAGTTTTACTATTGAGGAAGTTCCCAGGTGACATGGTTTTGGTTTTGGATGGGAATTCTGGGATGTCAGAATTCATGATTTGTGTTTATTTCTTTCACCAAATACATTTCCTTTTTATGTCTTGCAGTACTTCCCAAAAAAATGAGTGACTGCTGATTTTTCTAAACCCTCTTGTACATGATCAACTTCGTTTCTGAATTTAGGAGGTTACAAGAAAAGTTGTGTTTTTAAGTATAATTCATCACATGAAAGCAATTTACTATTAGCATCATAGTTTAACAATTTACAATGAGATATTGTTCTTTGTATAATTATATAGTATTTCCATACAGAGTGTTCCAAATTGATGTATACACTCTTTGAACTGTTATTTCTCCATAACAAAATGAGACAGAAATAGCTTTTTTTTTTTTTTTTTTATGATCCACAAGGCACTGCAAAAGCACATAAACATGTTCATCTTGACTCTGCCCAGTCTGTATATATACTGTTTGCTATGTTATACAAAACAAAACCTTGAAAATTTCACCACAAATAATCAAATACATCATCATAACACCAGAGGTAAAACAGACTTAAGAACAATAACACATAGAACTACACTTTATTCCAAAGGAGTTAGATATTCAGCAGTCACTCTGTATAATAAACTACCGGCCAATCTGAAAAACATAAAATCCATGCAGTGTTTCAAACTATCGTTGAAAGAAATTTTATTAAGTGATTCATATTATGATATAAGTGAATTTCTAGATACACTGTAGCTGGCCATATAATCGTATATATTTGTGATGCATTTTAAATGCTGTGTAGTTGTAGAGCCATGCAACTATATATATTTATGAGTTCATGCTTAGATCTTATTAATTACACTTGATGCAACTTATTTTTTATTTTTATACTTATATTATTTGTATTGTTCTAAATATTTGTATTGACGTATCCAATGTCATTGTATTGACTTAACGGATGAATAAAACTACTACTACTACTACTACTACTACTACTACTACTACTACTACTACTACTACTACTACTACTACTACTACTACTACTGCTACATAGATCTTCACATCTTTATAAACAATGGTGGCGAGATTATCATTCGAGGAACTTAAGTGGAAACTGAAGTGTTATTGGGAAGTGGAGAATGATGTTGAAGTGCAACGACATTGGATGGTTGAATTTGGGACACCATCACCAAGAAGGATAACAATAACAAGAATTTGAGACAAGTTTAAAGATGTTGGAATGGTGCAAGATATTTTGAAAGGTCGGTGCCAGAGAAAGATAAGTTGCATTGATAACGAGAGTACTGTTGCAGTCATGCAGGTTTTTGCATGAGGTTGGTATCAAGAAAAGCAGTGTTCATCGAATTTTGTGGGGCCAAAAATGGAAGCCTTAAATTCCGAAACTTTTCCACGCTCTGAATGAGGATGGTCCAGATAGGTGACTGCAATTTTGTGAGTGGTTCATGCAGAAGTGTGACGAAAGGGAAGATGTTCCAGACTCATTTGTTTGGTCAGGTAAAGCCACATTCAAACTGAGAGATCAAATTGAACATCCCTTCAATAACATTGCAATAGCAATAATCCAAAACATACGTCGCTCTGTCCAACATTGTTGTTGGGAGTGTACTGGGCATTTTAAACATCTATGGGCTTAAGAAATAAAACACAACAAAAATTTTATTTTTGTCTCATTTTGTTGCAGAGAAATATCAGTTCAAAGAGTGTATACATCGATTTGAGACTTTCTGTATTGTGGTCCTTGAAATGAGATTGTAATTGAAGAAATAACACAAATTAATAAGTTAATTGCACTGTATAACATTACATTATTGTAAACTTAGGAAATGTGCCCTGGTCTTCATCTTGTGGTAACCCACAATGTACAGATAGGGTCAGGTTTTTCTCTTGTCCAGGTATTCTTCTGCTTTTATCAGATTATTGTCAAATCTTAGTCTATGTCCTTATTTGCATTCAAGATTTGCAAAGTTATCATAGGAAGCAGTTGACAAGAAAACTTGTGAAATTGTGATAACTGTTGGAAAGCACTGAATTGGACAAAAGTTTGATTGTGTACAAGGACTTAATTTCCTTAGATGTTTCCTGATCTACATGTATTTAGGTCTTGCATGGCTCTTTGTTAATTTGTATTGGGGAAATTCTTCACAAATGGCTGGAATCAACTTATGAAATTTGACACATCTCAGAAGATATGCCAAACTTAACAAAATAAATACCAGAGTTACTGATTGGTCTTTAGATGCCAGCAGAAGATGTTTTACTTTAAGTCATACAAGTGAAATGAAAAGGCTCAAGGTCATGAAAGATGGGAATTTGTCTTAAACAAGGATTATTTCCCAAGCTTCCTAGAGGCTGAAAGTGTAACTGTGAATTTAATGATCATGTAGAAAAAACAAAAATACAAAATAGTAAACAAATGAACAATGGTAAAGATATAACCTCAGATGTTAAAAGGTGGCATAGTACAACACCAGCGATGAGGATTGGTGCTAGCAGACAACATTCATCCTTGTGTACAGTTCAATAAGTACTCATGTTTCAAAATATTGTCACGGATCGCATTGTTGTGTTGGAGTTGCAACAAGCCAGTGCCGGGTGCACATGGGCAGGAAAGAAAGAGACTGATAGTGGCGCACAGAGCTGGACACTTGCTGAGAGAAGGAGACGGAAGTCTGGAATGTTCCATCTTTCTCTTGCTGCTGCAATTGTTCTCAGAAAATCTACCATATTCTAGAACAATGACTGGGAGGTATAAATAGCAGCAAAGTGTGATGTACCGCAATGGAATCTTTTGTTAGTTTACGTTTCCGGAGTAACAAGACAATCTTGAAGATTATTTGTCAATGTCACGTCTTTTTGCTGCTGCAAGGGTTTACTGCAATAAAGAGTGTTTTAAATTTCTGCAAACAAGACTTTTAATTCTGTGAACCCACTAAGTCACAATATATGGCATTGCTATGGGAAGTTTGTGTTATCAGATGCTGTTTATGGAGACCTTTCACCTTCTATGATGACAGATATTGGGAGTAGTTGAACTACTTTGTTTATGAGGAGCACCCAGGACACTGCAATTGTGGTTACCAAGGAAATCATTGAAAAAGTCCATGATATTATTCTTGTTGTCAAACAAAAGTTCACAAATTGGCAGAAACCATAGGTGCATCAATGGGAATAGCAATTCATATTTTGCACAATAAGTGGGAGGTGATAAATCTGTTGGCCCTATGGGCGCCACGTTCACTCACAGTGGAGAACATGTGGGTGCAACTTTCAACTGTGAAGCTGTGCTTGGAGCATGTGAAATCCGAAGGTCTTTTTGCATTGAGTTGTCATCTATGAGACCTGGGTTCATCGTTACACTCCAGAAACCAAGCAACAATCAAAACAATGGCCTACTTCTGGAGAATCTGCTCCAAAGAAGGCGAAGATGGTCCCATTAGCTGTAAAAGTGATGACTACAATTTTTTTGGGATGCAAAGGGTGTTATTGATTTCTTGGAAAAACTAGTACTGGAGCATACTACAGTAGTTATTGGCCAAATTCAACAAGAAGTTGGAGACATGGCCCCATATGGTAAAGAAGAAAGTTCTGTTTCATCTCGATAATGCCCCAGCATGCTCATCTGGAGTTGCTGCCACCCCTTTGCTATATTCTCCTGTTCCCAATCATGAAGAAGTGGCTCACAAGAATAACATTTGGATCAAATGAGGAGCTCATATTGGAGACAGAGCTTGATAATTGTTTTTTGGAGAGGTTAAAAAAATGGCAGGAGTGTTACGAGGAGTGTATATCCCTAAAAAGGTACTATGTTGAGAAATAACTCTGTATAACTCCTAACTCGGTACTTATTGAACCGCCTCGTACACTTGTGTAGCAGCACTAAAATATTGCTACAAATTGAATTTGAGTTCCCCTCCCCTTTATCTTTGTGTAATACATAGAGAAACTGTAACTAAAGAGTTAGCTTTGTTTAAACAATTGAAGTAAGATCCTTTTTATCCTTTTGGTGTTATTTCTATTTAACCTGACACCCCCCCCCCCCCCCCCCCCCGCCCCTCCCTTACAGAATATTAATCCAGCAAATGCTGGTTCTTTAGTACACCAAATTCAAGTTAAGAGATTTACTCGCATATATAAATGATGTTGACTGGTTAGCAAAACTTTTTGTTCACTTCTTTTCCAAAGGCACTGCATGTGTTACCTTTTATTTTTTTATTTTTTTTTTTTTTCCAGGCCCAGAGCTGTAGCTGATCTGATTCCTTCATTTCTGTTTTTGTTTTCTGCACAGTGTTATGTTTTGTTTTGCATGAGATCCCTTCTTTTATTTGCAGATTGTGCCAATAGATAGGCTTATCAAAGGAAGGTTTCAAGATAATTTTGAATTTCTGCAATGGTTCAAAAAGTTTTTTGATGCCAACTATTCTGGTGCTGATTATGATGCCTTATCTGCACGAGGGGGGGAACAATTGGGAAGTGGGGGCTCATCTGCACCACGAGGTTCAGGGCCAGTCACAAAACGCTCAGCAGTTGCTCGGCCAGAATCTGCATCAACAAATTCTTCGCGACTATCTGGACGAATGGGTAATTAGTAACTTAATGCTGCTTTTTGCATGTGCATGTTGCTAATTAGATTTACGGGAAAGTACATATCTGTAGCATAGGTGGTAGTGTGTCTATGTTTTAGAGGTCCCTAGTTTGAATATCATTGAGTTATCTGGATAAGGTTGTTTCCGGGCATTTCCCGTATCCTGAAAGATGAATGTCTGGTAAATTTAAATTCTATGGACCCTGGACTCATCTGAACATCATTTCATTCATCATCTGATATGACTTAACGTTGGAGGATGTTTAAAAAATAAGACATTTACAGAAACATTATGCTATCTTTAGCTCTGCATATTATAACAATAACTTAAAGTGGTTTCTATTACATCTTGTCAACAAATAATTCTAGACATTTTCTATCAACAGATGGTATGTCAAACTTTTGTTAAGTTTTTTTTTGCTATCATTTATTTTGGTCAAGAGCAAATTTCTGTAACATTTTACTTATTGGGACTTGTACATTGCACAGACCAATCTATTTGATATTGAAGCTATAAACAGCAGAAGACTAAATCTCTCATTTGTTTTGAAAAAAAAAAGATCACTATGAAAAACAAATTTTATGTATCCTATTAGTGAATAGTTGCATCTAGTTTACCAAATAATGGTGGTGCTGCTCCTGGACAATCTTTCCACTCCTTTCTTTTCACAAAATATTAAGTTTAAATTCTGCACATTTTTCTGATCATAAAATAAATTTAAGAGAATAATGCAATCTGAAATTAAAGCAGCAATAATTTCTGTAACATCTTATGTAACAGCAAAATACTGAAATGTTATAGAACACTGCATTCTATAAATATAAAATATTTAAAATAAAGGAGTAGTACTTCAATGGATATTTTCTCTGCTGTTACAAGGTATTGAAACAGCTGACTTTCTGAAGAGTGGTAAAATTACATCAAAATTATCTGATGTAATGTCATATATCTTATAATACAAAACTTATGGAATACATCGAGATTTAACTGTATTGGAACACCACAGTGAAGCGAAATAATTATTAATTTATAGATGAGTCGTATTTATTACACATCTGCTTCACGTAAGTGACTCATCCATAAATTAATACTTATAGAATACGTTCCACAAATATGACAGTGGGAAAATCTACATCACACTCCTGGAATTACTGTACAATAAAACTTCTTTAACCTGGACATCTGGATAACACAGACCAGTTGTTGTTTGCTTGAATTCTCTTGACAGCGGGCAAATTCATTGCTTGGTACCAGGTTGGAAGAGAAACTTTGAGAAAGTCATGGAAAAAGTTGTGGCCTGGTGTGTGACTTGCCAGAAAACAAGATTGAAGAAGAAAAAATAAGTGTGCAAGAAGATTTTATAGGCATTTTTAAAAATATTGATGACTTTTGATGAAGACATTGACAATGATGGAGGTTATAAACCGATTTTTTGATGTTCCTAAAAAGAAATAGACGAATTGCCAGTAGTGTAGCATTTTTGGAATGAGAATCACAATATAGAACAAGAAATCCATTAATTAAATGATGATAAGGGTCAAACTACATTAAAAATGTGGGAAAAGATATTCTAAGGAAATATGAAGGAAAACAATTCAATTTCGACTCCACCTTTGAAGAGAACCCAAACTCCAAGTTCATCAAGATACCAACAGAGGTGCCCCTATCACCTCCAAGGAGTTTGCCAAACCAACATTCAATACCTATAGTCTACATTATTCTCTGTTTCATATAACCTTGCCCCGCTGATATGTATCACTCCGCGTTCAACTATCTTGCCCCTCGTCCTAATTGGCTAATGCTTTCGCGCCATAGGCCATAGGAGGTGCCTTCCCAACACATTGAAACCTGCAATAGACGTCATAACAATAGCCAGGAAGATAGAAATAAGAATATGAAGGCATGCAAAAATAATGAAGTTTATAATGAAACTGAGCAAGTTGAAACTGAATGAATGAGCAATGACAACTGAAACAAGTTTATAATGAAAGGCCTTCGACCTTTTCCCTGGGAATTTTTAAAACCAGCACACATACCTTGCAAAAATACTTGTCTTTCAGTCTGTAAAGTCGTGTCATGCCATACTTGTCGTGTGTCCTTCATTCACCCAAGTCTTGTCAAGGTAGTATATTTTGCGATTTGTACCCCAGTACAGTCTGATTGTCCTTAAATAATATCTTCGCCACACAGCAATATTGCCCCTGGAGTGGTAAGTTTTCCTGTTGTCTCAATTTCATGTCGCAATGTTCCTACGCATCTAACACTCACACCTGTAAGTTCAGGGCACAGCTGTTCGACTTCTCTCACTGACAGACGGATTCTTCTCTGTGAGTGCATTCAACACATGCAACACAATCCTTTTTTCACCAGTTTGTAAAGGTTTTCCCTTGCGATGCTTCAGTGAAAAACTGGCGGTGGACTCTCCATTATACATATAAGTACACGCGCAATAAACGATCAATAAAATAATTTAGCTCTAGCATAGCACACCGCCGAATGACGATATATGACTAATCCAGTTCATAACAAGGTCAGTGATAAAAGTCATATAAACAAATATGTCATCACTACAGCTAAATCACGTGCTATTGTGCCATGTGCTTGAGAGCAAAGTAACCTCCTCTTTTCTTTGTTAAAGAATTAACATGCATTTCAGATAAATCAACTCTGTTGCGTAATATATTTAATTAAAACGGTTACAAAAATATAAATTTGACAATTCTCTTCCAACATATAAAGACATATCACCATGTTAAATAACGAACTCATTTTTACCGCACAACAGTTTGCACCACAACAGCAGCCAATGAGATGTGATAAGGTCACGTGACCGTTAAAGAGATACAGGGCGAGCTTATGTGAAACAAGGATTAGTTGAGGATGATAGGAAGGTCCTAACAAAACATATTCTAGGTAAATACTAGTAACATATGGAGCATGGAGTACTAGTTTGACTCAAAATTATATTAAAATCTTTATTATTCTTATCAAAATCCTTAGTGTTACGAGCAAATGTCTTCATTGTCAAGTGTTCCAACATTATGTTTCCCAAATGGGAATAGTTCTGGACTGCTGCTAATGAGATGCATTTGCGTGCTTAGCATAACCTCTACTCTATTCATACTTACTTCTCTCTCTTGCACACTATCCCAGAGCATGCAAGTCTACTAGGCAATGGTTGTAAGGGAACCCAAACTAAGCTTTCCAAACTTTTGACACAGTTGTTTAAATCAAATTTGAACAAGCATGTTTGCATATTATGTATATGTTTTAACTACCATCATAATTTATGAATTACCTATATTTCTAATCCAATAAAATGCCATTAACTCATCCATATACTTTTTTTTTAATTAACATTAAGCATATCAGATCCATGTAACTGTCAATGTCACTTATGTCAAAAGACAATTCATCATTGTTATTGTCTTTATCTCTAAGTCTTGCAAATTTATTATGATAGGCTCCAAGTTTTATAATTTGCTATATTTTTCTAAAAGTCTTCTTGTAGTTTTTCTGCACGTCTTGTGGTTCTCCCAGTCTTGTGTTACCTTATCAATTTCTTTATAAGCCTTTAAAGTCAGTTTAAAGTGTTATTTCTGTTTGAACCTCTTTTTAAATGGAAGAACAACTGATTATATGCTGATTGAACTTGCTAGAGTAAATAAACACTGTCCCCAGTTACGAAGCAAACATATATGTATCAAATGTTGGCCCACATTTTGCAGATATATGTTCTACATGTTAACAGGAAGCAAACAGCTTGGCTTGTTCAGGGTATTTCTTTTAGCACATTGTGTCAGTAGTTTGTTTCAATTCTGAGAAATTACAAATATATGTGCATACATGGATGCCAACCAATCAATGTTCATGTTGCGATGTGTCCATATAATATGTTGGTATTTTATTTAGGGCAAATAGTATTTATTAGAGATGGATTCACTTAGCCCACTTAAGGGGAATGCAATATGACAACAGAGGATTCCTATTGGTTGTTCGGGTAGCGTTCAAAGACAAAAATCATCCCATTTGAAAGCCATAGTAGATACCAACCTGTTGACAAAATGCTGGAGTGCAAGTAAGTGCCAACTGCACAACATTAGATACCAACCTCTTATGAAAATACTCAAGTACAGGAGAAGGAATCTCTTCATTGCCAACAGCATAATGTTAGAAATGAATTGTGTGATGTTTAATGCTTGGTTTTACTACATGTGGCACTGCAGTTGGTGACACTGATGATACATAAGATGAAGATGTAGCACTGGTGGAATGAGATGGCGGGGGAAACTGGAGATGCTGGAGAAAAAGTGCCCCAGTGCTGTGTTGTCCGACACAAATATCATTTTGCGGTTGCCTGGGATCAAACCCGGGCCACCTTGGTGACATAACATAGATACCAGCCTCTTGTCAAAATACTCAAGAAGGAGTGGCTTCACTGCCAATTGCCTAACCAGCAAACATTGTATGTACCATATATGGTCATCTATAAAGTACTGCATGTTTCAATCTATAAAACCAAGCAGGAGCTAACGGCTTTAGGTTATAGTTACACTGCAGTTATTTACTGCACGCTGATGTCACATGATATTTGAGATTTGGCATGAAGACTGGACAAAACCTCAGTCTAAGAGAAGTATTTTTGTAGCAGACCTTCTATAAGCATTCGTCACATATCACCCTGACATCCTAATATTGTCATGATCTGGCTAGAGTGGATTAGGGATGGGATTCATAAAACTCATGCTTGCTAGGAAAGGTTGGGATTTGTAGGTAATTCAATGAAACACGTAAACATGGTTTAAATTCTAAGTGTATTAAATCAAAAATACAACAAACAGCAACGTTACCTTGCGCTCATAATGGTCAGAGACCAGGCACCTTACACACAATGCTCTTAGCTACAAAAATACATGTTTACTCTGTGATGGCTGGCGGGCTAAGAGAACTTAATCATCTTCATATCCAGTTACGTCTATGTCTCACAGAGGAACAACTGCTCACCAAAGAGGACAAGCTTTCAGGCGTATGAATGTAAGACAAAGGTAACCTGTACTCTAGTCATGGCATTAATCCTTGATTGGGCAAGTTATTCGGTTATATACATATGTTGCTCTTCCTATACTCCTTTATGTGCATTTAAATATAAGTGATTCGAATATTATGATAGTTAAGGCAGGCCATCCCTTTAGAGCTGAGCACCATGAGTTCAATTCCCAGAGACTGCAGTTCGATATACTTGTGATACGGGATGTAAATTAGTGTGGTGATATGAGGGGATGATTGATAGGGTTGCAGGATTTTTCTTCTTGCTCTTAAATACAACACTAAATAGGATTGAAATAAATACCGTATTGGCTTGGTCCAAAAATAAGATGCACTTTTAGCCTATATTTCCTTGTCTTCCCCCCCCCATTTTTCCAGCATAGGTAATATTGAATGATGAAATGGGTGAAAGGATGCTGAAATGAGCTCAGGTTCCAACATTTATCTTTCAAGTTAAGGGGAAAAAAAAACTTATCCAGATAACTTACCCTGAGCAAGATTCAATGGAGACCTCTTGAATGTGAGGCAGACTTGCTACACCCACACCACTTCTGGTCCTGATATCAAAGCCAAAAGGTTGGGTTGGTGCTTGTATTATATGGAGTGGATCAGATACTTGTCAAAGAGGGAACTAACTCACATTATGGGTGAACAGCCTGAGGTGAGGAAACCTAGAGAGAACCCATCCAGACATTCATATATGGAACAGTGATGTGTTAAGATGAGTTGGTACATCACTTTAGTTAATTGATGCAAATTGATCATTTCTTCACACTAGCAATATATAGGCTAAGGTTTTTGATAGATAAAAAGACTGTGGTTCAAATCCCTGCCATGGCATTGAATTTTTCATGTTGACTGTTAAACATCACTTGGTTTATTATATATTGTTTATTTTTTACTTGTTTATTGTTTTTTATGTATGAGTCAAATGGAGAATTTAATGTCATGATGGCAAGTTGGTCATGGTAGCTCAATGGGTAAGAGCGACTGCATGGAAACCAGAAGATCCGCGGTTCAAATCCCTGCCATGGCATTAAATTTTTCATGTTTATCTATTAAACATCACTTGTTTATTATATATTGTTTATTTTTTACTTGTTTATTGTTTTTATGTATGAGTCAAATGGAGAATTTAATGGCATGATGGCAAGTTGGTCATAGTAGCTCAGTGGGTAAGAGCAACTGCACGGAAACCAGGAGATCCGTGGTTCAAATCCCAGCCATGGCATTGAAATTTTCAAGTTTACTCTATCCAAAATCTTAAGCTATATACGGCTAGTGTGTAGAAATGAATAATTTCCATCAATTAACTAAAGTCACTTGTTTTATTTTCTGTTAACATCTGTTCCCATCTTCGGGATATATCCTGCTGGCTCATGTTGTTGCTGTTGGGTGTTGTCTATAATGGTGGCATCATGCGATGGTGGAATATACTTCCGGAGAGTACTTGGTGGCAGTAAATCAAAATTAAATGTTTTCCATTGTGTAAGGACTTTAATTAATTGAAGATAGCACCAAATTACTAAAGTACGTACAAAAGCATAGTGAACTCGTCATATGTGAGAGAATATACATAGAAAAACTTAAAAACCAACTAATGACCTTTGAAATCCTGCCAGAAGAGAACCCCACATTTAAATTTATCACAAAATCAACAGATGGCAGCAGCAACTCCAGAACTACCCACACCACTGGATCAAGCTTTAGTCGCATAAGAGCCAACGATGCAAACGGTGGTTCACGAAACATGTCCTCAATATAAGTACGTAAGTGAAGCTGATGTGTAATAAATATGACTCATCTATAATTTAATAATTATTTCGCTTCACTGTGGTGTTCCACTGCAGTTAAATTTCGATATAATGTTTAATGAATTTTGATTTATTGCCACCAAGTACCTTTTATATGATGCAGCTATAATAGACAACCATCACAACGGAAACAATACGGGTCAGTTGGACATGATCCCAAAACATGTTAACAGAGATTAAAAAAAGTGATGTTAGTGTTACTGGACTGACTCATCTTAAGTAAATACACCCAGACGTAGTTTGTCCACCAAAAATCTCGCCTACTGCTACCGCTCCGTTTTACATAGCTATACTCATTTACAATAGTACAATTAGCATCAGATATCATATTATGCATAATGGAAACTTTTTCCTGCTATTTGGCATTAAGTGTTCACTGATGTTTCATTAGCTTTTATGTAATTCAGTTTTAGACAGAAGCTGCTTATCAGCAAGAAAGCTTGTTGTTTGCTATGACGGTTTAGAGAAATTATTATCAAGATAGTGCATTGTGCATCAAACTGGAGTTGTTGATCCCAAAATCACAACTAGTATGCTGCTAGAACTATGTATTTAAAAATAAAAGTAAATCCATGATGTGACAGCCCAAATTAGGTGTGAGCCTGCCAACTCAACTGCCAGCCTTTATGCCCATATAACACAAGGCAGAGCAGAGGTGGGCGATGATCCAACTGAAACAGGGAGGAGATGTGGTCAGCATCACGGCACCTCCAGCCAGAACTATGTACACAAGGCAGAGGTGGGCGATGATCCAACTGATACAGGAGGTGATGTGGTCAGCATCTCGGCACCTCCAGCCAGAACTATGTACACGAGGCAGAGGTGGGCGATGATCCAACTGATACAGGAGGTGATGTGGTCAGCATCTCGGCACCTCCAGCCAGAACTATGTACACAAGGCAGAGGTGGGCGATGATCCAACTGATACAGGGAGGTGATGTGGTCAGCATCACGGCACCTCCAGCCAGAACAATGTACACGAGGCAGAGGTGGGCGATGATCCAACTGATACAGGAGGTGATGTGGTCAGAATTTCGGCACCTCCAGCCAGAACTATGTAGACAAGGCAGAGGTGGGCGATGATCCAACTGATACAGGGAGGAGATGTGGTCAGCATCACGGCACCTCCAGCCAGAACTATGTACACAAGGCAGAAGTGGGCGATGATCCAACTGATACAGGAGGTGATGTGGTCAGCATCTCGGCACCTCCAGCCAGAACTATGTACACGAGGCAGAGGTGGGCGATGATCCAACTGATACAGGGAGGTGATGTGATCAGCATCACGGCACCTCCAGCCAGAACTATGTACACAAGGCAGAGGTGGGCGATGATCCAACTGATGAAGGGAGGTGATGTGGTCAGCATCTCGGCACCTCCAGCCAGAACTATGTACACAAGGCAGAGGTGGGCGATGATCCAACTGATACAGGGAGGAGATGTGGTCAGCATCACGGCACCTCCAGCCAGAACTATGTACACAAGGCAGAAGTGGGCGATGATCCAACTGATACAGGAGGTGATGTGGTCAGCATCTCGGCACCTCCAGCCAGAACTATGTACACGAGGCAGAGGTGGGCGATGATCCAACTGATACAGGGAGGTGATGTGATCAGCATCACGGCACCTCCAGCCAGAACTATGTACACAAGGCAGAGGTGGGCGATGATCCAACTGATACAGGGAGGTGATGTGGTCAGCATCTCGGCACCTCCAGCCAGAACTATGTACACAAGGCAGAGGTGGGCGATGATCCAACTGATACAGGGAGGTGATGTGATCAGCATCACGGCACCTCCAGCCAGAACTATGTAGACAAGGCAGAGGTGGGCGATGATCCAACTGATACAGGGACGTGATGTGGTCAGCATCACGGCACCTCCAGCCAGAACTATGTACTTATGGCAGAGGTGGGTGATGATCCAACTGATACAGGGAGGTGATGTGGTCAGCATCTCGGCACCTCCAGCCAGAACTATGTACACATGGCAGAGGTGGGTGATGATCCAACTGATACAGGGAGGTGATGTGGTCAGCATCACGGCACCTCCAGCCAGAACTATGTACTTATGGCAGAGGTGGGTGGTGATCCAACTGATACAGGGAGGAGATGTGGTCAGTATCTCGGCACCTCCAGCCAGAACTATGTACACATGGCAGAGGTGGGTGATGATCCAACTGATACAGGGAGGTGATGTGGTCAGCATCTCGGCACCTCCAGCCAGAACTATGTAGACAAGGCAGAGGTGGGCGATGATCCAACTGGTACAGGGAGGTGATGTGGTCAGCATCTCGGCACCTCCAGCCAGAACTATGTAGACAAGGCAGAGGTGGGCGATGATCCAACTGGTACAGGGAGGTGATGTGGTCAGTATCTCGGCACCTCCAGCCAGAACTATGTACACAAGGCAGAAGTGGGCGATGATCCAACTGATACAGGGAGGAGATGTGGTCAGCATCTCGGCACCTCCAGCCAGAACTATGTAGACAAGGCAGAGGTGGGCGATGATCCAACTGATACAGGGAGGAGATGTGGTCAGTATCTTGGCACCTCCAGCCAGAACTATGTAGACATGGCAGAGGTGGGCGATGATCCAACTGATACAGGGAGGAGATGTGGTCAGTATCTCGGCACCTCCAGCCAGAACTATGTACACAAGGCAGAGGTGGGCGATGATCCAACTGATACAGGGAGGAGATGTGGTCAGTATCTCGGCACCTCCAGCCAGAACTATGTACACAAGGCAGAGGTGGGTGATGATCCAACTGATACAGGGAGGTGATGTGGTCAGCATCTCTGCACCTGCAGCCAGAACTATGTAGACAAGGCAGAGGTGGGCGATGATCCAACTGATACAGGGAGGAGATGTGGTCAGTATCTCGGCACCTCCAGCCAGAACTATGTAGACAAGGCAGAGGTGGGCGATGATCCAACTGATACAGGGAGGTGATGTGGTCAGCATCTCGGCACCTCCAGCCAGAACTATGTACACCAGGCAGAGGTGGGCGATGATCCAACTGATACAGGAGGTGATGTGGTCAGTATCTCGGCACCTCCAGCCAGAACTATGTACACGAGGCAGAGGTGGGCGATGATCCAACTGATACAGGGAGGTGATGTGGTCAGCATCTCGGCACCTCCAGCCAGAACTATGTACACGAGGCAGATGTGGGTGATGATCCAACTGATACAAGGAGGTGATGTGGTCAGCATCTCGGCACCTCCGGCCAGAACTATGTACACAAGGCAGAGGTGGGCGATGATCCAACTGATACAGGGAGGTGATGTGATCAGCATCTCGGCACCTCCAGCCAGAACTATGTACACGAGGCAGAGGTGGGCGATGATCCAACTGATACAGGGAGGTGATGTGGTCAGCATCACGGCACCTCCAGCCAGAACTATGTACACAAGGCAGAGGTGGACGATGATCCAACTGATACAGGGAGGGGATGTGGTCAGCATCACGGCACCTCCAGCCAGAAGTATGTACACAAGGCAGAGGTGGGCGATGATCCAACTGATACAGGGAGGAGATCTGGTCAGTATCTCGGCACCTCCAGCCAGAACTATGTACACGAGGCAGAGGTGGGCAATGATCCAACTGATACAGGGAGGTGATGTGGTCAGCATCACGGCACCTCCAGCCAGAACTATGTACACAAGGCAGAGGTGGGCGATGATCCAACTGATACAGGGAGGTGATGTGGTCAGCATCACGGCACCTCCAGCCAGAAGTATGTACACAAGGCAGAGGTGGGCGATGATCCAACTGATACAGGGAGGAGATGTGGTCAGTATCTCGGCACCTCCAGCCAGAACTATGTACACAAGGCAGAGGTGGGCGATGATCCAACTGTTACAGGGAGGTGATGTGGTCAGCATCTCGGCACCTCCAGCCAGAACTATGTACACAAGGCAGAGGTGGGCGATGATCCAACTGATACAGGGAGGTGATGTGGTCGGCACCTCCAGCCAGAAAGTTGGATTCTAGACCAGCCAGAACTATGTACACAAGGCAAAATATTTATATAAATGCTAATCTCTTGTCTCAATCTAAATCTGGCATATTTTTTGGCATTAAACTTTTTTTCCTTGAAATTTTAAATGTAAGTAGACTGTACTTATAATTAAAACATCTGTATATATTTGTATTTATTGTTGAATATCAATATAACATGAAAACAAGGGGAAGAAAACAATACTAAAGAATAGATTGTTATTAAGCATTTTGCATATCTGCAAAGCAATGCATTTAAGGCATAAGTAAAATTGTTTTTCCAAAGAGAAAATTGTCTTGTCTCTCAGTTCATCCCTGCTCCCTCTTTCCAAGAATCTGTGAAGCGGAGAAACTTAAACATATTAATATGAAAATTGTGGATACCTTATTAAACTGAAGGTGTTTTATTCCAGTACCAAAGGCACAACCTGTCATGAATCGTCCAGTCCAGAACAGAGTTGGGAGTGGACCCACTCCACGTGTTGATGCCTCAAAAATTGAAGAACTCAATACTCGGGTAAGACATCTTAACTTAAAACTGTTTATCGAGATTTAACTGTATTGGAACACCACAGTGAAGCGAAATAATTATTAATTTTTAGATGAGTCGTATTTATTACACATCTGCTTCACTTTCGTACCTATTTTGAGGACATGTTTCGCAAATCATCGTTTGCATCTTCGGCTCTTATACGACTCTTATGCAGTCGCATAAGAGCCGAAGATGCAAATGATGATTTGCGAAACGTCCTCAAAATAGGTACGAAAGTGAAGCAGATGTGTAATAAATACGACCCATCTAAAAATTGATAATTAAAACTGTTTATTTATGGAAGTAATGCAATTATAGATTATATTTTGACTTTGTGGGTTCGTGAAATGAAAAGTCCAATTTCACCGCTCAAAACTGTTCTTTATTTCCACCGACTTACAGTTAAACACTTGCCAATTACGCAGAATTGCGTACTGCACACAATTACAATTCACCAGTTCGTCCGTTAAAATTTCACTTGTACTCGCGATTACATCAACTCCGATACTCATACACAGTTACGTACAGTCTTCCGTTGCACAGTCTTTCGTTCATTAACACGTCACTGACTAACACTGCCTTCTTACACCAAGAACTGTCCTCACTCACACTAAACTTCCGACTAGCTGCAGCCCTTTTTATAGGCATCTTGCCGTCTTCTCGGCTTTTCTTGTTCCCAGGCGAAGATTCCAGTAGATGAAAGATCCCGTAATTTCCAGAACAGGTGGAAGAGAAACAGACCGCACAATCATGTTTTTTTTCCCCCAGCCATCCCTGTCACCACTATAAGACGGACGAGGGGGAGGCGTGGCTAACACGGACCTCCCCTGTCTTCCGCTCTCAGCTGCTTCCATAGGGTGTTCCAAAGCCCGGGTGACACTGCTCCCTCCTCAAAGCTGTTCGCCCCGAACAGCACCATCGTAGCATGCCAGGCGGTCCAGGTGTACCACCAGCATCTGCCCGGAGTCTGAGCCAGAAGTAGCGCTGCCGTAGTTTGTGAATCATACGGTTCGTTCCCAGGTGTCCTCCTGAAGTACCGGCGTGCACTTCCTCCAAGACTTCCGGGACCTCACTCTGGGGGAGTACCAACTGTTCTCTCTGCGCCTTCCCATCGGGTGACTCCCATACCCGGAACAGCACGCCCTCTCTGGTCTTCAACGAGTCCCATTGGGCCCAGTACGAGTTGTAGGTGGCGCTCCTCGGTGCGATGTCCTCCCAGGTTGGTCTTGTCCCTGCCTCCACCTCCCTCAAGAGTGGCCCCAAGTCTGCGTCCGCCAGCTGCTCCCTCCTCAGGCCTGCGCTATCCCAGCCTTCAGCAGGCACTGCCACAACTACTCGGACTGCTGCGGCACGCTCCTTCTCTTCCACTCTTGTGCACTGGCCGCACTCTACTGGACAGGGTCTTCGGGACATGGCGTCTGCGTTACCGTGGCTCTTCCCTCTACGATGTTCCGTGGTGAAGTCGTACTCCTGCAGCCTCTGGACCCAACGTGCTGTCTGGCCTTCCAGGTTCTTAAAGGTCAATAGCCAGGTTAGGGCGGAATGGTCAGTCCTCAGGTGGAATGGCTGACCGTACAGGTACTTGTGGAAGTGCTCCAATGTCTTTACTACCGCCAGTAACTCCCGTCGGGTGACGCAGTAGTTCTTCTCTGCCTTGGATAGCGTCTTGCTGTAATAGGTTATCACCCGCTCATGGCCGTCCTGGATCTGCGATAGGACACCTCCAATGCAATGTTCGCTAGCGTCGGTGTCCACCATGAAGGCGCCACCTGGTTGTGGGAGACCCAAAATTGGAGCACTGCACAGGGTTTCCTTCAGGTGCTGGAAAGCGTCTTCGGCGTCCTCCGTCCACACATAAGGTCGGTGTTCCTCTGTCAGGCGGGTGAGGGGTTTGGCGATGTCGGCCTTTTCCTCTAAATCATTAAGGCGGTCGTCTACTTGACCCATCCGCTTGCCCAGATTCGTGACGTCATCCCTCACGCCGGCCAACCGTTCCTCAAATTCGGCGGCGAGAGCCTCGTTCGCCACCTTCATTTCCGTGGCCAGACGGTTGTTCGCTGCTCTCATTTCTGTGATTAACTCGGCCTTCATTTCTTCCATCTTCTTGGTGATGTTGTCGTTAGCCGTCTTCGTTAGTTTCAGTTCCGCAGCCAGTTTGTTATTTGTAGTCTCCAGCTTCGCGGCCAGGCTGTTATTTGCCGCTTCCGTTTTTGTTGTTAATTCGGCCTTCATTTCTTCCATCTTCCCGGTGATGTTGTCGTTGGCCGTCTTCATTTGTTTCAGTTCCGCTAAAATCTTTTCTAATGCTGCCTCCATTGTGTTATGTCGCACTCCTGACACCAATTGTGACTGTGGGTTCGTGAAATGAAAAGTCCAATTTCACCGCTCAAAACTGTTCTTTATTTCCACCGACTTACAGTTAAACACTTGCCAATTACGCAGAATTGCGTACTGCACACAATTACAATTCACCAGTTCGTCTGTTACAATTTCACTTGTACTCGCGATTACATCAACTCCGATACTCATACACAGTTACATACAGTCTTCCGTTGCACAATCTTTCGTTCATTAACACGTCACTGACTAACACTGCCTTCTTACACCAAGAACTGTCCTCACTCACACTAAACTTCCGACTAGCTGCAGCCCTTTTTATAGGCATCTCGCCGTCTTCTCGGCTTTTCTTGTTCCCAGGCGAAGATTCCAGTAGATGAAAGATCCCGTAATTTCCAGAACAGGTGGAAGAGAAACAGACCGCACAATCATGTTTTTTTTCCCCCAGCCATCCCTGTCACCACTATAAGACGGACGAGGGGGAGGCGTGGCTAACACGGACCTCCCCTGTCTTCCGCTCTCAGCTGCTTCCATAGGGTGCTCCAAAGCCCGGGTGACAATATCAGGTGTAGGGGTCAAACTCTTCAAAACAAAGGAGTTTTTTTAGAGGTACTAGGTATTATAGCGCTGCTGGGAAAGTTACCATGGATTTATCTTTAACAGAAACCTCTAAGATAACGCACTGATTATTCTTGTAAGAGTGAGAGGTGTACTGACTTGCCTCTCGGTCGTGTGCTAAGCGCCAATGAACGCATCACTTCAGCCAATGGAATTCGCAGGGATCACAAATGACAGATGTATGTTTACTCCACATTGAGTAATCAGTGTGTTATCTGAGAGGTATCTATTACCAAAGATAAATCCATGTTAACGGTTCGAGCAGCGCAGCTATAGTTATGTACAAAAAATATTAATGTTAGCCTCAGTAGCGTAGATGGTAGCATGTCTGCCTCACGCTCAAGAGGTTTTCAGTTCGAATCTTGTTCAGGGTGAGTTACCTGGATAAGCTTTTTCCCGGGGTTTTCTCTTATCATGAAAGACAAAGGTCAGGTAACTCTAAACTCTATGGACCCTGGACTCATTTGAGCGTCATTTCAGCCATTTCATTCATCGTCCGATATGACTTAACATTGGAGGGCAAAAATGTGAAAAATAAATAAAATATATACATACATATATTTAAAAATTTTGAAATATGTAACAAAACCATTAAAATATCAGAAATATGTAACATCATAATATCAAAAAAATAAAAATGAGCAAAATAAAAATGACACTTTCTTAAGAGTCACCTTGTTAGAACAAGGTAGATATTATGATCTGGAGTTGTGAATAACTCAAACTTGAAACTATATGCTCTTATTTTTTTTTTTTAAATTATGGCCCACATAACAATATACATTCCAGGATATTTGTCTTTTGGATCTTATATAGGAACCTTGCTTGTGCCTGCCAGACAGTTGTTGACAGAGTTTAGTTGTGATCTTTTATGAGTTTTTTCGAAATTCAAGTCACTAAAGCTTTTCCTTTGATTTTGAAAACATGGTATAGATATGTTGATGATATTTTTGCTATTGTTCCTGAAAAACAAATTAATGATGCTTTAAAATTACTAAATTTACAAGATAAAGCTATAAAATTCACATTAGAAACTGAAATTAATGGATCACTTCCTTTTCTAGATTTGAAAATAATAAGAAATAACAAATTAGATTTTGGTATTTATAAGAAATCTACTCATATTGATAATTACATAGAAAATAAAAGTTTTAACCCTTTTTCACATAAATTTGCTGTTTTTAATAGTTTTGATTTATAGATTAATAAACATACCCCTGAATAAATAAGAATTTAATAAAGAATATAAACATATTATTAATACTGCTTTAATTAATGGTTTTAATAAAGATTTTATACAAAAGAAAATTGAAAAATTTAAATATCAAAAAAGTATTAATGATATTTCTTCTCTTAAAAAAATAAAAGATGATTATAAATTTAAAAAATTTATTGCCATCCTTGGCTTAATAAACATTTTCAAATTTTTTTTTAAAGAAGTTGGTATAACTTTAGTTCCTCAAAATAAATATAGTATTAAAAATTTATTAAAAATTTATTAAAAATTTATTACAATTTTCTAAAAAAAAGATAAAATTCCTAATAATAAAATATCTGATATTTATCATTTAAATTGCTTAGATTGTGATCAGGTTTATCCTGGAAAGAAGAAACGTAGTTTGGAAACCAGAAAGAAAGAACATTTTCGTAACATTAGATATAAACAAATTGATAAATCGGCTGTAGCAGATCATTTTTGGTCATTTAACCATGAAATAAATCCCGAAGTTAAATTATTAAAACAATTAAATGGTCCCATAGATTTAATAGTTTAGGAAAAAATACTTATTTTAAAAAATAAAAATCGCGTAATGAATTTTGACATACCGGCAGTTGATTCTGTTTTTAGGTTTGTTTCATCTTCAGATGTTGGTAATACGTAAATACGTAAATGCATGGTATCCTTGACAACGAAGTGTGTTGACTGAAGATGTGGGCAAATGTCCATGAAATTAATTTTGCAAAAACATAATAGAAGTATTGTCATCGGCTTCTTAAGTTAAGTGGAGAATATTTACTAAATATTTTTATTTGTGTAGAGTTTAGTTGTGTTTTGTTCTAAGTGTCTTCAAGTATAACATTGTGCTATTCTTGCAGCAGCTGTTACCATTGTTGGTTGCTGGACATAGAATGGTGAACAGCTTCAACCAGGTTCAAATAGACTCAAAGAAATATCCTAAACAACTATTCTCAGGGAATGACAATACAAACTATTATGCATGGGCATTTAGATAATTAGAACAAAATCTTCAATACGTTTGGCATCAAATTAGCTCCTTAAAACATATACAGGTTGAACAGCTACTCAAAAAGTCTCAGATATACTTGATCAAAAATTTAGCAGATCAACTGCAAAAATTGCGAGAAATGCTGCATAGAGAACATCAGTTGCTGTATCACACTTGATCTGAGAACCCTGCATTGGTGAAACCACAAAATTATTAACTGATTTGTCATCAGTAATACTGAATATTTGCGACAAAATATTGACTGTCAAAAATTTGGATATTGTAGATTTTGAAGTCCTGCCAATAAGAAGTTTGTAAAGGTAGTCAGACTGAAAAATTCAATGCCATAGGCGGGATTTGAACCATGGATGTTCCAGTCTCTGTCCAGCTGCTCTTTACCATTTAGCTGCCATGGCCAATATACCAACATGACATTAAATTATTTTAGTTAATTGATGGAAATTAATCATTTCTTCATACTAGCTGTATATAGCTAAGGTTTTTGGTAGTCAACATGAAAATATTCAATGCCATGGCTGGGATTTGACATGACATTAAACTATCCATCTGACTCATTTATTTCCCTGGTAAATCACTAGGAGCTCTCGGGTTCGAGATACACCATTTGTGTGATGGCAAGTTGGCCATGGTAGCTCAATGGGTAAGAAAGACTGGACGGAAACCCGGAGATCCGTTGTTCAAATCCCAGTCATGACATTGAATTTTTTATGTTGACTCCATCAAAAACCTTAGCTTATGTATGGCTAGTATGATGAAATGATTAATTTCCATCAATTAACTAAAATAATAAGAGTTAAATGTTGAAGCCTGGGACTCAAGTACTTAACGATAGTAAGTCGCCACAAACAGTGTATCTCGAATGCAGGAGCCCCTAGTGGTTTATCAGGAAATATGAGTTAGTTGGAGAGTTTAATGTCATGACAGCAAGTTGGCCATGGTAGCTCAATGGGTAAGAGCGACTGGATGGAAACCTGGAGATCCATGGTTCAAATCCCGGCCATGGCATTGAATTTTTCAGTCTGACTCTATGACATTAATGCCCGATTTCACCAACAGATGTTAAAATCGATGTTAACAAATGTAACGCAACAATTGTCACAGCACTAACACTAATCTAAAATTTCTTGCATTTCACCAACCTGTTTTCTGAATATGTTAACAAACCTGTGTTAATGCCAAGAAACTTGTAAATATCACAGCATGAGTCGTATTATTTTCTGAACGTACTGTGATGCTCTTTTGCTTTCATTTTTGTGTGCACAAGCTGAAAAATGGTGGATGAACAAAATCATAAATAAAGCCGTGAGACAAATTTCTCATCAATGGAGAAAGAATTGCTAATTGAATTGGTGACGAAGTGTAAGGATATCATGGAAAATAAGAGGACGGATGCGGTGAATGTAAAAGAGAAAGATGTTACGGGAAAAATATTGGAAACAAATTTAATTTAAATGCATGTGTCACCACTACAAGCACTACTACAACTTGTCAGTATTACGTAAATTTAAAACAAGAAGCGAAGAAGGGCAAGTGACTTCAACGTTTCAAGACGGGAGGTGGACAATATATTATCCACATAATTCAGTGAATTATAAAATCACAAGGTTATTAATACTTGAAGCAAAGGCGAGATTGCCATATTCCTTTCGATGCATGTTCTAACCTCTCTTGTACTTCTGCAGTAACCTTATAGCAACATGCTTCAACAGTCTATACCTCCGTAAAAAAGTTTCTTCCGGCTAGCTCCTTAAAATCACTTCTCCTCATAGGCCGTACTCTATTGCGAATGCCATTTAGACGGTCTTAAATATACCAAATCGACATCAACAGCTGAGTTCATGCTCGCCATCTTGACTATTTACAATTGTTATTTATTTTCAGTTCAGTATAGTGTTAAATACACAAAAGAACCATGTCATATGAATTTATACAGATTGTATGATACAAATGAGGTACTAACTAGACTATTAATAAATTAATCCACACTATTATAGCCTTAGTCAATTTAAGAACACAGCTATACAGGTTGTGTGATAAATAGAATACTAACTTGCTTTAATAAATCCATACACACTAATAATAATAAAATAATAATAATAATAATAATAATAATAATAATAATAATAATAATAATAATTATAATAATGATGATGATGATGATAAGGACTTAACATCAGAAATTTGGCTTGTTAGTTTAACAAGAGATTTAACAAGAGTGTTACGCTAACACTTGTTGGTGAAATGCAATTTTTGTTTTAACTATTGCTAAACTCGTGTTAAGTCTTAACATCTGTTGGTGAAATCGGGCATAAGTTCTCCAACTGAGTTGTATTTTTCCCAGTAAATCACTATGAGTTCTCAAACACATGAGACAACACGAGTTAGTTGAATTTAATGTAATGTTGGCATGTTGGCTATGGTAGCTCAATGGTTAACAGCAGCTGGATGGAGACCAGAAGATCTGTGGTTTAAATCCTGGCCATGGTATTGAATTTTTCAGTCTGACTCTACCTTTCCATACTTTGTCCTACACATAGCTAGTGTGAAAGAGCAATTAATTTCCAATAAGGAGTTTATCACCAGGACCCTGATAAAGCTTAGTAAGTGAAGTGTTTCTGCTTGTCTAGGGTTATCTTTCTTTTAAAAGGTGATCCAAATCTAATATTGTATTGTTCTGCAAATGTATGTGGTAGGGTATGTTGGAATTTGTTTTAAATTAGGGGTTAATACATTGCACAGGGCGGGTGTCATAATAATAATATTTATTTTTTTTGCCATTAAGCTTAAATACAGCAATAGGCAATGTCAATACAATACAATTTAACAAAATAATATAAGTAGTAGAGAAAGTACAATCTTGCATTCACATAGTCATTTAACAAAATTATTACAAAAAGAAGTAAGTATATTTTGTATGTATCAGCCTGACTACAGAGGTAACTAAATACATTAACCTTAATACAGCCATGGCAAGTCTAAAAAATATGTGCAACAATACAATTTAATGAACAATTCAAACAATCAATGAACAATACAATTAAAATATTACCATAAACAGCAGAGTGAGTAGAAACTTATAAGTTCAGTGTGACTGCTGGGGTGACATAACCTGTATTATAATTTTTTTTGTCGAGCTTTACAGCAATAGATGTCAGAAGATACAATACAGATTACAACGTTCAGTGAGTAGGTGACACTATTTACAATTGAGATGCATTTTCAAAAAATTCCTGTAGGGAGTAGAATGGGTTGATTAATAATCTGTTATAAAGCCTATGTTCAAAACTGTTATTTGGCAATTGAGTTACATAATCTGGAAGTGCATTATACATTCTTATACCTAATATTTCAAAACTAATATGTGATTTTGCAAGCCTATGATAAGGTGTATCAATTTGGTTTGTATACCTAGTATTATATTTATCAATATCCTGTCTATAGTTATCAGATAAGTTCTTTTTTATATAAATTAGGACGGTATAGATGTATAAGTTTACTACTGTCATTCTTAATTTAATAAATAATGGCTTACAATGTGCGAATTTGTCTGTATCAGATATAATATGGATAATCTTCTTCTGCAATAGTAGGATATTACTAGCGTGGCTACTACTACCCCAAAGTAAGATACCATATAATATAATGCTATGAAAAAAAGCAAAGTAAGCAGATCTAATGTATGTATTTGGTACACAGCTTTTTAAGTTTTTGATAAGATATATAACTCTTGAGAGCCTTGTAGTGATGTAATTAATATGTGGTTCCCAGGAGAGTTTAATGTCAACTATTACACCCAAAAATTTGACTTCTTTAGTGTCATTTGAACTTGTCAGGTCCCTTAAGCGAAATACAAGTTGTTGTTTTCTTTTCATTAAGCAAGAAGCCATTTGCCCTAAACCAAATGTCTGCCTGCAGTTTTAAGTCCTGCAACGTCTGAGCTGGTATTAAAGAAAGTAGTGTAATCTGCATATAATATTGTATGGGTATTTACAAAGGAGGGCAAGTCATTGATCATTAGTGCAAAAAGTAGAGGCCCCAGAACAGAACCTTGTGGCACCCCCCACTTTTTCTGTCATTTTCGATCTCTCACTACAGACACACACGACTTGATAGCGATTACTTAAGTATGACTGAAAAAGTTTCAAGGCTGTATCACCTATACCATAAAATTTAAGTTTATTTATAAGGTGTGTGTGGTGGAAAGTCACTTTACACTGCCTTTGAAGTTATATAGTTATGTACAGCTTTCCGCCTCCTGTCTAATTGCTCATCTGGAACAGCATCCAGGTCACCACCTGACAACTCATTAACAGAGGTAGGATGAAAACATTTCCCTGGGGAACATTGAATTGATGCTTCTACAACAGCTTGAGTTTTGATTAAGTTCTCACTCACTCACTCGCTCAGTCACTCTGTTGCTCGTCAGAACACTTCTCATGGCATAAGTGTGTTTCTCCCACTGCAATGAAGTTGGACATGACAATGGTGCTTTGCCAAAATGCACCACAGAATTGTTGTGGATACACTGTACTGTTTATTTTGTGTTTCAACATTTGTGGACTCAACACATAAGCCACCAAATGCTCTCAACATTAAAAGGACTCGTATCAGCCATTTTTGACTATTGTTGCATATTGTTTCCATTATTACCATAAGCATTGTTAGACTTATTGGCTTATTCAGTATTAGTGTTCATAGAATATTGATAATCATATTTGTATTACACATTTCCTTCCTCCTTTGCTTCATAGAACTAGAGTAAGGCAGTGTTAAGGGACTTTCTATACACACTATGTAAAAAATGCTGAACATTTGCACTACAATTGAATATTTTATTTCATTTCACTTAGTAATTTATTTCATATGAAATAGCTTCGCTTTTAACTACTAATAACCTGTAGTAATAAGCAGCTTTTTCACAATTATTTTTCAGTGTTTTAACACAGAATTTTGACATCGTTAGAATCCATTGCCCCACACTAAACATTTGCATCTGTTCTCATGGAATATTTTCTCATTTTTTTGAAAGTAAAACATGCTATCATAGTTTCAGTGAAGCAAATGGTGATTTAAGTGTCATTACTTATAGATCAGTGTTATCATTATAGAACATTGGCATAAATGCTGCCTTTAATGTTATTAAATTAAATTGTGTGGTAGCATTGATTAGAGACTAAGAGAGTCCACAAAGAAAGAGGAAATGTGCTTTAGGCCTTTAATGATAAATCATTGAATATCTGGTTCACTTGGTTAGGTGCTGGTCACAGCTCAAATCAGTAGTTTTTAAGTGTGCTTAGAAGCAACATCCCCATTTCAGTATATTTACTGCATATAAAGGAACTCTGCGGTTTGAAATTCTGGCACTAATATGATCAATAAATAAAGTATTTATTTACACTCTTCAGTTGTTTTGTTAATGCATTCCACAAGAACAGGTAGTTCCCAGGACACTTGACAGTGCACATCTTTTATGGTCTAATGGAAGCAGTCCATTTATTTGTACTGCATCCAAAGAAGGATGTTTGTTATGGTAAAGTATATATAGAGTTGTTTTGTTCTAGTTGGTTGACATGAAGCTGACAATTGATGGATTAGAAAAGGAGAGAGACTTCTACTTCGGCAAGCTGAGAGATATAGAAGTCATGTGTCAAGAAAACGATAATGATCAAAATCCAATAATCCAGAAGATTCTGGATATTCTGTATGCTACAGAGGTAAGATTTACTTTATTTTTATTTAAGTAAGAGTTTATTACTCCAGCTGTTTGTTACAAAGAAATACAGTCAATGTTGGGCAAGTGAAAATGAAACACAAAATACGAGGTACGTCCAGAAAGTAAGTTCTGTTTGGTAATAAAACTAAATTGTGTACAGATACAGAAAAATGATTTATTGCACAAAATTCTACAACTCTTAAACTACTTTTCCACATAACTGCCAAAATTTTGCAGGCATTTGTCATAGCGAGGCACAAGTTTTTGTATACCTTCTTCATAGAAGTTTGCCGCCTGTGTCTTCAACCAGTTGGAAACATTTTCTTTCTGCTCTTCGTCATTGTTGAAGTGTTGACCGCCAAGGAAAGATTTGAGATGCAAAAACAGATGAAAGTCGCTAGGAGCGAGGTCAGAGCTGTACGGGGAGTGGTTAAACATATCCCAGCCAAATCCCTGTAGGATGTTTTTCGTAGCATTTGCAGTGTGTGGTCGTGCGTTGTCGTGAAGAAACACACCTTTCGACATCGCAAATTTGCCGAAAAATTTCAACTGGTTTCACTTTCCTAGCATTCAGAAAACGAATGATTTTCAATCAACACCGACATTGTAAACAAGCACAACAAAGCGTAGAGGGCTGACAGCGATCTCACAATGGTGTGCGTTTCTTCTCCTTGATACAGAGCGTCTACTGCGCATGTGCGGAACTGTGATCACAGCGCTGCAGCAGAGATAAATTGAAACAGAACTTACTTTCTGGATGCCCCTTGTATTTATAGTGGTAAGAGACAGCAAAGATACTATGTATGGATTTATGAGAAATAAAATATGTAAGTTTAAAGAAAAGAATAAGTACAAATGTAAAGGCAGATTATTTACACTCATTAGCCAGAAAGTGTTGAACTGAGTAAAAGCAGTGATTAATTAAATGTCCTTTAGAGGAAGTTTGAACCTAGTTTCTTGCTTTAAAAGTTTTGGAAGGCAGTTGCATACAGTTGAACTTGCTTTATACATAATCCAGTTATATGGAATTTGCATTTATATGTAATTTTTATGGGCCCCAGAAAAATTGTAGAAATGAGTTGATAGAATCTTATTTATGTGTAATTAATGCATATTAAATTTCACTGGAATGCAACTGAGTTTTATGTAACTAAGTGAGCATACAGCATTCGTTAGGAAAAAGAAACAAGGCAATTTCCATTACTGCTGTTGACAAAATCATAAACTGAGCAGGTAGCTTTCGGCATGACACTGTCAAAACAACAAATGAGAAGTGAAGTTAAAAATTGAATCTTCCCCCTCCCCCACTTTGTCACTTACATTTTTATTTTATTGAGCAACTAGTTTTGGAAACTGTCGCCTCCATCATCAAACCTCTGAAACTTTATTCGTACAAAACCGAAATTGCTTCAGACTTAGGAATTGTGTATACCACACTATGTAGTCATCAATAACAAATGCTATTTTGGATGAGTTTTTAAAATTGGGGTGAAAATCAACAAAATGCAGCTGTCAGCAGGAAGGGAGCTATGCTGATTTGGAAATGGTGCTTTTCACATCATTCCAGTAGAAACAGAGTGCAGCTCTACCAATCACTGGTGACATGCTGAAATCAAAAGATACGAATGTAAGGGCTGTCTGAGAAGTAAGTTACACTATTTTTTAAAATCTGTGCAATAGGCAGGAAAAGTCTGGGAGTCACAGGGAACTTTTGTTCTGGTGTAATGGCAGCACTGTAAAATTTTGGTGTATTTACCTTTACTCCTCAGATTGTTACATGCCAGTAACCATGGAGACTCCACTTGTTCCTACCGCCAATTGCAAAGTTTGTGCTCATCTTTTAACAGGAAAAAAGTAAAGTGCAACTGATATTCATCATGAGTTGTGTAGTGTATACAGTGAAGATGTCATGTCAAGGCCAATGCTTTCTCGTTGGCATCAGAAATTCATTGAAGGGAGAAAAGTGTTACATGATGAACAGCAAAGCAGCCGACCCTCCACTTCCTTGCACCGAGTGTTATTGAAGAAGTCTGAAGAGTGTTGAACTCCGGTCAGCTCCTTATGTTAGATGACATTCTTTTTGAGCTTCCTCCAAATATTGAAATAAGCCATGCAACACTTCACAGGATCATTTCTGAGGATTTCAGTCTGTCAAAAGTGTGTCCTTACAGAACAACACAAGGAGCTGAGGGTTGATGCTGGGTTGCAGTTTTTGGGTAGTGACTGGGGACGAGACATGGATTCATCATTGGACACGTGAAACCAAGAGACAGAACAACACAGGGAGCAGAGGGTTGATGCTGGGTTGCAGTTTTTGGGTAGTGACTGGGGACAAGACATGGATTCATCATTGGACACCTGAAACCAAGAGACAGAACAACACAGGGAGCAGAGGGTTGATGCTGGGTTGCAGTTTTTGGGTAGTGACTGGGGACAAGACATGGATTCATCATTGGACACGTGAAACCAAGAGACAGAACAACACAAGGAGTAGAGAGTTGATGCTGGGTTGCAGTTTTTGGATAGTGACTGAGGACGAGACATGGATTCATCATTGTACACGTGAAACCAAGAGACAGAACAACACAAGGAGTAGAGAGTTGATGCTGGGTTGCAGTTTTTGGATAGTGACTGAGGACGAGACATGGATTCATCATTGTACACCTGAAACCAAGAGACAGAACAACACAGGGAGCAGAGAGTTGATGCTGGGTTGCAGTTTTTGGATAGTGACTGAGGACGAGACATGGATTCATCATTGTACACCTGAAACCAAGAGACAGAACAACACAGGGAGCAGAGAGTTGATGCTGGGTTGCAGTTTTTGGATAGTGACTGAGGACGAGACATGGATTCATCATTGTACACCTGAAACCAAGAGACAGAACAACACAAGGAGTAGAGAGTTGATGCTGGGTTGCAGTTTTTGGATAGTGACTGAGGACGAGACATGGATTCATCATTAAACACCTGAAACCAAGAGACAGAACAACACAGGGAGCAGAGAGTTGATGCTGGGTTGCAGTTTTTGGATAGTGACTGAGGACGAGACATGGATTCATCATTGGACACGTGAAACCAAGAGACAGAACAACACAAGGAGCAGAGAGTTGATGCTGGGTTGCAGTTTTTGGATAGTGACTGAGGACGAGACATGGATTCATCATTGGACACGTGAAACCAAGAGACAGAACAACACAGGGAGCAGAGAGTTGATGCTGGGTTGCAGTTTTTGGATAGTGACTGGGGATGAGACATGGATTCATCATTGGACACGTGAAACCAAGAGACAGAACAACACAGGGAGCAGAGAGTTGATGCTGGGTTGCAGTTTTTGGATAGTGACTGAGGACGAGACATGGATTCATCATTGGACACGTGAAACCAAGAGACAGAACAACACAGGGAGCAGAGAGTTGATGCTGGGTTGCAGTTTTTGGGTAGTGACTGGGGACGAGACATGGATTCATCATTGGACACCTGAAACCAAGAGACAGAGTATGGTGTGGAAAGGAAAAGGTGAGCAATACCAAAAAAACGAAAGCTGTGCAATCAACTGGCAAGGTCATGGCAACTGTATTTTGGGATTCCAAAGGATCCACTGCCTGCCTCATGGGACTACGATGACTGCTGCTCGCTATTGTGAACTTCTGACAGACCTCAGAAGAGCAATTCAGAACAAAAGGAGGGGAAAGTTAACAGCATTTTTTTGTTCCATGACAATGCTTATCTACACTCTGCTCTATGACTCAAGATCAGCTTGAGCAGTTTCGATGGGATGTTTTTGGTCATCCACCTTATTCTCCTGACCTCGCTCCTAGCAATTTCCACCTTTTTCCTCAGCTGAAGCAACGTCTCAGGGAAAGACGTTTTGTAAACAAGATTGTTTTGAAACAAGAAGTGGAAGGATGGCTATCCAGTTTGGAGGTAGTGATGTAATTTAGAAAGTGGTTTAAAGAAACTGTTACCATGATACCAAAAATGTATTCAGAGTGATGGTGATTATGCAGAAAAGTAACAAAGGGATGTACCTTTCATAATATACCATTTTTAATTGTTGAACGTTCTGTTATTTTTAAAAAATAGTGTAACTTTTGAGACAGCTCTTGTAGCTAAAACTATGAATGTCATGGTTGATTTCAAGGCTTTATCTGTAGGGTTACAAGATTGTCATGGAATCATAGAGAAAATAATTTATGGCGAATGGGATGCTGTGGATGGATGAAATTATGATACAACCTGGAAGGAAGAGAATCATGAGCAATTATCAGCCTCAAAATATATAAATTGTGATGAGACTGGACTATTCTGGAAAGGGTAACCCATGATATGGAGGGAAGAAAAGTAAAATTTGTGTAATTCTTCCTCTTGCCACCAGTGCAGAGGGATCAAAAAAAAAAACTTCCCCCACTTGTGATGGGAAAATCCAGGAATGCAAGATGTTTTAAGGGGTAAAAACAAAACCTATTTAACATGAATCCAATAGGACATCTTGGATAACTATGATTTCAATGAGGCAGTGTTTAAAGAAACAGGACATTAAAATGAAAAAGAAACTGAAACTTCTTCTTTTTATTGATCGATATGCAGCACATCCATCTCAAATAATTTTGGAAAACATTTGAGTGTAATTTTTCCCTCCCAACAGTTTCAGTCGTCTACAGCAACTTGATTTTGGCATCATTGGTAATGAAAACTTTTATAGAGAAATGCTTGGATCATTGTTTAATAACACTGAGTGTTGGAGGAAATGGAAATGTCTCCCTTTACTTATTAGAAGCCAGGAATTTATTTGTGCGGGCTGAAAAAACCATTAGACTTGCCATTCATTGCATCAACTTTCAGCCATTTTGTTCTCATTTAATATAATCATCTTCCTTATCGTATCCTGGCCTGGCTACTCCATATCATTCAGAATTTGTTTACCTTTAAGTCCTCCAACAGAGAATGGAGGAATTTTATATAATACAAGAAAGTATACTCACAGTAAGCACATTTAGGCAGTTGATAGCAAACTGATATAGTAAACAAACCAAGAAGTTTAACATTTGAAGTAAAGCTTATTAGACCTCATTGATCTGGAATTTGCTTGTTTGATAAATACATCATTACTGTTATAAGTGTTGCACAACTGAAGTGTCCTTACAGCTGTATCAAGGGCATTGTCTGTTATGCATTTAAACTCGAGCAATGATTGTAGTATCAATTAAAAAAGGAGCTAAAATAAAACCCTGGTACTGCAGTACAGTAGGAAGTATGTGGTGAGGAAAGCAAATTGCTGCTCATGAATTATGTGTGATGGTGCTAAAACGACCTAAATTAAATTGTTATTTATTTGTATACAATACAATGTTTATTAGCCACAGGAATTCATACAGAATTATAGGCATTGTCAATATAGTTACAGTATTTAACAATATTTACAGTTCATCCATGAGGTATTTACAATCTAAAGTTTTCAAATAATTTACACAATTACACTTAATTTTAATGCTTTGGCCAGCTAAAATTCTTCATTGGTGAGTCTTCCAATCTCGGACACATGAAACAAGAATAGAAATAAATACATTAGTATTATTATGCACAACAAACTGATTAATTTATGCTTTACCTGATTTGTATTCTAGGTATTCATTTACTGAGTAAAACTGATTTTTTTAAAGAAATTGTGTAGCTCTGTCTTAAACTTTTTTATAGAGGGTATGTTTTTTAATTGATTTGGCAAGTGGTTGTATAGCTTTAAACCCATGTATTTGACAGAAGACTCAAATAGTTTTGTTTTATGAATATAGGTGTGTAATTTGTCTTTATGACGTGTGTTATGGGTGTGTATTTTAGCATTCGTGACATAGTTTGCAGTATTAGTCTTCATGTAAATCAATAACTGTTTCATATACAAACTTGGTAGGGTCAAGATATTCAAATCTCTGAAATGATTTCTGCAGCTTTCCATTTTTGGAATACCAACCATAATTTGTAATGCTTTCTTTTGTAGCTTAAATATCAACTTACTATTTGTAGTATTTCCCCACAATGGTAGTCCATATGATAGTAGTGAATGAAAGTAAGCAAAGTAACAGGTTCTGAGTGCAGTAAATTCTACTCGAGGCTTCAGCTGATGTAAAACAAAACAAACATGGCTCAGCTTCTCTGCTAACTTTTCTATATGTTTGTCCCAACTTAAATTTTTGTCTACCCATAGTCCTAAGAATTTAGTTTGCTGTTCAAAATGTATCAATCTGGAGCCAATTCTGTTGCAAGAGTTTTCCATTTTCCTATAAGCCTTATGCTGAAAATTTAGTGCTATTGTTTTTTCTTCATTTACAAGCAACTTATTGACTTTAAACCAATTTAAAACATCTACTGTAGCTGGTGTTATATTTTGCTGAAGGCTATCATCATCCTTTTCTGCAATGAAGATGCTTGTATCATCTGCAAAGAGTGTGATTTTAGCATCTAAGTTGTTCATAAGACATAATGGGAGGTCATTTATATACAGTAAAAATAACAGGGGGCCCAGAATAGATCCTTGCGGAACCCCTGATACTACTGATCTTTTTTGTGATAACTCGTTTTTTATTTCTCTTTGGCCTCTTTCTGTGAAAGTGATCTCAACAACCTGCTCTCTCATATCAAGGTAGGATTTAAACCAATTGAAGGCCACCCCTCTTACACCATATTTATGTAGCTTATTTAACAGAATATTGTGATCTACCATGTCAAAAGCTTTGGATAGATCCAAAAACATACCCATCCCAACTTCACTTCTGTCCAGTACATCATAGATACTTTCAACAAAATTGATCACTGCCACACTAGTAGATTTCTTACTTTGGAACCCATACTGACTGCTATTAATGATTTTAAATTTGTTGAGGAATGCCATGAGCCTCTTGAGCATTACTTTTTCTAATATTTTTGAAAAGGTTGAAAGTAGAGCTATTGGTCTATAGTTGTTTGGGTCCTTTTCATCTCCTTTTTTGAATATTGGTTTTATTTTTGCTACTTTTAGTTCCAGGGGGAATGTGCCGCTTTGAAGAGATTTATTTGCTATATGACACAGCGGTTTTAAGATATTCTTGCTACACTTTCTAATTAAGTAGGTTGAGCTTCCATCAAGGGCATCTGATTTTTTTTTTAGCTCCCTAATTACATCAGCTAATTCATCATTGCAGACTGGTGCCAGGAAGTGATTTATCATTGCAATGAATGTGGCCTTTATTTTCTGGACCATCTGTTAAGCTGCTTTTCGTTTGCACACTTTTTGAGACCTCTACAAAGAAATTGTTAAATATTGTGACTTTGTGGGTTCGTGAAATAAGTCGAGGTTACAAACAGAAAAACTACACTTTATTTTCCTAGCAATACACCGTTCACCATCACAAATTGCTAGATCACCTCAAAACTGTTTATTTTCTCAAAAACTACCCTCAACTGTCTCGCTTCTGGTAACGCTCGGCCCTGAAGTTTTCCGAATCTCCACCGGCCATCATTTATTCATCGGCTTCGCGAGTCTACCGCCAGAGTGACACTGCTCCCTCCTCAAGGCTGGTCGTCCCGAACAGCGCGTCGTAGCGGGCCAGGCGATTCAGGTGTACCACCAACATCTTTCCTCTGGGCACCTTCTGGATGCGGTAGACCACGTCGTTAATCCTTCACCACACGGTACGGTCCTTGCCATGGCTGCTGAAGCTTCGGGCAGCGTCCCTTGGTCTGGGTTGGGCGGTACAACCAGACCAGGTCACCTTGCTGGAACCCTTGGCTGTTGGCTTGCCTGTCGTATCGGGTTTTCATGCGGTCGCACGCCTTCTGGATGTTCTGGCGAGTCATCTCGTGCATGTCGTGGAGGTGGTCCACCAGGTTCTCCACATCCCTCAAGAGTGGCCCCAAGTCTGCGTCTGCCAGCTGCTCCCTCCTCAGGCCTGCGCTATCCCAGCCATCCGCAGGCACTGCCGTGACTACTCAAACTGCTGCGGCACGCTCCTTCCCCTCCACACTTGTGCATTGGCCGCACTCTTCTGGACAGGGTCTTCGGGACATAGCGTCCGCGTTACTGTCTGGCCTTCCGGTCGCGCCGTCACCATCACCTCACTCCTCGCGGGGACAACCACGTCTTCGTTCAAGATGACCCTGCACATTCCAAGGCGCTCTTCTGGTTGACGGAGTATATCCTCTTCTCCGTTGAGCCTCAGGACCTTCCTGCCGACGTCGACCGTCGCCTCGTGGCTGCTGAGGGCATCCAGTCCCAGAATCACCTCCTCAGCCACCTTCGCGACGAACACCCACAGACGCACGGCACTCCGTCCCAAGGTCAGCTCCAGCAGGGCCTCCTTCTCCACAGGCATGGTGTCGCCCGGTGCCAACACAAGCTGGTATGGTCGGCTCGGCTTCCTCGTCGGCAAAACATTCGCCACGTCAGGTCTGATGATGGTCACGGCTGCCCCAGTGTCCACCAGCATGCGGCACAGCTTTCCTCTTACCCAGCCGTCCGCGATGAGGTTGTCATCCATCCGCCGGCTGACGGCGCGGATTGTCACTCGAGGGGATGGTGGTAATGGCGCCAACGTACCCCTCTCTACGCCGGGCCTTACTCGTTCTTCCCGCTGCCCTTCCTGTTGTGGGCAGTCTCTCTGCAGGTGCCCGGGCTGTCCACACCCCCAACACAGGCCACTAGGTGTTCGCCGGCGTCCCTCGGCTGGTCTTCTGTCTCCAGCGTAGCGTACACTCCTCGTTCTCGATGACGGGATAGCTGTTACCTTGGCTGCCTCCATCCTTAATGCCGCTGTCAGCGCCTCGTGGATGGTTGTATAATCGCCGAGCATTAGGCGCTGACGAATCTCCGTGTCCCGTACCCCGTCGACAAAGTTGTAGGCGGCTTCCCGGGATACGAACTCCAGTGGCAGGTCAACCAAGGCCTTGCTAGCTAGCTGCTCAATCGCTATGGCTAACTCCTGCAGCGTCTCCCCCGGCTGCTGTGACCTTGCCTTTAGTTGGCTGCGGTACGCTGTGGCTAAGCGGTGGTTCCCGAAACGATTCTCCAGGGCCTCCCAGATGTCCTTGGGCGCCGCCGTTGTCTGCACCGCGTTTAGGACTTCCGCGGCCCGACCCTGGAGGCTGGCTATTAACTGTGTGGCCTCCTCCTCGGGCGACCATTTGTTGTGCTTGGCCACTGCGTCGAACTGGCGGCGGAAGACCTCAAATGTTGACACGCCGTCATATTTCGGCGGTTTGACGCGCGCAGATGTTGTGTCGCGTCCCGGCGCGTCGGCCTTCAAATCCTTCAGTTACCTGCCGACGACGTCCTCTACTATGGCGTTCAGGGACTTGACGCTGGTGTCGGCCTTTCCTTCCAGGTCGTCAACGCGGCTCGCCAGGTCCTCGACGCGCTCGTCCACTTGGCCCATCCGCTTGCCCAGCTCCGTCACGTTATCCCTCACGCTGGCCAACTGTTCTTCAAACTTCACAGCAAGGGCCTCGTTTGCCGCTTTCATCTCCGTGGCCAAGCTGTCGTTCGCTGCCCTCATTTCTGTGGTCAATTCGGTCTTTATTTGTTTCAACTCCGCGGCCAGGTTGTTATTTGCCACTTCTGGTTTTGCAGCGAGGTTTTCATTTGCCATCTTCATTTCTTCCATTTTCTCTAAAATCTTTGCCAATGCAGCTTCCATTGTCGTATATCCCACTTGACACCAGTTGTGACTTTGTGGGTTCGTGAAATAACAAGTCGAGGTTACAAACAGAAAAACTACACTTTATTTTCCTAGCAATACACCGTTCACCATCACAAATTGCTAGATCACCTCAAAACTGTTTATTTTCTCAAAAACTACCCTCAACTGTCTCACTTCCGGTAACGATCGGCCCCGAAGTTTTCCGAATCTCCACCGGCCATCATTTATTCATCGGCTTCGCGAGTCTACCGCCAGGGTGACACTATGTTGGCTATTTCTCTTGGATTTGTTAGAGTTTTGCCTTTGTTTTACAATGTAATATTTGCTTGCAATGGTTTGTTTGAGTTAGTTTCCCTTTTTATTATGTCCCACATGGCCTTCTGTTTATTTTTGGATGAGTTTATCTTTCTAGTGTTCTGTAATATTTTAGCTGCCTTTATAACCTTTTTATAGATTTATATTTCTTATAATAGTTTACCAATTCTTTGGAAGCATTTCCATTTCTAATTAAGTTGCTAAAGAATTTTAGTTTTTTATAGATTTATATTTCTTATAATAGTTTACCAATTCTTTGGAAGCATTTCCATTTCTCATTAAGTTGCTAAAGAATTTTAGTTTTTTACTAGAAGTTCTAATGCCCTTGGTTACCCATGAGGAATGTTTTTCCCCGACACTGACTTAAACCAGTGGGAATGCTATATCCTAGTAGTATTTAAAGGTGTTTAAAAATCTAGTGAATGTAGTATCTACTGAAGTTTCCTCATAAATGTCTTCCCAAGTTTCTTTCCCCAGCAAATGATTGAAGTAATCAATATTTTCTGCCTTCTGTAATCTGACCTTTATGAATGTTGAGCCAGATTTTCTAGAGTTCTTTCTGCTTGGCCAATTGATGGTTAGAGATTGTGCAAAATGATCAGAGAGACAAGTATCAAAAACATCTACATTTTTAACAAAAGTAATTAGACCTTTGCTTATGACAGTTTTTGAACTTTTAGTTACCCTTGTTGGTACATCAATTGTTGGTAGAATGCCATAAATATTTAATAGAGATATGAACTTCAGTTTATCATTACTTTGTTGTAAAAAATTTATGTTAATATCTCCCACTAGAATTATAGTTTTCTTTTGTTTTAGAAAATAGCCCAGAATAGTATCCAGCCTTGCGATTAGAATGTTTGTCACTTGATGGATTTCTATAAATACATATGATTATCAGCTTATTGTCTACTTCTATGATGCTGATTTTTATAGCTTTTAGGTTTTAGTATTGACTTCGGGCCCGAATGACCTTGTTGTCGATGGGCCCTAAAATGCCACACACTTACTCACTCACTCTATGATGCTGGTTTCAAAATGTCCTAATTTGAGGACATGTTTTGTGAACCATCGCTCGCATCGTCGGCTCTTATGCATAAGATGCAAATGATGGTTTGCAAAACATGTCCTCAAATTAGGTATGTAAGTGAAGCTGATGTGTGATAAATACGACTCATCTATAATTTAATAATGCACTTACTTCGTTTAATACACAAGATATATTTCTAAAGTTGAGCTGTGCACTGCCTTAAGAAAGGTAAGCAGTAACTCAGGTTTATGCTGGCAGAATCACTGAGTAGCCAGTGCAACTGCTGACGTTAGTACAAACTTCCTCGGGCATGTTCTTAACAATGGTTCATTAGCTCAGTGTGTAAAATATTAATGAAGAACATTAATAAAATACCAATAACAAAAACTAACAAATGAGCAAAACCGTAAGTGTAAGTATTAAAAGGTCAATAACAAATACATTAAATGGTCATATACAACAAATTATTGGTTTATGATTGCGAAGTCCCATAAAGTGCTTTTAATAAAGCATAAAATGAGGCAAGCAGCTTTTATAACTAAACTACCTATGACTAAACAATTGGGTATGCTTAGTCAAGAGAGCAAACAAGCAATATTACAACATGACAACACAGTAATATTTTTGGAAAAACTTAAACAAGGGATAAAGGGGGGTGGCATGCGTAATTGGTTGTAGTTATGTGGTACGGCCATAAAGAGGTGTGGTCACTGTTATTGCCATTGAAACTCTCCCTCCCTAAATCTACAAAGAAACTGTCAGGATCCTAGTGACATAAAGTACATAATACACTCTGTTGAACAATTTTGTACATAATATCCAACAGGATTGAGTTTGTGTGGGATTTGGGTATCAATATTGGAGCAGAAGGTTTTAGGAGTGTTGTATTTTCAGGATGGCTTTGCACCACCAGAGGAAGTGGATGGTGATGTTCCACCACCACCAAATGAAGAAGAGGATGAATATTGAGGATGATTCCAGAGCAAATGTCAAAAATCCACAAATAAAAGAACTGGATGTGAGTGCCAGAGTGAAAATGTTAAAAAAATTATATATATGATTGCCAAATGAGTGGCAGTAGATTCTGCATTAATTGAATTCACTGCTGCATATACCATGTGCTATGCAAAAAAATTTGAACTACTTTCTCTTAAAAAGGTTTGCAGATAAATAATTAAAGATCCAAATAAATTTTAATTAGTATTTTGCTATTTTAACATTAATGTAAAGAAAAAAGTAATAATTGTGCATTAAGAGGATTACATAATATGCTGTACATACAAACAAAGGAGTGTGAGAGGAGCAAAGTGCATTAATGGTCATGGTGTAGTGGTGCTTGCAGGTAGTGGGGTGCTAATACTTGTCAGTTTGTCATGACCATTATTGCAATACACACACATGTTTTATTCTGCCAGAAATCAGTTTTTGACCTTCTCTATGCAATGTGTGTTCATATCCGAACATGCAATTGTTTTTTTATAACTCACCACAAATGTTTTAACTGTTTGTGCTTGTTACTGCATTGATAAATTTTGTATTTTCTTAAGTTATTGATATGACAGGAGCTTGTTATCGTACGTTTGAACTGTTACTATACAAATGGAACTAAAAACACTAACATTAGAAACTATGTGATGTATATAAAACTTTAGGTGGTGATTTCCACTAGATGTTGGCATTTCAAAAACCCTTAAAATAAACTGAATCTGTGATGAAAATTTGTTTCTGTTTAGTGTTGTGGGCACATTGACCTTTGCTTCACAGCGCTTTGCCATCTGCTAGCTCCAGTGAAGATGCTGTGTATTTATGTGAAGAAAATAAACACTGTATTGGAAATGTTGCACCAGAGTATTTATTACTGTCTGCAGTCTTACCAAAGTTATATTGTTGTATACCTCTGTCCATTCCCTAAGTATTTTTGTGTTCTGCTAGAGCAACTACAAAATTAAAAAGCATATGTACCAAAGTGAATCATACACTTGCCTCTCCTATCACACTACACACACCTTGCATGAGGACAGTTCAATAAGTTCCCATGTCTCAAAATATATGGTGCTGCCAAGGGAAGTTTCTGTTATGTAATGTCATTTGTTACATTTTGTCAAAACAAATGTGGTGCTGATTCACAGGTTAATATGAATTTTAGAGAGATTTGAATAAGTTGGTGGTAATGAATCGTTCTTCCACACTTGTGTGTAGTCGATAATTTGAAAAGGTAGAATCAGATTGAAAAATTCAATGCCATAGCCAGGATGTAAACCACAGATTCCCGGTCTCCATCTCATTGCTCATAACTATTGAGCTACTATGGCCAACATACTAGCATAACATTAAATTCTCAGTTCTCCAATACTCCGGCCCATCATTCAGTCAGTGCAATAGGAAAAATGGAGAAACTTTCTTTTGTGCGACAGAAGAATATTTTCTAAGTTCAAAGGTGCACATATATGCATGTGCAAGCACATGACCAGCTGGTTCTCACATTGCAGCCAACATGAGAAAGATATGTAAAACTTGTAGCCAACCTCTGCAAAAATGCCCCAGACATAGGTGATGCAGTCCGTGTGCTAAGGAACATGGTTTGAGCAGGCTAAGTTATCGCCTAGTCAAATTTTGTTACTCATGCACTGCTTTGCACACAAACGATCCTACGACATGACGATAATGGAGTGGTCCGTAGGAAATACATGAATGAGCTCACAGACTGGTTTGGCTACTGCTGTGAAGTGTGCATGATGTCAAATGACACCAAGTATACTGCAAGGGGGTCACATCATTCAAATCGACGAATGCAAAATAGGACGATGCAAGTTTCATCGTGGGCACGTCGTAGAGGGCAACTGGATCTTGGGAATGATCGACATGGAAACGAATGAGGTGCGGATGACGATATGCCCCAACAAAAGGAGGGATGCAAATACACTCTACAGTCTAATTGCAGCACCCACGATGAAACTTGCATTGACCTATTTTGCATTCATTGATTTAAACGATGTGGCCGGGACCGCCAATTTTCCCCCTTGCAGTATACTTGGTGTCATTTGACATCATGCACACTTTGCGGCAGTAGCTGAACCAGTCCAATACAGTTTGCGAACTCATACATGTATTTCCTATGGAGCACTCCATTATTGTCATGTTGTAGGATTGTTTATGTGCAAAGCAGTGCATTAGTAACAAAATTTGACCGGACGATAGCTTAGCCTGCTCAAATCATGTGTTCAGTGAAGGTTGATCATATTGTGTTTAAAGGAGCTGGTGGAACTTTTTGAAGAAAAACAATTGAGAATAGCAGAGAGAAGATTTGAAACATGTTCGTGGCAACGAGTTGGTTTTGTGTTGTAAATGGTTTTAATGTTTTAATCAAGTATTAGATTTAGCCAGCATTCATTATATGTGATATGTTCAAAGTGTAGTAGTTAGTGTGAGTACAAGAATGTACTGGCTTTGAAAGTAAGAAATTAAATACATCAATATAAGCATCAAACATTTTCTTCTCCTGACAATTCGCCGATTCTTCTGCAATACAGTCCATTTGGGTTGTGAGCTTTAATTTGACGGCCACAACTTACAGCATGACGGAACACCATGTTAGTGTTCGGTGAGCTATGTAGTGCAATTTAGGTACTTCTTTGTGTTAGTCTGCTAGATAGTGTAATTTCGGGACAAGTAAGACTGTTGGCAGCATTGCATTCAGTGGAGAAACAAGCATAGTTTGGCTGCACTGAATTCTTCAATATGGCTACATTATGTAGTAAGTAAATAAACAATAATGTTAAAAGAATGCCCTCCAACATGAAATTGTACTAAAAAGTAAAGAAATTATAAAAACCATGGCTGTATATAAAAACATCAAAAAGTGTGAAGAAATTAGAAAGAAAAAAAATTACTGCGTCACATCAGAAAGAAGAGCTGGAAAAATGTGAGAGTTAAAGTTTGAGTTGCATGAACATTCACCCTATTCGCCAGATCTAGCACCCAATGACTACCACCTGTTTTCGAACCTCAGAAAATTTCTTGGAGGACGAACATTTCACAACAAGGAGGTGGTCATTGTGGTAAACGGTTATTTTGAGGAACATGATAAAGCACACTACAGAGATGATTTAGTTAAATTACAATATTATGACAAATGTATTAGCCTTTCTGGAGATTATGTTGAGAAATAAAGAAAAAAGTGGGGGACTTATCAGCTGACCCTCTTATTAGCTCAATGGTTAAGAGCAACTGGACGGAGACCGGGAGATCCGTGATTCAAATCCTGGCTATAGCATTGAATTTTTCAATCTGACTCTACCTATTCAAATTTCAATAAGTTGTTCAATATGTTTTTACTAAAATGTAAAAAGTGCAGTATAGTTCAGTGATTTGCCTTTTTACTTTTAGATGAAAAAACTTGTCAGGAGATAAAAGCGAAATTGGATGCTGTTTGTGGAGAACTTTCGCCTTCTATTACAACAGTTAGATATTGTTATAACCAAATGAAATGTGGTTGAGCATCCATTTCTGACGAGAAGTGCTCAGGATGCCCTGCAGATGTGGTTGTCAGTCATTGAGAAAGGCCACAATATGATTCTTGCTGACCATCAAACAGAAGTTTGCAAAGTGGCAGAGGCCATAGGTGTATCGACAGGAATGGCATTCGTTTAACGCAACCTGAGAAGTCTGGGCTGGCGGAGCATTGTTTTGATAATGACCATAGAGCCAATTTTTGGGAGACGACCATCTTGGCAAAATGCAACGGTTACTGGGAGCAGAGAATTAAGGAGGCTTTGGCGATTTCCTCTGAAAGAAGCACGCTTATCGTGATGCTGGATTTCAGTTAAGCTCCTCTTGGAAACCGGCCTTAAAAATGGAAATCCGTCGAATTAAGAAGCACAGATCAATACAGCTTGATAATCAAGTTAAGTAGTTACGTTTCTTTGACACAATTTTCTATACTCACGCCATTTCCTGACCTGGCATTTAATTTACTGAAAACAGTCTTTTGTTCAGTAACACAAATTTTGATAGTGTATTGTCTTTGTTTATAGTTGTGTTATATCCAGTAATTCATTTGTGGTTATAACATTTTATAAATATCCTGATGATGGGAGAGATGCACGCTCCCGAAACGTTGATATCTGATCATCTTTTCACCTGACTGGCTGCCCGAGAAGAAAGTGAGCCAGACCTGGATTGATGATTATACTCCAGAAACCAAATAAGAATCAAAACAATGGATTGTTTCTGGAGAATCTGCTCTAAAGAAGGCAAAGACGGTCCCATCGGCCGGAAAACTGATGCCAGCAATTTTTTGGGATGCAAAGGGTGTCATACTCGTGGACATCTTGAAGAAAGGAAATACAATTACTGGAACGCACTAGAGTGAGTTATTGGTCCCAATTCGACAAGAAGTTGAAGAACCCACTGCACCATATGGCGAAGTAGAAGAAGAAAGTTCTGTTTACCACGGTAATGCCCCGGCACATGCGTCCAGAGGTCTCTTCTTTCTAACATTTGACACTGGCAATTTTTTCCAAGTTCTTCACACCTTCATACAACTGTGATGTTGAATATGATTTGTTTACTTTTTAGTGCAATTTCGTGCTGGAGGGCATTCAAACATTACTGAAGTTATTACTTACTGCATATGTAGCTGTACTGAAGAATTCAGTGCAGCCAAACTATCCTTGTTTCTACATTGACCGCAATGCTGCCAACAGTCTTATTTGTTCCTAAATTACACTATCTAGCAAACTAACTGCAAAAATACAAGGTGTGTAGCAACAGTAGTGCCTTGTATCAGGATTTACGTACATGCAGCAAAACTCGGGTTCTTGCGCTCCTGTCTCTTGATGGGGTGCAGGGTGGCATTGTGTTTGGGACACAACATTCGTGTCCTCCACAAACCCTTGTCAAATAATAATTGAAGGCTGGCCTCAGCATTAATAAAATACAAGGATAAGTCCATTTTACTGATTTGCCGAGCCATTTCCCGATTTTCAACAACATACTGAATGAATCTTGAATATTCGAAGAATTCATAGGACGAACAGCCTTCACTTGTAACAGTTCAATAGGTACTTTTGATGAACAGCAAGCCTACTTTTGGAAAGCAATAAAACCTGAGAGGAAACATGGTCAGTATTTTCCAATATGCATCCACATATCTTTCTGCACTGGTGTTGGACAGATGTCTGGAGCATTTTTGCAGAGGTTGCCTACAAGTGTTACACATCTTTCTCATGTTGGCTGCAACACGATCTGTAGGTTGTCTGCTTGTGCATGCGTATACCTGCACCTGGGGACTCACGTTACACAAAAGAAGGTTTCTACATCCAAAGTTATAGTCGCCAAACTGCATTAATTGTCCCAAAGTATAAACTTGAAAGAAGCGTAGGGACAGTGAAGCACAAATTAGTACAAAAGCGAATCGAGAAGATATTGACACATTGCTTCACTCACACTGTTGATTCACAGGACATGTTTCAAGAGCTCTTGCTCCTATCATCAGCTGATACTCGATTAGTGGAAGTTGTAGTGGTTTTCTCTTTCTCCCTATTGTCAATAGATGGCGTGATGTACTTGTCAAAGATGTCCGGTGGTGGAGTTTCAAAATTCATGACTCTATGACGATTTTTGTTAATGAAGATTTTTTCCCATATGGAAAGGTATATGGGGTGATTAACATATTTTATTAGAGATGTTTCCAAGTTGATGAAGTGTCTAGTATTCAAAAAATGAAAAGCCACTGCTGATTTTTCTGTTTCACCATTTTTAATGTTTCTTATATGTTCTTTAGTTCTGATGTTAATATTTCTTTTTGTTTTTCCTATATAACTTTTAGGGCAAGTTTCACATTTGATCTCATAGATTCCTGGTTTTTCTTTGGTAGTGATTGAATTTTTGGGAGGGCCTTTTAACAAATTTCTGATATTAAACCTATTTTGAGGTGCAAGAGTTATGTGGTGTTTTGAGAAGATTTTTTGGAATTTGTTATAGGCTGATGGGTGGAAGATGAATTTTTTAAAAAGGTTTTTCTCTTTTTCTCCTGTAGGATCTAGGGTGGTGGTTTCTTTTATTTTCTTAGCTTTGTTGAGTCTGTTAACTGTTTTGTCTACTAAATTTGGGTTGAAACCGTTGGATATAGCTACTTTTTCTATGTGTAGGTATTCTTCTTGATAATCTTCTCTGTTTAGTGGAAAGTTGATCATCCGAAATATTAAGCTGTTGAAAATGGCATGTTGGTGTTGTTTTTCCGCTGCTTTTTGTTGTTTGCTATTATTCTTGTGTTTAACAATTTTTCTGACGAAAATGGGTGTTATATTAAATTTCAAACATTTCTTTAGAAAACGTATGTCCGCAAAAATATTTCTTTTCTTTTGATGATAACAACAAACTCACTTTTGGTATTTGATGGAAATAAACCACCACTACAATTCGTTACATTCCACAGAATTAAAAATATAGTACCACACTTAAAAATTTCGAAATGTATGAATCTGGCCATGTGGTCTAACTTAGAAAACAATATGCTGTCAATTCTTAATTTGAAAATGCGTAAGAAAACAGCCATTTTAAAACAAAAATTCATCAATCTTCAAAAGAAGCAAGAACCAAATCCACATAAAAAGCAAGATTTATTACTCTCATGTCAAAAACCTAACAATGTAACGAATCTATCCACATGCAACTTCACGGAGAAAGAAATAGATTTTCTAAACAAAGGCCTAAAAACATGTGTAGATTACACAAAAAACATTGAAAACTATATCGAGATTTAACTGTATTGGAACACCACAGCGAAGCGAAATAATTATTAATTTTTAGATGAGTCATATTTTTTACACATCTGCTTCACTTTCTACCTATTTTGAGGACATGTTTCGCAAATCATCATTTGCATCTTCTGCTCTTATGCGACTAAAGCTTGATCCAGTGGTGTGGTGGGTGTGGGTAATTCTGGAGTTGCTACTGCTATCTGTTGATTTAGTGATGAACTTAAATGTGGGATTCTCTTCTGGTGGGATTTCAAAGTTCATTAGTTGGTTTTTATGCTTTTCTATGTATATTCTCTTCCATATGACGAGTTCACTATGTTTTTGTACGTATTTTAATTAATTCTGTGCACAGAACTCATCATATGGGAGAGAATATACATAGAAAAGCATAAAAACCAACTAATGAACTTTGAAATCCCGCCAGAAGAGAATCGCACATTTAAGTTCATCACTAAATCAACAGATGGCAGCAGCAACTCTAGAATTACCCACACCCACCACACCACTGGATCAAGCTTTAGTCGCATAAGAGCAGAAGATGCAAATGATGATTTGCGAAGCATGTCCTCAAAATAGGTAGAAAGTGAAGCAGATGTGTAAAAAATACGACTCATCTAAAAATTAATAATTGAAAACTATATAGCGGACATTGAAATAGCGATATATAATTTGCCCGATAATAAAAAATCTACGATCAAAACAGTGCATAGAAACTCTAGATCATATTCAAAATGCAAATTCAAAAAGATATTCATATAAAAATATATCAAAAATTTAAATGAAAAACCGGTAATCTACACAAAAGCAGACAAGGGTAACAAAATAGTAATATTGGACGAAGAAGACTGTCGCAAAAAAATGGACAACCTTTTAAACGGAAAAGAATTTGTTAAACTAGAAAACAATCCATTAAAGAAAGCATGCTAATCTGTGGAATTAGCAATTAAAAACAGTAAAATCATGACTAAAAGAGATAAATTGAACAATAAAATAGACAGTCCAAAAACACCATACATATATGGTTTACCCAAAATACATAAACCTGAAATTACCCTCAGACCAATAATTAATAACATTGATGCACCCACTTACCAACTATCAAAATGGCTGGTTCAAACCTTCAGATCCTTCACAAAATTTAAAAATTTAAGTATCAAAAACTCGTTTGAATTGTTAAATCTCCTGAAGGACACAAAGATCAACTCTACAGATGCATTAGTTTCCTTTGATGTAATTTCTTTATATCCAAGTATACCTACCAATGAGCTTATTCCACTTCTCAAAAAATGGCTGGAATCAATACAAATAACATCTGAAGAAATAGAAGAACTTTCACAACTTACAGAAATTTGTATCAATCAAAATTTTTTCATCTTTAATGGACAGATCTATAAACAAAAAACGGGTCTAGCTATGGGCAACTCATTGTCTCCCTTCTTGGCAGATTTATTTATGAGTGCTTTTGTAACACATATCACAAAAACTTTACCAAATTATTTCAAAGTGTGGTATCGCTATGTTGATGACATTTTTGCAATAGTACCTAAAAAAACTCATACAAGATGGTCTTAGACTTTTGAATATATGAAATCCAGCTATAAAATTTACATTGGAAACAGAAGAGGATGGTGTACTTCCCTTTTTGGACATCAAGATCAAAAAAATGAACAACAAACTCACTTTTGGTATTTACAGGAAACCGACACACACAGATAACTACATTAAGAACAACAGTTTCAACCCAAAACAACACCAACATGCCATTTTCAACAGTTTAATCTTTCGGATGATCAACTTTCCACTAAACAGAGAAGATTATCAAGAAGAATACCTACACATAGAAAAAGTAGCTATATCCAACGGTTTCAACCCAAATTTAGTAGACAAAACAGTTAACAGACTCAACAAAGCTAAGAAAATAAAAGAAACCACCACCCTAGATCCTACAGGAGAAAAAGAGAAAAACCTTTTTAAAAAATTCATCTTCCACCCATCAGCCTATAACAAATTCCAAAAAATCTTCTCAAAACACCACATAACTCTTGCACCTCAAAATAGGTTTAATATCAGAAATTTGTTAAAAGGCCCTCCCAAAAATTCAATCACTACCAAAGAAAAACCAGGAATCTATGAGATCAAATGTGAAACTTGCCCTAAAATTTATATAGGAAAAACAAAAAGAAATATTAACATCAGAACTAAAGAACATATAAGAAACATTAAAAATGGTGAAACAGAAAAATCAGCAGTGGCTTTTCATTTTTTGAATACTAGACACTTCATCAACTTGGAAACATCTCTAATAAAATATGTTAATCACCCCATATACCTTTCCATATGGGAAAAAATCTTCATTAACAAAAATCATCATAGAGTCATGAATTTTGAAACTCCACCACCGGACATCTTTGACAAGTACATCATGCCATCTATTGACAATAGGGAGAAAGAGGAAACCACTACAACTTCCACTAATCGAGTATCAGCTGATGATAGGAGCAAGAGCTCTTGAAACATGTCCTGTGAATAAACAGTGTGAGTGAAGGAATGTGTCAATATCTTCTCGATTCGCTTTTGTACTGCATTAATTGTGTTATGAATTGCTGCCACACCTCCTATTCTCCTGTTCCCAAAGAAGAAGAAATGACTCACAGCAAGGAAATTTAGATCAAATGAGGTCTTCATGGAGACAGAGGTATATTTTTAGAGTTTAACAGTTCTTAGTTTTCGGAGAGGTTAAAAATGGCAGGAAGGTAAGGAGAAGCGTATATCCCTAAAAAGAAATAATATGTTGAGAAATAAATAATTTCATTATTCGACTCCCTTTAAATTTTAATTTATTATAATAACACTGTTTTCAACACTTCCAAGAAAGGAATTGAAATAATTTCTGTTTGAAAATACTGGCATCTTCATTTCTAACATGAACCACCCTCGCATACACTTCGATAAATGTCAGACTTATAATAAGAACAAAAATTTATTTTCTGATCACAACTGTGGAATAATCCTGGCTTGATGATGTGTAGAGCTTGAGCTATATATTATTTAAGTTTTGCTCTCACATTTATTCAACTCAGATAAGCCATAAAAACATAAGCATTTCTTGCTGTCAAATATAAAGGTGCAGTCTGCCACACAGTTTGAAATGTTCAATACATTCTCAGAGTAGTGGTATGTCATTTTATTATTAGTGTGAACGTTTCAGACTCGACCTGATTAATATATAAATTCAGTTATATTCCTCTTTTCTCCTGTGTTTGTGATACAAGTGTGAGAACATGTCCTTCAAATATGGAACAAGTGATTTTTCTAATTATAAACTCTCAGAGCAGAAACCTTTTATTTAATGTATGCAACTTTTGAAAAAACTCTCCAATCCAGAATATAGCGGAAATGTAGATTTTTCAAAAACCCATTTTTCCTAAACCTCGTGGTGTAGGAAGCATATACAAAGTGTCACAAAGCTACTTCATTTGTATAGAAATGGAATGTACCTATATTTTAATCCAAGGAGAAAACCACCCAAAAAAACCGGAAACAAGTTAATCGTTTGGACAATTTTGAAAAAATTGTTTCCTTGGTTAGCAATATAATGAAAAAATGTTAATGTTTTAATGTTATTTAGTAAATGGGCATTGCATGTCTGGTGTGAGTTACTACTGGTTAACACCTTCTACAAATGGCAACAGCATCCCATTTAAGCATTGACCAGTGTTCATATACATACATGGTCTGAAAAGTTTCCAACCTAATAAAGATACAAGACATTTTTCAGAATTTTTTTATTTTTATATTGTTCAACAGTCTCCTCGTAACTCTACACACTTCTCCCAGCGATGTTCCCATCTCTGTAACACGTCCAAATAGTACTCTGCGTTTTTCAACATAGTCTCCTCGTAACTCTACACACTTCTCCGGGCGATGTTCCCATCTCTGTAACACGTCCGAATAGTACTTCTCCTAGCGATGTTCTCATCTCTGTAACACTTCCAAATAGTACTCTGCATTTTTCAACATAGTCTCCTTGTAACTCCACACACTTCTCCGGGCGATGCTCCCATCTCTGTAACACGTCTAAATAGTACACTGCGTTTTTCAATGTAGTCTCCTCATAACTCTACACACTTCTCCCAGCGATGCTCCCATCTCTGTAACACATCCAAATAGTACTCGGCGTTTTTCAACGTAGTCTCCTCGTAACTCTACACACTTCTCCCAGCGATGTTCCCATCTCTGTAACACGTCCAAATAGTACTCGGCGTTATTCAACATAGTCTCCTTGTAATTCTACACACTTCTCCCAGCGATGCTCTCATCTCTGTAACACGTCCAAATAGTACTCGGCGTTTTTCAACATAGTCTCCTTGTAACTCTACACACTTCTCCCAGCGATGCTCTCATCTCTGTAACACGTCCAAATAGTACTCGGCGTTTTTCAACATAGTCTCCTTGTAACTCTACACACTTCTCCCAGCGATGCTCTCATCTCTGTAACACGTCCAAATAGTACTCGGCGTTATTCAACATAGTCTCCTGGTAACTCTACACACTTCTCCCAGCGATGCTCTCATCTCTGTAACACCTCCAAATAGTACTCGGCGTTTTTCAACATAGTCTCCTTGTAGCTCTACACACTTCTCCCAGCGATGCTCCCATCTCTGTAACACGTCCAAATAGTACTCGGCGTTTTTCAACATAGTCTCCTTGTAACTCTACATTTTTCTCCCAGCAATGCTCCCATCTCTGTAACCCGTCCAAATAGTACTCGGCGTTATTCAACATAGTCTCCTTGTAACTCTACACACTTCTCCCAGCGATGCTCTCATCTCTGTAACACGTCCAAATAGTACTCGGCGTTATTCAACATAGTCTCCTTGTAACTCTACACACTTCTCCCAGCGATGCTCCCATCTCTGTAACACGTCCAAATAGTACTCGGCGTTTTTCAACATAGTCTCCTTGTAACTCTACATTTTTCTCCCAGCAATGCTCCCATCTCTGTAACCCGTCCAAATAGTACTCGGCGTTATTCAACATAGTCTCCTTGTAACTCTACACACTTCTCCCAGCGATGCTCCCATCTCTGTAACCCGTCCAAATAGTACTCGGCGTTATTCAACATAGTCTCCTTGTAACTCTACACACTTCTCCCAGCGATGCTCCCATCTCTGTAACACGTCCAAATAGTACTCGGCGTTTTTCAACATAGTCTCCTTGTAACTCTACATTTTTCTCCCAGCAATGCTCCCATCTCTGTAACCCGTCCAAATAGTACTCGGCGTTATTCAACATAGTCTCCTTGTAACTCTACACACTTCTCCCAGCGATGCTCTCATCTCTGTAACACGTCCAAATAGTACTCAGCGTTATTCAACATAGTCTCCTTGTAACTGTACACACTTCTCCCAGCAATGTTCTCATCTCTGTAACACGTCCAAATAGTACTCTGCGTTTTTCAACATAGTCTCCTTGTAACTCTACACACTTCTCCCAGCGATGCTCTCATCTCTGTAACACCTCCAAATAGTACTCGGCATTTTTCAACATAGTCTCCTTGTAACTCTACACACTTCTCCCAGCGATGTTCCCATCTCTGTAACACGTCCAAATAGTACTCGGCGTTATTCAACATAGTCTCCTTGTAACTCTACACACTTCTCCCAGCGATGCTCTCATCTCTGTAACACGTCCAAATAGTACTCTGCGTTTTTCAACATAGTCTCCTTGTAACTCTACACACTTCTCCCAGCGATGCTCTCATCTCTGTAACACGTCCAAATAGTACTCGGCGTTATTCAACATAGTCTCCTTGTAACTCTACACACTTCTCCCAGCGATGCTCTCATCTCTGTAACACGTCCAAATAGTACTCGGCATTTTTCAACATAGTCTCCTTGTAACTCTACATTTTTCTCCCAGCAATGCTCCCATCTCTGTAACACGTCCAAATAGTACTCGGCATTTTTCAACATAGTCTCCTTGTAATTCTACACACTTCTGCCAGCGATGCTCCCATCTCTGTAACATGTCCAAATAGCACTCGGCATTTTTCAACATAGTCTCCTTGTAACTCCACACACTTCTCCCAGCGATGCTACCATCTCTGTAACACGTCCAAATAGTACTCAGCGTTTTTCAACATAGTCTCCTTGTAACTCTACACACTTCTACCAGCGATGCTCCCATCTCTGTAACCCGTCCAAATAGTACTCAGCGTCTTTCAACAAAGTCTCCTTGTAACTTTACACACTTCTCCCAGTGATGCTCTCATCTGTGTAACCCGTCCAAATAGTACTCTGCGTTTTTCTCTGTAAAATAATTGTTCATGAAGGTGATTGCCTCTTCACTTGATGAAAATCTCTGTCCTCTGAGCGCAATTTTCAGATGAGGGAACAAAAAGAAGTCACTTGGGGCTAGACCTGGTGAGTGAAGCAGTTCAAACCATAGTTCGTGGATTTTTGCCATTGCAACTGCTGAGATGTGAGACAGTGCGTTTTCTTAGTGAAACAGGATTTTCTCTTTCTGCAAATGTGGTCATTTTTCTGCAAGTTCTGCCTTCAGCTTGTCAAGTACTTTTTTTTTTTTGGTCCTCCAATGTTAAGTCATATCAGACGGTGAATGAATTGGGTGAAAGGATGTTCAAATGAGTCCAGGGTCCATGGAGCTTAGAGTTACCCAACATTCATCTTGAAGGATAAGGGAAAACCCCGGGTAAAACCTTGTCCAAGTAACTTGCCCTGACCAAGATTTGAAATCGGGACCTCTTGAATGTGAGGCAGACATGCTACCATCCATGCTAACGAGGCGGGCTTGTCAAGTAATGATACATAGTATGCTCCTGTAATGGTTTTTCCTTTTTGAAGATAATTGATTAATATAACTACATGACTATCCCAAAAAACAATCGCCATCACTTCCCCAGCCGAAAAAACAGTTTTTGCTTTCTTTTTTGGAGCCGGTTCACCTTTTGCAGTCAACTGTTTGGACTGTATTTTTGTTTCGGGCGTATAATGGTGTATTAAAGTTTCATCTACAGTAATTCATCGTCACCAAAACTCGGATTTATTGCGCCTAAACTGCCCCAACAGAGCGTTGGTAATGTTCATTCGAACATTTTTGATCTAACGTGAGCAAACATGGCACCCAATGCGCGGACAGCTTTCTCGTGTCTAAATGTTGATTTCATATGTGACAAACACGTTCTTTTGTCATGTTCATAGCCTCTGCTATTTCACCTTAATTTGACTGTCGTCTAGCACCATTTGGTGAACTTTGGCAATGTTTTCGTCGTTAGTTTCAGTTTTTGGACGTCCCAAACGTTCGTCTCCCATGGTCTTATGGCCACGTTTAAATTCAGCTACCCAAGATTTCAATGAAAATGAAAGCGAGGCTAGGATCACTGATAAAGAGCAATGAGCAACGCTTTTGTTTCCGAGGCTGGCGCATCCCAAAAACTTTTGAGGTTCACACACCAGTGGTTCTTGCGCTGCCTAACCACAAAATAATGTAATATTTAATGTTGCGTAAAATTATACCTAAGAGAATTTTGAAGCTGCAACACTGAAATTCAGACTAGTTATAAACTAATGCATTCGAAACAACTTGCATGCTAATTATTCTACACAATGTTCTTCCTGCAAAGCAGAGAGCTGACAAACAATTATGTGTGGATTGGAGGAATTTAGTAACAGTGATATCAAAACAATTCATATTTGTAGTTAATAGCAAATGTAAAATAACAATAATCTGAACACAGACTTACTAGCTTCTATAGCTAGTCTAATATACTTGATTATAGTTTATAGAAGATAGTGGGTGACTTAAGTTGGTGACAAATTGTAACTTGGAACATCTGAGGCTACATAACAAGAGCACCAAGCTAACTGAAATGTATGTTTTGAAATTTCTGGGAATGTCCTCAGAAGTGTTCTCCATTTTGAATGACTTGTATATCTGATAAACGTAAGAGATAGACAAAATATGCTACACAATGAATGTAGGTGTTGTTAAAGCACAATTTATGATTTGGGAAAAACTCTGAACAAATGCATGAGTCAAGTAGGTCAGCCACGAGAATCAAAACTGGACCTCCGAAATGTGGGGCTCTCTATTTCATTTACTTTTAGTTAGTCTAATGGGACAAAAGTTTTAGATAGTCATTTACTTGTAAGATATGCAAGAAAACGTTCTCATTTCAAATCTTTGAGCCCAATATCTACTTTTGTACTTTTCACTTGTTTAACAAGAGTAAAGGAAGTCATGTGGTGTAACACATCAGTAATGCACTACTGTATAGCAAGTTCTCACTTAAAAAGCTAAAGAGATATGAATACGTAACAAAATGTTAATGCTACAAATGCACAATAATAAATTGCATTTTTTAACAAAATCTATATTGGTCAATCTTTTACGGTTTAATAGTGTGACTTTGTGGTTTCGTAGAATTAATGGTCTAGTTTGCAGAAATTCAAAATGCTCTTTATTAGAAGTAAAAACACACTTTGTACAACCCTGCCAGCAGCAGAAGTACGTAACACACAGACGCAACCTTCAAGGTCATCCACCACATGTCCACAGTGCTCAATGCTCAACTAGCAATTCCATTCACAACTGACAGCCACGGCGCTTGTATACCTCCACTCATCATTCTAGAACCCAGTGGATTGCTTGGTAACAATCATAATGCAGCAGCAAATTTCAGACTATCTCTGTTTATCTCTCTCTCGGCAAGTGTGCAGTGCTCGCCCACCTGTGACCGGCACTGGCTTGTTGCAGCTCTAACAAAGCATGCAATCAATGACAATAGTTATTCAAAAGTCATTTGAATGAGGGCAGCTTCTGAGAACTTCACCAGAAAATTCAACTCACACATTTTATTTGTTATGAAAACATCTTAATATCTGATATTTTAATTAAAATAGTGATTTTTTAAGAAGTGAAAATGTATCATGTAACAGGTAGTCTGGAGTAGGAAGATATTGAATACTAAGGTTGGTAATTAAGTGACCTTATACATTTAATAAATGACAGGCCTCCTTCAATGAAATATCTATTTTTGTAAGGAATGCAATACTCTCACTATCTGGTACACTGTACTTAGTAGAGCTTTGTGTATTTCATTTCTAATATAAATAAGGATGACCTAAACATGTTTGAAAATAAAAAATTACACAATTGTTTAAAAATGATGACACGTTTACAATTTTTTTTAAATAAATGCACAGAAAAAATGAATTAATGTATACATGGTTATTAGTAACTGCTATACAAGCAGGAAAATATGTGTAAGAATTAAAAAAATTATTAGACTTATATTGTAAGTTTGGAATAGTTTTGGTACTGACACTTCATTCAGTTTTCACTGACACTTAAGCTAGTTCATTAAGTGAACTAATTGCACTGTCATAATTTGCTAGTTCAACTTTCAGTGACACTTCTTATAGTTCACTCACACTTCATTAACTGAACGAATTGCACTGTCATTAACTAGTTCAACTTTCAGTGACACTTCTAACAGTTCTCTGACACTTCATTAAGTGAACTAATAGCACTGTCATAATTAGCTAGTTCAACTTTCAGTGACACTTCTAACAGTTCTCTGACACTTCATTAAGTGAACTAATAGCACTGTCATAATTAGCTAGTTCAACTTTCAGTGACACTTCTGATAGTTCACTACACTTCATTAACTGAACGAATTGCACTGTCATAATAGGCTAGTTCAACTTTCAGTGACACTTCTTATAGTTCACTGACACTTCTAACAGTTATCTGACACTTCATTAAGTGAACTAATGGCACTGTCATAATTTTCTAGTTCAACTTTCAGTGACACTTCTTATAGTTCACTACACTTCATTAAATGAACGAATTGCATTGTCTCTAACTAGTTCAACTTTCAGTGACACTTCTAACAGTTCTCTGACACTTCATTAAGTGAACTAAGAGCACTGTCACAATTAGCTAGTTCAACTTTCAGTGACACTTCTTATAGTTCACTACACTTCATTAACTGAACGAATTGCATTGTCTCTAACTAGTTCAACTTTCAGTGACACTTCTAACAGTTCTCTGACACTTCATTAAGTGAACTAATTGCACTGTCATAATTAGCTAGTTCAAATTTCAGTGACACTTCTTATAGTTCACTACAGTTCATTAACTGAACGAATTGCATTGTCTCTAACTAGTTCAACTTTCAGTGACACTTCTAACAGTTCTCTGACACTTCATTAAGTGAACTAATAGCACTGTCATAATTAGCTAGTTCAACTTTCAGTGACACTTCTTATAGTTCACTACACTTCATTAACTGAACAAATTGCATTTTCTCTAACTAGTTCAACTTTCAGTGACACTTCTTATAGTTCACTACACTTCAAAAAACTGAACAAATTGCACTGTCATTAACTAGTTCAACTTTCAGTGACACTTCTAACAATTCACTCACACTTCATTAACTGAACGAATTGCACTGTCATTAACTAGTTCAACTTTCAGTGACACTTCTAACAATTCACTCACACTTCATTAACTGAACGAATTGCACTGTCATTAACTAGTTCAACTTTCAGTGACACTTCTAACAGTTCTCTGACACTTCTTATAGTGCACTACACTTCATTAACTGAACGAATTGCACTGTCATTAACTAGTTCAACTTTCAGTGACACTTCTAACAATTCACTCACACTTCATTAACTGAACGAATTTTACTGTCATTAACTAGTTCAAATTTCAGTGACACGTCTAACAGTTCACTGACACTTCATTAACTGAACGAATTGCATTGTCATTAACTAGTTCAACTTTCAGTTACACTTCTAACAGTTCTCTGACACTTCATTAAGTGAACTAATAGCACTGTCATAATTAGCTAGTTCAACTTTCAGTGACACTTCTGATAGTTCACTACACTTCATTAACTGAACGAATTGCACTGTCATAATAGGCTAGTTCAACTTTCAGTGACACTTCTTATAGTTCACTGACACTTCTAACAGTTATCTGACACTTCATTAAGTGAACTAATAGCACTGTCATAATTTTCTAGTTCAACTTTCAGTGACACTTCTTATAGTTCACTACACTTCATTAAATGAACGAATTGCATTGTCTCTAACTAGTTCAACTTTCAGTGACACTTCTAACAGTTCTCTGACACTTCATTAAGTGAACTAAGAGCACTGTCACAATTAGCTAGTTCAACTTTCAGTGACACTTCTTATAGTTCACTACACTTCATTAACTGAACGAATTGCATTGTCTCTAACTAGTTCAACTTTCAGTGACACTTCTAACAGTTCTCTGACACTTCATTAAGTGAACTAATTGCACTGTCATAATTAGCTAGTTCAAATTTCAGTGACACTTCTTATAGTTCACTACAGTTCATTAACTGAACGAATTGCACTGTCATTAACCAGTTCAACTTTCAGTAACACTTCTAACAGTTAAATCTCATGTTAAACTAACACGCCAAATTTATGATGTCCTTAACAATTGTAAATAGTCAAGATGGCGAGCATGAACTCAGATGTCAATTTGCTATATTTAAGACCGTCTAAATGGCATTTGCAATGGAGTACGGCCTATGAGGAGAAATGATTTTGAGGAGCTATCAGAAGAAAATTTGCTACAGAGGTATAGACTGTCGAAATAAGTTGCTATGAAGGTTACTGCGGAAGTACAAGAGAGGTTAGAATATGCATCAAAAGGAATATGGCGATCTCGCCTTTGCTTCAAGTATTAATTACTTTGTTATTTTATAATTCATTGATTTATGTGGATAATACACTGTCCACCTTCTGTCTTGAAACGTTCAAGTCATTCGTCACTGGTCCTTCGCTCCTCGTTTTAAATTTACGTAATAATGAGTTAGAACATGCATCGAAAGGAAATGCCGATCTCTCCTTTACTTCAAGTATTAATAACTTTGCGATTTTATAATTCACTGAATTATGTGGATAATACACTGTCCACCTCCCGTCTTGAAACATTCAAGTCACTCGCCACTTGTACTTCTTTGCACCTCGTTTTAAATTTACGTAATATGTTTCGTGTTTCTAGTAATGACATATGCATTTGAATTAAGTTTGTTTCCAATTTTTTCCCACGTGACATCTTTCTCTTTTACATTCACCGCATCCGTCCTATTTTCCACGATATCGTTATATTTCGTCACCAATTCAATTAACAATCCTTTCTCCATTTATGAGAAATTTGTTTCACGGCTTTTGTTTATGATTTTGTTTATCCGCCATTTTTCAGCTTGTGCAGACGAAAATGAAAACAAAAGCGCATCGCAGTACATTCAGAAAATAATACAACTCATCCACAGCCTTCTATAGCTGTAATATTTACAAGTTTCTTGGCGTTAACACGTGTTTGTTAACATTTTCAGAAAACAGGTTGCTGAAATGCAAGAAATTGTTAGCGCTGTTACAATTGTTACGTTACATTTGTTAACGTCGATTTTAACATATGTTGGTGAAATCGGGCATAAGTGTGTTTTCGTGCGGTGCTAAAGGTAAGTACGATATAACATGACCAATACTTGGATGAATCTGCGATGTGCATGACTGTGTGTGATAAGTTAATGATCTACAGGGTCACCAGGGCACCTTGTGTCAGACACGCACCTGTCGCCTGCCATTGCGTGACCTTCCTACTCACGCCACAAAGGCATTACCTCATGCTCCAGTTAACTGCACAACAAAGAGTTTTTATTTTTTAACACGAATCTGCGTCCTGCAGGTTTTACTTTTGGCAAACTGCAAATGTAATGCAGAAACATTACAAGAAATAACATGACGCGGGACAGCATGTCCAAAGGTGAGCAATATAAAGGACATGATTTACTATTTTAAGTTGTGGCTATAGTTTTTATGCATAAGGCAGTCTGTGAGCGAGTGATATACCTCAGGCGGTTTCGTGGGAGGCCCGAGTTTGATTCACGTGGCTGACCTAACTGACCCATGGGTTGTTTCGTGGGTTTTCCCAGGTCGCCAGGCAAATGCTGGGTAGGTTCTGTCCCTCCATTATCATTTCATATCGTATCTTATCTGGTGGTCCCTCTTAGGGTAGAAGTGTCGTCGGGAATCTCGGTGTTGCCGGTAAACACTTCCCCCTTCGGTAGGAAGGTCTCTATGGACCACGGCGGGGGGATGCCGCAGACCTGCCCTCTGCACTTTCATGACTCCTCTTGTCTCATCTCGCCTCATCCTTTCTCGCGGAGATGCCCCACTTGGGACATATGACTGTCGCCGTGCCGAATCCCCTCCAAGGCAGCCTGTGTGGGAGGGAAGTGTTTGAAGTCATTAAACCTAACTTCTCGATGGTAAAGTTGGCGTGGCAAGTAGTCCCGCGTGACCACAACACCGAAGTTACTGCATCACGTTGTGTCGACTCGTAGCCTCTTTGGTTAATGACCTCTTATACACATGCAATTATTTATGTATATTGTTATTAAACTCATTGTTAAGTTTGCTGGTCAATATTTCGTCTTGCCTCTCAGTTCCCGCTGGGAAAGGATAGAATACTCTGACCAAAATGGCAACACGAAGTCGGACTAAACTCACTTTTAACAAACACGTAGCCTCATTTTTATGCAACAATCAACTCGCGCAGCTTGTAGCTTCTCGACGCTCACTAAACTTACAGGACACTGATACCGCTTGCCAATTCTTAAGCAACTGTTTCTTCACTAAAACACATCTGTACATCATGTTCTAGAAACCGGAGTCTCTGGAATTGTCTGCCTGGAAAGAAAATTATACGAGTAAATTCTGTTTATCTCCCGAAATCGAACGATCTGTAAATCGCAGCGAAGAGGGTGTATTTCGGCTCGTGACGTCAGCCACTGTCTCTGCTTGAATGTTCTACTTTTTGTTCATCTCGGCGGGAAACAGCGAAGGTACTGGAATAGGCTGACATACCACAGCCACCGCCCCCCCCCCCCGACAATAATGATATAGCAGCGGGGAACGGCAAACAGATAAGCTGCGCGCTCGGCCACAAGGTGTCTCGGATATGAGTATATGGCATAACAAAAGGAGAACACTTGATAACCTTATACATTAACTGTGTAGAAACTTTTGGAAATAACTAATATTTATACAACTGGAATCGTAGCCATTCATTTAGTCGCTAAAGAATGATGTAAAGTAAGCGACCATAAACATAAGGCAAGCAGAGTGGGAAATAGAAACAAAACCGTGATAGATGTCGGGATATGGGCGCATTGGTCAAAAATGAGAAAACGCAATATTGAAATATAGGAGTATTAAACGATTTAAGACAAAAAATATATGGGAAGAATTGAAAACGACAGTGGAAATGTTAGAAAACAAAAGAGACATGGTGACTGGACTTCGCTGCGGAGGGGATTCGGCATGGAAGTCCAAACCTCTATTGTATCTATGACCCAAGTGGGGCATCCCCAGGAGGAAGGATGAGGCGAGAGGAAACACAGGGCGGCCGTACCAAAGAACCACGACAGTACAGAGTTCCTACACTTAACCATTTGGGAACTCCTCGGCACACCAGTATAACCGGCATCCCGTCCCCTTCAGCTGCCGTGGTGCGGGCGCTGTGGACCCCTGGCAATCGTGGTACCTCTGACGTTACTAGAGGAACCTCGGGTCGAACGTTGGAGCTTCTCTCTCAATGGGAGTTCGGATTGGGTTGGTCTCGAGGAGCAGTGGTTCTCGATACCCGTGGGAGACCGGGTACGTCTCAGGACGGGGTTGAGGGAAGCCATATATTCCCACGTACTAGCCTGCATAGCTAGTAGAAGGTGTGCTAGATCACCAGGCGGCCTCACTGAGGTTGATCGGTAGCCTTCCCCTTTGGGGTTGGCGCGCGGAAGTGGCGTATCCACTCCCATCTCGTTTTGTGTTTTCGAACCAGAAGGGGGGAGTCTTGTTTATCTTTAGGTCTTGCCCTACTGGAAAGCCCCAGGGAGGCGCTGGGTGCCCTTTTGAGACAGCTCGGTAACTGATACAAGGGGGAGGTCAGCGACGGCTGCCTGTGTAGACCCTACTCGTATTCCGTCCACCATGGTCCGGATCCGGAGATCGTCTTACCGGAGGATCATGTGCTTCCCAACAATAATACATCCTGAATTTTTTAGTCTAGTTCTACCCTTTCATAGTGCGTCCTACCCACGGCTAGTGTGAAAGACCAGTTAATTTCCATTAATTGTACCTAATAGTGGTCCGAACTATAAAGCCCGGGCCTTAAAGTACTTACAGCATAGTAAGTCGTCATTAAGGTAGTTGTCTCATGTGTTTATGAGAACTCCTAGTGGTTTACCGGGATAAACACGAGTCAGTTGTACCTAATAGTGGTCCGAACTATAAAGTCCGGGTCTTAAAGTACTTACAGCATAGTAAGTCGTCATTAAGGTAGTTGTCTCATGTGTTTATGAGAACTCCTAGTGGTTTACCGGGATAAACACTAGTCAGTTGTACCTAATAGTGGTCCGAACTATAAAGCCCGGACCTTAAAGTACTTACAGCATAGTAAGTCGTCATTAAGGTAGTTGTCTCATGTGTTTATGAGAACTCCTAGTGGTTTACCGGGATAAACACGAGTCAGTTGTACCTAATAGTGGTCCGAACTATAAAGTCCAGGGTCTTAAAGTACTTACAGCATAGTAAGTCGTCATTAAGGTAGTTGTCTCATGTGTTTATGAGAACTCCTAGTGGTTTACCGGGATACACACGAGTCAGTTGTACCTAATAGTGATCCGAACTATAAAGCCCGGGTCTTAAAGTACTTACAGCATAGTAAGTCGTCATTAAGGTAGTTGTCTCATGTGTTTATGAGAACTCCTAGTGGTTTACCGGGATAAACACGAGTCAGTTGTACCTAATAGTGGTCCGAACTATAAAGTCCGGGTCTTAAAGTACTTTCAGCATAGTATGTCGTCATTAAGGTAGTTGTCTCATGTGTTTATGAGAACTCCTAGTGGTTTACCGGGATAAACACGAGTCAGTTGTACCTAATAGTGGTCCGAACTATAAAGCCCGGACCTTAAAGTACTTTCAGCATAGTATGTCGTCATTAAGGTAGTTGTCTCATGTGTTTATGAGAACTCCTAGTGGTTTACCGGGATAAACACGAGTCAGTTGAACCTAATAGTGGTCCGAACTATAAAGCCCGGGTCTTAAAGTACTTTCAGCATAGTAAGTCGTCATTAAGGTAGTTGTCTCTTGTGTTTATGAGAACTCCTAGTGGTTTACCGGAATAAACACGAGTCAGTTGTACCTAATAGTGGTCCGAACTATAAAACCCGGACCTTAAAGTACTTTCAGCATAGTAAGTCGTCATTAAGGTAGTTGTCTCATGTGTTTATGAGAACTCCTAGTGGTTTACCGGAATAAACACGAGTCAGTTGTACCTAATAGTGGTCCGAACTATAAAACCCGGACCTTAAGGTACTTCCAGCATAGTAAGTCACCATTAAGGTAGTTGTCTCTTGTGTTTATGAGAACTCCTAGTGGTTTACCGAGATAAAGACGAGTCAGTTGTACCCAGTAGTGGTCCGAACTATAAAGCCCGGGCCTTAAAGTACTTACAGCATAGTATGTCGTCATTAAGGTAGTTGTCTCATGTGTTTATGAGAACTCCTAGTGGTTTACCGGGATAAACACGAGTCAGTTGTACCTAATAGTGGTCCGAACTATAAAGCCCGGGCCTTAAAGTACTTACAGCACAGTAAGTCGTCATGAAGGTTGTTGTCTCATGTGTTTATGAGAACTCCTAGTGGTTTACCGGGATAAACACGAGTCAGTTGAACCTAATAGTGGTCCGAACTATAAAGCCCGGGTCTTAAAGTACTTTCAGCATAGTAAGTCGTCATTAAGGTAGTTGTCTCTTGTGTTTATGAGAACTCCTAGTGGTTTACCGGAATAAACACGAGTCAGTTGTACCTAATAGTGGTCCGAACTATAAAGCCCGGGCCTTAAAGTACTTACAGCATAGTAAGTCGTCATTAAGGTAGTTGTCTCATGTGTTTATGAGAACTCCTAGTGGTTTACCGGGATAAACACGAGTCAGTTGTACCCAATAGTGGTCAGAACTATAAAGCCCGGGTCTTAAAGTACTTACAGCATAGTAAGTCGTCATTAAGGTAGTTGTCTCATGTGTTTATGAGAACTCCTAGTGGTTTACCGGGATAAACACGAGTCAGTTGTACCTAATACTGGTCCGAACTATAAAGCCTGGGTCTTAAAGTACTTACAGCATAGTAAGTCGTCATTAAGGTTGTTGTCTCATGTGTTTATGAGAACTCCTAGTGGTTTACCGGGATAAACACGAGTCAGTTGTACCTAATAGTGGTCCGAACTATAAAGCCCGGGCCTTAAAGTACTTACAGCATGGTAAGTCGTCATTATGGTAGTTGTCTCATGTGTTTATGAGAACTCCTAGTGGTTTACCGGGATAAACACGAGTCAGTTGTACCTAATAGTGGTCCGAACTATAAAGCCCGGACCTTAAAGTACTTACAGCATAGTAAGTCGTCATTAATGTAGTTGTCTCATGTGTTTATGAGAACTCCTAGTGGTTTACTGGGATAAACACGAGTCAGTTGTAGCTAGTAGTGGTCCGAACTATAAATCCCGGGTCTTAAAGTACTTACAGCATACTAAGTCGTCATTAAGGTAGTTGTCTCGTGTGTTTATGAGAACTCCTAGTGGTTTACCGGGATAAATACGAGTCATTTGTACCTAATAGTGGTCCGAACTATAAAGCCCGGGTCTTATAGTACTTACAACATAGTAAGTCGTCATTAAGGTAGCTGTCTCATGTGTTTATGAGAACTCCTAGTGGTTTACTGGGATAGACACGAGTCAGTTGTACCTAATAGTCGTCCGAACTAAAAAGCCCGGGTCTTAAAGTACTTACAGCATAGTAAGTCGTCATTAAGGTCGTTGTCTCATGTGTTTATGAGAACTCCTAGTAGTTTACCGGGATAAACACAAGTCAGTTGTACTTAATAGTGGTCCGAACTATAAAGCCCGGACCTTAAAGTACTTACAGCATAGTAAGTCGTCATTAATGTAGTTGTCTCATGTGTTTATGAGAACTCGTAGTGGTTTACTGGGATAAACACGAGTCAGTTGTAGCTAGTAGTGGTCCGAACTATAAAGCCCGGGTCTTAAAGTACTTACAGCATAGTAAGTCGTCATTAAGGTAGTTGTCTCGTGTGTTTATGAGAACTCCTAGTGGTTTACCGGGATAAATACGAGTCATTTGTACCTAATAGTGGTCCGAACTATAAAGCCCGGGTCTTAAAGTACTTACAACATAGTAAGTCGTCATTAAGGTAGCTGTCTCATGTGTTTATGAGAACTCCTAGTGGTTTACCGGGATAAAGACGAGTCAGTTGTACCTAATAGTGATCCGAACTATAAAGCCTGGGCCCTAAAGTACTTACAGCATGGTAAGTCGTCATTAAGGTAGTTGTCTCGTGTGTTTATGAGAACTCCTAGTGGTTTACCGGGATAAATACGAGTCATTTGTACCTAATAGTGGTCCGAACTATAAAGCCTGGGTCTTAAAGTACTTACAGCATAGTAAGTCGCCATTAAGGTAGTTGTCTCATGTGTTTATGAGAACTCCTAGTGGTTTACCGGGATAAACACGAGTCAGTTGTACCTAATAGTGGGCCGAACTATAAAGCCCGGGCCTTAAAGTACTTATAGCATAGTAAGTCATCATTAAGGTAGTTGTCTCATGTGTTTATGAGAAGTCCTAGTCGTTTACCGGGATAAACACGAGTCGGTTGAACCTAATAGTGGTCCGAACTATAAAGCCCGGGCCTTAAAGTACTTACAGCATAGTAAGTCGTCATTAAGGTAGCTGTCTCATGTGTTTATGAAAACAGTGGTTTACCGGGATAAACACGAGTCAGTTGTACCTGATAGTGCTCCAAACTATAAAGCCCGGTACGTAAAATACATACAACATAGTAAGTCGTCATTAAGGTAGTTGTGTCATGTGTTTATGAGAACTCCTAGTGGTTTACCGGGATAAACACGAGTCAGGTGTACCTGATAGTGGTCCGAACTATAAAGCCCGGGTCTTAAAGTACTTACAGCATAGTAAGTCGTCATTAAGGTAGCTATCTCATGTGTTTATGAGAACTCCTAGTGGTTTACCGGGATAAACACGAGTCAGTTGTACCCAATAGTGGTCAGAACTATAAAGCCCGGGTCTTAAAGTACTTACAGTATAGTAAGTCGGAATTAAGGTAGTTGTCTCACGTGTTTATGAGAACTCCTAGTGGTTTACCGGGATAAACACAAGTCAGTTGTACCTAATAGTGGTCCGAACTATAAAGCCCGGGACTTAAAGTACTTACAGCATGGTAAGTCGTCATTAAGGTAGTTGTCTCGTGTGTTTATGAGAACTCCTAGTGGTTTACCGGGATAAACACGAGTCATTTGTACCTGATAGTGGTCCGAACTATAAAGCCCGGGTCTTAAAGTACTTACAGCATAGTAAGTCGTCATTAAGGTAGCTATCTCATGTGTTTATAAGAACTCCTAGTGGTTTACCGGGATAAACACGAGTCAGTTGTACCCAATAGTGGTCAGAACTATAAAGCCCGGGTCTTAAAGTACTTACAGTATAGTAAGTCGGAATTAAGGTAGTTGTCTCACGTGTTTATGAGAACTCCTAGTGGTTTACCGGGATAAACACAAGTCAGTTGTACCTAATAGTGGTCCGAACTATAAAGCCCGGGTCTTAAAGTACTTTCAGCATAGTAAGTCGTCATTAAGGTCGTTGTCTCATGTGTTTATGAGAACTCCTAGTGGTTTACCGGGATAAACACGAGTCAGTTGTACCTAATAGTGCTCCGAACTATAAAGCCCGGGCCTTAAAGTACTTACAGCATAGTAAGTCGTCATTAAGGTAGTTGTCTCATGTGTTTATGAGAACTCCTAGTGGTTTACCGGGATAAACACGAGTCAGTTGTACCTAATAGTGGTCGGAGCTATAAAGCCCAGGACTTAAAGTACTTACAGCACAGTAAGTCGTCATTAAGGTAGTTGTGTCATGTGTTTTTGAGAACTCCTAGTGGTTTACCGGGATAAACACGAGTCAGTTGTACCTAATAGTCGTCCGAACTATAAAGCCCGGGCCTTAAATTACCTACAGCATAGTAAGTCGTCATTAAGGTAGTTGTCTTATGTGTATATGAGAACTCCTAGTGGTTTATCGGGATACACACGAGTCAGTTGTACCTAATAGTCGTCCGTACTATAAAGCCCGGGTCTTAAAGTACTTATAGCATAGTAAGTCGTCATTAAGGTAGTTGTCTCATGTGTTTATGAGAACTCCTAGTGGTACACCGGAATAAACACGAGTCAGTTGTACCTAATAGTCGTCCGAACTATAAAGCCTGGGTCTTAAAGTACTTACAGCATAGTAAGTCGTCATTAAGGTTGTTGTCTCATGTGTTTATGAGAACTCCTAGTGGTTTACCGGGATAAACACGAGTCAGTTGTACCTAATAGTGGTCCGAACTATAAAGCCCGGGCCTTAAAGTACTTACAGCATGGTAAGTCGTCATTAAGGTAGTTGTCTCATGTGTTTATGAGAACTCCTAGTGGTTTACCGGGATAAACACGAGTCAGTTGTACCTAATAGTGGTCCGAACTATAAAGCCCGGGCCTTAAAGTACTTACAGCATAGTAAGTCGTCATTAAGGTAGTTGTCTCATGTGTTTGTGAGAACTCCTAGTGGTTTACCGGGATAAACACGAGTCAGTTGTACATAATAGTGGTCCGAACTATAAAGCCCGGGACTTAAAGTACTTACAGCATAGTAAGTCGTCATTAAGGTAGTTGTCTCATGGGTTTATGAGAACTCCTAGTGGTTTACCGGGATAAACACGAGTCAGTTGTACCTAATAGTGGTCCGAACTATAAAGCCCGGGACTTAAAGTACTTACAGCATAGTAAGTGGTCATTAAGGTAGTTGTCTCAAGTGTTGATGAGAACTCCTAGTGGTTTACCGGGATAAACACGAGTCAGTTGTACCTAATAGTGGTCCGAACTATAAAGCCCGGACCTTAAAGTACTTACAGCATAGTAAGTCGTCATTAAGGTAGTTGTCTCATGTGTTTATGAGAACTCCTAGTGGTTTACTGGGATAAACACGAGTCAGTTGTACCTAATAGTGGTCCGAACTATAAAGCCCGGGTCTTAAAGTACTACAGCATAGTAAGTCGTCATTAAGGTAGTTGTCTCATGTGTTTATGAGAACTCCTAGTGGTTTACCGGGATAAACACGAGTCAGTTGTACCTAATAGTGGTCCGAACTATAAAGCCCGGACCTTAAAGTACTTACAGCATAGTAAGTCGTCATTAATGTAGTTGTCTCATGTGTTTATGAGAACTCCTAGTGGTTTACTGGGATAAACACGAGTCAGTTGTAGCTAGTAGTGGTCCGAACTATAAATCCCGGGTCTTAAAGTACTTACAGCATACTAAGTCGTCATTAAGGTAGTTGTCTCGTGTGTTTATGAGAACTCCTAGTGGTTTACCGGGATAAATACGAGTCATTTGTACCTAATAGTGGTCCGAACTATAAAGCCCGGGTCTTAAAGTACTTACAACATAGTAAGTCGTCATTAAGGTAGCTGTCTCATGTGTTTATGAGAACTCCTAGTGGTTTACTGGGATAGACACGAGTCAGTTGTACCTAATAGTCGTCCGAACTATAAAGCCCGGGTCTTAAAGTACTTACAGCATAGTAAGTCGTCATTAAGGTCGTTGTCTCATGTGTTTATGAGAACTCCTAGTAGTTTACCGGGATAAACACAAGTCAGTTGTACTTAATAGTGGTCCGAACTATAAAGCCCGGACCTTAAAGTTCTTACAGCATAGTAAGTCGTCATTAATGTAGTTGTCTCATGTGTTTATGAGAACTCCTAGTGGTTTACTGGGATAAACACGAGTCAGTTGTAGCTAGTAGTGGTCCGAACTATAAAGCCCGGGTCTTAAAGTACTTACAGCATAGTAAGTCGTCATTAAGGTAGTTGTCTCGTGTGTTTATGAGAACTCCTAGTGGTTTACCGGGATAAAAACGAGTCATTTGTACCTAATAGTGGTCCGAACTATAAAGCCCGGGTCTTAAAGTACTTACAACATAGTAAGTCGTCATTAAGGTAGCTGTCTCATGTGTTTATGAGAACTCCTAGTGGTTTACCGGGATAAACACGAGTCAGTTGTACCTAATAGTGATCCGAACTATAAAGCCTGGGCCCTAAAGTACTTACAGCATGGTAAGTCGTCATTAAGGTAGTTGTCTCGTGTGTTTATGAGAACTCCTAGTGGTTTACCGGGATAAATACGAGTCATTTGTACCTAATAGTGGTCCGAACTATAAAGCCTGGGTCTTAAAGTACTTACAGCATAGTAAGTCGCCATTAAGGTAGTTGTCTCATGTGTTTATGAGAACTCCTAGTGGTTTACCGGGATAAACACGAGTCAGTTGTACCTAATAGTGGGCCAAACTATAAAGCCCGGGCCTTAAAGTACCAACAGCATAGTAAGTCATCATTAAGGTAGTTGTCTCATGTGTTTATGAGAAGTCCTAGTCGTTTACCGGGATAAACACGAGTCGGTTGAACCTAATAGTGGTCCGAACTATAAAGCCCGGGCCTTAAAGTACTTACATCATAGTAAGTCGTCATTAAGGTAGCTGTCTCATGTGTTTATGAAAACAGTGGTTTACCGGGATAAACACGAGTCAGTTGTACCTGATAGTGCTCCAAACTATAAAGCCCGGTACGTAAAATACATACAACATAGTAAGTCGTCATTAAGGTAGTTGTGTCATGTGTTTATGAGAACTCCTAGTGGTTTACCGGGATAAACACAAGTCAGTTATACCTAATAGTGGTCCGAACTATAAAGCCCGGTTCTTAAAGTACTTACAGCATAGTCAGTCGTCATTAAGGTAGTTGTCTCATGTGTTTATGAGAACTCCTAGTGGTTTACCGGTGTAAACACAAGTCAGTTATACCTAATAGTCGTCCGAACTATAAAGCCCGGGACTTAAAGTACTTACAGCATAGTAAGTCGTCATTAAGGTAGCTGTCTCATGTGTTTATGAGAACAGTGGTTTACCGGGATAAACACGAGTCAGTTCTACCTAATAGTGCTCCAAACTATAAAGCCCGGTACTTAAAGTACATACAACATAGTAAGTCGTCATTAAGGTAGTTGTGTCATGTGTTTATGAGAACAGTGGTTTACCGGGATAAACACGAGTCAGTTGTACCTGATAGTGCTCCAAACTATAAAGCCCGGTACTTAAAGTACATACAACATAGTAAATCGTCATTAAGGTAGCTGTCTCATGTGTTTATGAGAACAGTGGTTTACTGCGATAAACACGAGTCAGTTGTACCTGATAGTGCTCCAAACTATAAAGCCCGGTACTTACAGTACATACAACATAGTAAGTCGTCATTAAGGTAGTTGTGTCATGTGTTTATGAGAACAGTGGTTTACCGGGATAAACACGAGTCAGTTGTACCTAATAGTGCTCCAAACTATAAAGCCCCGTACTTAAAGTACATACAACACAGTAAGTCGTCATTAAGGTAGCTGTCTCATGTGTTTATGAGAACAGTGGTTTACCGGGATAAACACGAGTCAGTTGTACCTGATAGTGCTCCAAACTATAAAGCCCGGTACTTAAAGTACATACAACATAGTAAGTCGTCATTATGGTAGTTGTGTCATGTGTTTATGAGAACTCCTAGTGGTTTACCGGGATAAATACGAGTCATTTGTGCCTAATAGTGGTCGGAACTATAAAGCCCGGGCCTTAAAGTACTTACAGCATAGTCAGTCGTCATTAAGGTAGTTGTCTCATGTGTTTATGAGAACTCCTAGTGGCTTACCGGAAGAACACGGGTCAGTTGTACCTAATAGTCGTCCGAAATATATAGCCCGGGCCTTAAACTACTTACAGCATAGTAAGTCGTCATTAAGGTAGTTGTCTCATGTGTTTATGAGAACTCCTAGTGGTTTACCGGGATAAACACGAGTCAGTTGTGCCTAATAGTCGTCCGAAATATGAAGCCCGGGCATTAAAGTACTTACAACATAGAAAGTCGTCATTAAGGTCTTTGTCTCATGTGTTTATGAGAACTCTTAGTGGTTTACCGGGATAAACACGAGTCAGTGGTACCTGATAGTGCTCCGAACTATAAAGCCCGGGCATTAAAGTACTTACAACATAGAAAGTCGTCCTTAAGGTCGTTGTCTCATGTGTTTATGAGAACTCTTAGTGGTTTACCGGGATAAACACGAGTCAGTTGTACCTAATAGTGGTCCGAACTATAAAGCCCGGGACTTAAAGTACTTACAGCATGGTAAGTCGTCATTAAGGTAGTTGTCTCGTGTGTTTATGAGAACTCCTAGTGGTTTACCGGGATAAACACGAGTCAGTTGTACCTGATAGTGGTCCGAACTATAAAGCCCGGGTCTTAAAGTACTTACAGCATAGTAAGTCGTCATTAAGGTAGCTATCTCATGTGTTTATGAGAACTCCTAGTGGTTTACCGGGATAAACACGAGTCAGTTGTACCCAATAGTGGTCAGAACTATAAAGCCCGGGTCTTAAAGTACTTACAGTATAGTAAGTCGGAATTAAGGTAGTTGTCTCACGTGTTTATGAGAACTCCTAGTGGTTTACCGGGATAAACACAAGTCAGTTGTACCTAATAGTTGTCCGAACTATAAAGCCCGGGTCTTAAAGTACTTTCAGCATAGTAAGTCGTCATTAAGGTCGTTGTCTCATGTGTTTATGAGAACTCCTAGTGGTTTACCGGGATAAACACGAGTCAGTTGTACCTAATAGTGCTCCGAACTATAAAGCCCGGGCCTTAAAGTACTTACAGCATAGTAAGTCGTCATTAAGGTAGTTGTCTCATGTGTTTATGAGAACTCCTAGTGGTTTACCGGGATAAACACGAGTCATTTGTACCTAATAGTGGTCGGAGCTATAAAGCCCAGGACTTAAAGTACTTACAGCACAGTAAGTCGTCATTAAGGTAGTTGTGTCATGTGTTTTTGAGAACTCCTAGTGGTTTACTGGGATAAACACGAGTCAGTTGTACCTAATAGTCGTCCGAACTATAAAGCCCGGGCCTTAAATTACTTACAGCATAGTAAGTCGTCATTAAGGTAGTTGTCTTATGTGTTTATGAGAACTCCTAGTGGTTTATCGGGAAAACACGAGTGAGTTGTACCTAATAGTCGTCCGAAATATAAAGCCCGGGGCTTAAAGTACTTACAGCACAGTAAGTCGTCATTAAGGTAGTTGTCTCATGTGTATATGAGAACTCCTAGTGGTTTATCGGGATACACACGAGTCAGTTGTACCTAATAGTCGTCCGTACTATAAAGCCCGGGTCTTAAAGTACTTATAGCATAGTAAGTCGTCATTAAGGTAGTTGTCTCATGTATTTATGAGAACTCCTAGTGGTACACCGGAATAAACACGAGTCAGTTGTACCTAATAGTCGTCCGAGATATAAAGCCCTGGCCTTAAAGTAGTTACGGCACAGTAAGTCGTCATTAAGGTAGTTGTCTCATGTGTTTATGAGAACTCCTAGTGGTATACCGGAATAAACACGAGTCAGTTGTACCTAATAGTCGTCCGACATATAAAGCCCGGGCCTTAAAACACTTACAGCATAGTAAGTCGTCATTAAGGTAGCTGTCTCATGTGTTTATGAGAGCAGTGGTTTACCGGGATAAACACGAGTCAGTTGTACCTGATAGTGCTCCAAACTATAAAGCCCGGGACTTAAAGTACATACAACATAGTAAGTCGTCATTAAGGTAGTTGTGTCATGTGTTTATGAGAACTCCTAGTGGTTTACCGGGATAAATACGTGTCATTTGTACCTAATAGTGGTCCGAACTATAAAGCCCGGGCCTTAAAGTACTTACAGCATAGACAGTCGTCATTAAGGTAGTTGTCTCATGTGTTTATGAGAACTCCTAGTGGTTTGTCGAGATAAACACGAGTCAGTTGTACCTAATAGTCGTCCGAACTATAAAGTTTGGGCCTTAAAGTACTTACAGCATAGTAAGTCGTCTTTCGGGCAGTTGTACCATATGTTTATGAGAAGTCCTAGTGGTTTATCGGGATAAACACGAGTCAGTAGTACCTAATAGTCGTCCGAACTATAAAGCCCGGGCCTTAAAGTACTTACAGCATAGTAAGTCGTCATTAAGGTAGTTGTCTCATGTGTTTATGAGTCCTCCTAGTGGTTTACCGGGATAAACACGAGTCAGTTGTACCTAATAGTGGTCCGAACTATAAAGCCTGGGCCTTAAAGTACTTACAGCATGGTAAGTCGTCATTAAGGTAGTTGTCTCATGTGTTTATGAGAACTCCTAGTCGTTTACCGGGATAAACAGGAGTCAGTTGTACCTAATAGTGGTCCGAACTATAAAGCCTGGGCCTTAAAGTTCTTACGGCATAGTCAGTCGTCATTAAGGTAGTTGTCTCATGTGTTTATGAGAACTCCTAGTGGTTTACCGAGATAAACACGAGTCACTTGTACCTAATAGTGGTCCGAACTATAAAGCCCGAGCCTTAAAGTACTTACAGCATGGTAAGTCGTCATTGAGGTAGTTGTCTCATGTATTTATGAGAACTCCTAGTGGTTTATCGGGATAAACACGAATCAGTTGTACCTAATAGTCGTCCGAACTATAAAACCCGGGCCTTAAATTACTTACAGCATAGTAAGTCGTCTTTCAGGCAGTTGTCTCATGTGTTTATGAGAAGTCCTAGTCGTTTACCGGGATAAACAAGAGTCGGTTGAACCTAATAGTGGTCCGAACTATAAAGCCCGGGCCTTAAAGTACTTACAGCATAGTAAGTCGTCATTAAGGTAGCTGTCTCATGTGTTTATGAAAACAGTGGTTTACCGGGATAAACACGAGTCAGTTGTACCTGATAGTGCTCCAAACTATAAAGCCCGGTACGTAAAGTACATACAACAAAGTAAGTCGTCATTAAGGTAGTTGTGTCATGTGTTTATGAGAACTCCTAGTGGTTTACCGGGATAAACACAAGTCAGTTATACCTAATAGTGGTCCGAACTATAAAGCCCGGTTCTTAAAGTACTTACAGCATAGTCAGTCGTCATTAAGGTAGTTGTCTCATGTGTTTATGATAAATCCTAGTGGTTTACCGGGATAAACACAAGTCAGTTATACCTAATAGTCGTCCGAACTATAAAGCCCGGGACTTAAAGTACTTACAGCATAGTAAGTCGTCATTAAGGTAGTTGTCTCATGTGTTTATGATAACTCCTAGTGGTTTACCGGGATAAACACAAGTCAGTTATACCTAATAGTGGTCCGAACTATAAAGCCCGGGCCTTAAAGTACTTACAGCATAGTAAGTCGTCATTGAGGTAGTTGTGTCATGTGTTTATGAGAACTTCTATTGGTTTGACGGGAAAAACACGAGTCAGTTGTACCTAATAGAGGTCCGAACTATAAAGACCGGGTCTTAAAGGACTTACAGCATAGTAAGTCGTCATTAAGGTAGTTGTCTCATGTGTTTATGAGAACTCCTAGTGGTTTACCGGGATAAACACGAGTCAGTTGTGCCTAATAGTCGTCCGAAATATAAAGCCCGGGCATTAAAGTACTTACAACATAGAAAGTCGTCATTAAGGTCTTTGCCTCATGTGTTTATGAGAACTCTTAGTGGTTTACCGGGATAAACACGAGTCAGTGGTACCTGATAGTGCTCCGAACTATAAAGCCCGGGCATTAAAGTACTTACAACATAGAAAGTCGTCCTTAAGGTCTTTGTCTCATGTGTTTATGAGAACTCTTAGTGTTTTACCGGGATAAACACGAGTCAGTTGTACCTAATAGTGGTCCGAACTATAAAGCCCGGGACTTAAAGTACTAACAGCATGGTAAGTCGTCATTAAGGTAGTTGTCTCGTGTGTTTATGAGAACTCCTAGTGGTTTACCGGGATAAACACGAGTCAGTTGTACCTGATAGTGGTCCGAACTATAAAGCCCGGGTCTTAAAGTACTTACAGCATAGTAAGTCGTCATTAAGGTAGCTATCTCATGTGTTTATGAGAACTCCTAGTGGTTTACCGGGATAAACACGAGTCAGTTGTACCCAATAGTGGTCAGAACTATAAAGCCCGGGTCTTAAAGTACTTACAGTATAGTAAGTCGGAATTAAGGTAGTTGTCTCACGTGTTTATGAGAACTCCTAGTGGTTTACCGGGATAAACACAAGTCAGTTGTACCTAATAGTGGTCCGAACTATAAAGCCCGGGTCTTAAAATACTTTCAGCATAGTAAGTCGTCATTAAGGTCGTTGTCTCATGTGTTTATGAGAACTCCTAGTGGTTTACCGGGATAAATACGAGTCATTTGTGCCTAATAGTGGTCCGAACTATAAAGCCCGGGCCTTAAAGTACTTACAGCATAGTCAGTCGTCATTAAGGTAGTTGTCTCATGTGTTTATGAGAACTCCTAGTGGCTTACCGGAAAAACACGGGTGAGTTGTACTTAATAGTCTTCCGAAATATATAGCCCGGGCCTTAAAGTACTTACAGCATAGTAAGTCGTCATTGAGGTAGTTGTCTCATGTATTTATGAGAACTCCTAGTGGTTTATCGGGATAAACACGAATCAGTTGTACCTAATAGTCGTCCGAACTATAAAACCCGGGCCTTAAATTACTTACAGCATAGTAAGTCGTCTTTCAGGCAGTTGTCTCATGTGTTTATGAGAAGTCCTAGTCGTTTACCGGGATAAACAGGAGTCGGTTGAACCTAATAGTGGTCCGAACTATAAAGCCCGGGCCTTAAAGTACTTACAGCATAGTAAGTCGTCATTAAGGTAGCTGTCTCATGTGTTTATGAAAACAGTGGTTTACCGGGATAAACACGAGTCAGTTGTACCTGATAGTGCTCCAAACTATAAAGCCCGGTACGTAAAATACATACAACATAGTAAGTCGTCATTAAGGTAGTTGTGTAATGTGTTTATGAGAACTCCTAGTGGTTTACCGGGATAAACACAAGTCAGTTATACCTAATAGTGGTCCGAACTATAAAGCCCGGTTCTTAAAGTACTTACAGCATAGTCAGTCGCCATTAAGGTAGTTGTCTCATGTGTTTATGATAAATCCTAGTGGTTTACCGGGATAAACACAAGTCAGTTATACCTAATAGTCGTCCGAACTATAAAGCCCGGGACTTAAAGTACTTACAGCATAGTAAGTCGTCATTAAGGTAGTTGTCTCATGTGTTTATGATAACTCCTAGTGGTTTACCGGGATAAACACAAGTCAGTTATACCTAATAGTCGTCCGAACTATAAAGACCGGGTCTTAAAGTACTTACAACATAGAAAGTCGTCATTAAGGTCTTTGTCTCATGTGTTTATGAGAACTCTTAGTGGTTTACCGGGATAAACACGAGTCAGTGGTACCTGATAGTGCTCCGAACTATAAAGCCCGTGCATTAAAGTACTTACAGCATAGTAAGTCGTCATTAAGGTAGTTGTCTCATGTGTTTATGAGAACTCTTAGTGTTTTACCGGGATAAACACGAGGCAGTGGTACCTGATAGTGCTCCGAACTATAAAGCCCGGGTCTTAAAGTACTTACAACATAGAAAGTCGTCCTTAAGGTCTTTGTCTCATGTGTTTATGAGAACTCTTAGTGTTTTACCGGGATAAACACGAGTCAGTTGTACCTAATAGTGGTCCGAACTATAAAGCCCGGGACTTAAGGTACTTACAGCATGGTAAGTCGTCATTAAGGTAGTTGTCTCGTGTGTTTATGAGAACTCCTAGTGGTTTACCGGGATAAACACGAGTCAGTTGTACCTGATAGTGGTCCGAACTATAAAGCCCGGGTCTTAAAGGACTTACAGCATAGTAAGTCGTCATTAAGGTAGCTATCTCATGTGTTTATGAGAACTCCTAGTGGTTTACCGGGATAAACACAAGTCAGTTATACCTAATAGTCGTCCGAACTATAAAGCCCGGGACTTAAAGTACTTACAGCATAGTAAGTCGTCATTAAGGTAGTTGTCTCATGTGTTTATGATAACTCCTAGTGGTTTACCGGGATAAACACAAGTCAGTTATACCTAATAGTGGTCCGAACTATAAAGCCCGGGCCTTAAAGTAGTTACAGCATAGTAAGTCGTCATTAAGGTAGTTGTCTCATGGGTTTATGAGAACTCCTAGTGGTTTACCGGGATAAACACGAGTCAGTTGTACCTAATAGAGGTCCGAACTATAAAGACCGGGTCTTAAAGTACTTACAGCATAGTAAGTCGTCATTAAGGTAGTTGTCTCATGTGTTTATGAGAACTCCTAGTGGTTTACCGGGATAAACACGAGTCAGTTGTGCCTAATAGTCGTCCGAAATATGAAGCCCGGGCATTAAAGTACTTACAACATAGAAAGTCGTCATTAAGGTCTTTGTCTCATGTGTTTATGAGAACTCTTAGTGGTTTACCGGGATAAACACGAGTCAGTGGTACCTGATAGTGCTCCGAACTATAAAGCCCGGGCATTAAAGTACTTACAACATAGAAAGTCGTCCTTAAGGTCGTTGTCTCATGTGTTTATGAGAACTCTTAGTGTTTTACCGGGATAAACACGAGTCAGTTGTACCTAAAAGTGGTCCGAACTATAAAGCCCGGGACTTAAAGTACTTACAGCATGGTAAGTCGTCATTAAGGTAGTTGTCTCGTGTGTTTATGAGAACTCCTAGTGGTTTACCGGGATAAACACGAGTCAGTTGTACCTGATAGTGGTCCGAACTATAAAGCCCGGGTCTTAAAGTACTTACAGCATAGTAAGTCGTCATTAAGGTAGCTATCTCATGTGTTTATGAGAACTCCTAGTGGTTTACCGGGATAAACACGAGTCAGTTGTACCTAATAGTGGTCCGAACTATAAAGCCCGGGTCTTAAAGTACTTTCAGCATAGTAAGTCGTCATTAAGGTCGTTGTCTCATGTGTTTATGAGAACTCCTAGTGGTTTACCGGGATAAACACGAGTCAGTTGTACCTAATAGTGCTCCGAACTATAAAGCCCGGGCCTTAAAGTACTTACAGCATAGTAAGTCGTCATTAAGGTAGTTGTCTCATGTGTTTATGAGAACTCCTAGTGGTTTACCGGGATAAACACGAGTCATTTGTACCTAATAGTGGTCGGAGCTATAAAGCCCAGGACTTAAAGTACTTACAGCACAGTAAGTCGTCATTAAGGTAGTTGTGTCATGTGTTTTTGAGAACTCCTAGTGGTTTACTGGGATAAACACGAGTCAGTTGTACCTAATAGTCGTCCGAACTATAAAGCCCGGGCCTTAAATTACTTACAGCATAGTAAGTCGTCATTAAGGTAGTTGTCTTATGTGTTTATGAGAACTCCTAGTGGTTTATTGGGAAAACACGAGTGAGTTGTACCTAATAGTCGTCTAAATATAAAGCCCGGGGCTTAAAGTACTTACAGCACAGTAAGTCGTCATTAAGGTAGTTGTCTCATGTGTATATTTGAACTCCTAGTGGTTTATCGGGATACACACGAGTCAGTTGTACCTAATAGTCGTCCGTACTATAAAGCCCGGGTCTTAAAGTACTTATAGCATAGTAAGTCGTCATTAAGGTAGTTGTCTCATGTATTTATGAGAACTCCTAGTGGTACACCGGAATAAACACGAGTCAGTTGTACCTAATAGTCGTCCGAGATATAAAGCCCTGGCCTTAAAGTAGTTACGGCACAGTAAGTCGTCATTAAGGTAGTTGTCTCATGTGTTTATGAGAACTCCTAGTGGTATACCGGAATAAACACGAGTCAGTTGTACCTAATAGTCGTCCGACATATAAAGCCCGGGCCTTAAAACACTTACAGCATAGTAAGTCGTCATTAAGGTAGCTGTCTCATGTGTTTATGAGAGCAGTGGTTTACCGGGATAAACACGAGTCAGTTGTACCTGATAGTGCTCCAAACTATAAAGCCCGGGACTTAAAGTACATACAACATAGTAAGTCGTCATTAAGGTAGTTGTGTCATGTGTTTATGAGAACTCCTAGTGGTTTACCGGGATAAATACGAGTCATTTGTACCTAATAGTGGTCCGAACTATAAAGCCCGGGCCTTAAAGTACTTACAGCATAGACAGTCGTCATTAAGGTAGTTGTCTCATGTGTTTATGAGAACTCCTAGTGGTTTGTCGAGATAAACACGAGTCAGTTGTACCTAATAGTCGTCCGAACTATAAAGTTTGGGCCTTAAAGTACTTACAGCATAGTAAGTCGTCTTTCGGGCAGTTGTACCATATGTTTATGAGAAGTCCTAGTGGTTTATCGGGATAAACACGAGTCAGTAGTACCTAATAGTCGTCCGAACTATAAAGCCCGGGCCTTAAAGTACTTACAGCATAGTAAGTCGTCATTAAGGTAGTTGTCTCATGTGTTTATGAGTCCTCCTAGTGGTTTACCGGGATAAACACGAGTCAGTTGTACCTAATAGTGGTCCGAACTATAAAGCCTGGGCCTTAAAGTACTTACAGCATAGTCAGCCGTCATTAAGGTAGTTGTCTCATGTGTTTATGAGAACTCCTAGTCGTTTACCGGGATAAACAGGAGTCAGTTGTACCTAATAGTGGTCCGAACTATAAAGCCTGGGCCTTAAAGTTCTTACGGCATAGTCAGTCGTCATTAAGGTAGTTGTCTCATGTGTTTATGAGAACTCCTAGTGGTTTACCGAGATAAACACGAGTCACTTGTACCTAATAGTGGTCCGAACTATAAAGCCCGAGCCTTAAAGTACTTACAGCATGGTAAGTCGTCATTGAGGTAGTTGTCTCATGTATTTATGAGAACTCCTAGTGGTTTATCGGGATAAACACGAATCAGTTGTACCTAATAGTCGTCCGAACTATAAAACCCGGGCCTTAAATTACTTACAGCATAGTAAGTCGTCTTTCAGGCAGTTGTCTCATGTGTTTATGAGAAGTCCTAGTCGTTTACCGGGATAAACAAGAGTCGGTTGAACCTAATAGTGGTCCGAACTATAAAGCCCGGGCCTTAAAGTACTTACAGCATAGTAAGTCGTCATTAAGGTAGCTGTCTCATGTGTTTATGAAAACAGTGGTTTACCGGGATAAACACGAGTCAGTTGTACCTGATAGTGCTCCAAACTATAAAGCCCGGTACGTAAAGTACATACAACAAAGTAAGTCGTCATTAAGGTAGTTGTGTCATGTGTTTATGAGAACTCCTAGTGGTTTACCGGGATAAACACAAGTCAGTTATACCTAATAGTGGTCCGAACTATAAAGCCCGGTTCTTAAAGTACTTACAGCATAGTCAGTCGTCATTAAGGTAGTTGTCTCATGTGTTTATGATAAATCCTAGTGGTTTACCGGGATAAACACAAGTCAGTTATACCTAATAGTCGTCCGAACTATAAAGCCCGGGACTTAAAGTACTTACAGCATAGTAAGTCGTCATTAAGGTAGTTGTCTCATGTGTTTATGATAACTCCTAGTGGTTTACCGGGATAAACACAAGTCAGTTATACCTAATAGTGGTCCGAACTATAAAGCCCGGGCCTTAAAGTACTTACAGCATAGTAAGTCGTCATTGAGGTAGTTGTGTCATGTGTTTATGAGAACTTCTATTGGTTTGACGGGAAAAACACGAGTCAGTTGTACCTAATAGAGGTCCGAACTATAAAGACCGGGTCTTAAAGTACTTACAGCATAGTAAGTCGTCATTAAGGTAGTTGTCTCATGTGTTTATGAGAACTCCTAGTGGTTTACCGGGATAAACACGAGTCAGTTGTGCCTAATAGTCGTCCGAAATATAAAGCCCGGGCATTAAAGTACTTACAACATAGAAAGTCGTCATTAAGGTCTTTGCCTCATGTGTTTATGAGAACTCTTAGTGGTTTACCGGGATAAACACGAGTCAGTGGTACCTGATAGTGCTCCGAACTATAAAGCCCGGGCATTAAAGTACTTACAACATAGAAAGTCGTCCTTAAGGTCTTTGTCTCATGTGTTTATGAGAACTCTTAGTGTTTTACCGGGATAAACACGAGTCAGTTGTACCTAATAGTGGTCCGAACTATAAAGCCCGGGACTTAAAGTACTTACAGCATGGTAAGTCGTCATTAAGGTAGTTGTCTCGTGTGTTTATGAGAACTCCTAGTGGTTTACCGGGATAAACACGAGTCAGTTGTACCTGATAGTGGTCCGAACTATAAAGCCCGGGTCTTAAAGTACTTACAGCATAGTAAGTCGTCATTAAGGTAGCTATCTCATGTGTTTATGAGAACTCCTAGTGGTTTACCGGGATAAACACGAGTCAGTTGTACCCAATAGTGGTCAGAACTATAAAGCCCGGGTCTTAAAGTACTTACAGTATAGTAAGTCGGAATTAAGGTAGTTGTCTCACGTGTTTATGAGAACTCCTAGTGGTTTACCGGGATAAACACAAGTCAGTTGTACCTAATAGTGGTCCGAACTATAAAGCCCGGGTCTTAAAATACTTTCAGCATAGTAAGTCGTCATTAAGGTCGTTGTCTCATGTGTTTATGAGAACTCCTAGTGGTTTACCGGGATAAATACGAGTCATTTGTGCCTAATAGTGGTCCGAACTATAAAGCCCGGGCCTTAAAGTACTTACAGCATAGTCAGTCGTCATTAAGGTAGTTGTCTCATGTGTTTATGAGAACTCCTAGTGGCTTACCGGAAAAACACGGGTGAGTTGTACTTAATAGTCTTCCGAAATATATAGCCCGGGCCTTAAAGTACTTACAGCATAGTAAGTCGTCATTGAGGTAGTTGTCTCATGTATTTATGAGAACTCCTAGTGGTTTATCGGGATAAACACGAATCAGTTGTACCTAATAGTCGTCCGAACTATAAAACCCGGGCCTTAAATTACTTACAGCATAGTAAGTCGTCTTTCAGGCAGTTGTCTCATGTGTTTATGAGAAGTCCTAGTCGTTTACCGGGATAAACAGGAGTCGGTTGAACCTAATAGTGGTCCGAACTATAAAGCCCGGGCCTTAAAGTACTTACAGCATAGTAAGTCGTCATTAAGGTAGCTGTCTCATGTGTTTATGAAAACAGTGGTTTACCGGGATAAACACGAGTCAGTTGTACCTGATAGTGCTCCAAACTATAAAGCCCGGTACGTAAAATACATACAACATAGTAAGTCGTCATTAAGGTAGTTGTGTAATGTGTTTATGAGAACTCCTAGTGGTTTACCGGGATAAACACAAGTCAGTTATACCTAATAGTGGTCCGAACTATAAAGCCCGGTTCTTAAAGTACTTACAGCATAGTCAGTCGCCATTAAGGTAGTTGTCTCATGTGTTTATGAAAAATCCTAGTGGTTTACCGGGATAAACACAAGTCAGTTATACCTAATAGTCGTCCGAACTATAAAGCCCGGGACTTAAAGTACTTACAGCATAGTAAGTCGTCATTAAGGTAGTTGTCTCATGTGTTTATGATAACTCCTAGTGGTTTACCGGGATAAACACAAGTCAGTTATACCTAATAGTCGTCCGAACTATAAAGACCGGGTCTTAAAGTACTTACAACATAGAAAGTCGTCATTAAGGTCTTTGTCTCATGTGTTTATGAGAACTCTTAGTGGTTTACCGGGATAAACACGAGTCAGTGGTACCTGATAGTGCTCCGAACTATAAAGCCCGTGCATTAAAGTACTTACAGCATAGTAAGTCGTCATTAAGGTAGTTGTCTCATGTGTTTATGAGAACTCTTAGTGTTTTACCGGGATAAACACGAGGCAGTGGTACCTGATAGTGCTCCGAACTATAAAGCCCGGGTCTTAAAGTACTTACAACATAGAAAGTCGTCCTTAAGGTCTTTGTCTCATGTGTTTATGAGAACTCTTAGTGTTTTACCGGGATAAACACGAGTCAGTTGTACCTAATAGTGGTCCGAACTATAAAGCCCGGGACTTAAGGTACTTACAGCATGGTAAGTCGTCATTAAGGTAGTTGTCTCGTGTGTTTATGAGAACTCCTAGTGGTTTACCGGGATAAACACGAGTCAGTTGTACCTGATAGTGGTCCGAACTATAAAGCCCGGGTCTTAAAGGACTTACAGCATAGTAAGTCGTCATTAAGGTAGCTATCTCATGTGTTTATGAGAACTCCTAGTGGTTTACCGGGATAAACACGAGTCAGTTGTACCCAATAGTGGTCAGAACTATAAAGCCCGGGTCTTAAAGTACTTACAGTATAGTAAGTCGGAATTAAGGTAGTTGTCTCACGTGTTTATGAGAACTCCTAGTGGTTTACGGGATAAACACAAGTCAGTTGTACCTAATAGTGGTCCGAACTATAAAGCCCGGGTCTTAAAGTACTTTCAGCATAGTAAGTCGTCATTAAGGTCGTTGTCTCATGTGTTTATGAGAACTCCTAGTGGTTTACCGGGATAAACACGAGTCAGTTGTACCTAATAGTGGTCCGAACTATAAAGCCCGGGCCTTAAAGTACTTACAGCATAGTAAGTCGTCATTAAGGTAGTTGTCTCATGTGTTTATGAGAACTCCTAGTGGTTTACCGGGATAAACACGAGTCAGTTGTACCTAATAGTTGTCGGAGCTATAAAGCCCAGGACTTAAAGTACTTACAGCACAGTAAGTCGTCATTAAGGTAGTTGTGTCATGTGTTTATGAGAACTCCTAGTGGTTTACCGGGATAAACACGAGTCAGTTGTACCTAATAGTCGTCCGAACTATAAAGCCCGGGCCTTAAAGTACTTACAGCATAGTAAGTCGTCATTAAGGTAGTTGTCTTATGTGTTTATGAGAACTCCTAGTGGTTTATCGGGAAAACACGAGTGAGTTGTACCTAATAGTCGTCCGAAATATAAAGCCCGGGCCTTAAAGTACTTACAGCACAGTAAGTCGTCATTAAGGTAGTTGTCTCATGTGTTTATGAGAAGTCCTAGTGGTTTATCGGGATACACACGAGTCAGTTGTACCTAATAGTCGTCCGTACTATAAAGCCCGGGTCTTAAAGTACTTATAGCATAGTAAGTCGTCATTAAGGTAGTTGTCTCATGTGTTTATGAGAACTCCTAGTGGTACACCGGAATAAACACGAGTCAGTTGTACCTAATAGTCGTCCGAGATATAAAGCCCTGGCCTTAAAGTAGTTACAGCACAGTAAGTCGTCATTAAGGTAGTTGTCTCATGTGTTTATGAGAACTCCTAGTGGTATACCGGAATAAACACGAGTCAGTTGTACCTAATAGTCGTCCGAGATATAAAGCCCGGGCCTTAAAGCACTTAAAGCATAGTAAGTCGTCATTAAGGTAGCTGTCTCATGTGTTTATGAGAGCAGTGTTTTACCGGGTAAACACGAGTCAGTTGTACCTGATAGTGCTCCAAACTATAAAGCCCGTGACTTAAAGTACATACAACATAGTAAGTCGTCATTAAGGTAGTTGTGTCATGTGTTTATGAGAACTCCTAGTGGTTTACCGGGATAAATACGAGTCATTTGTACCTAATAGTGGTCCGAACTATAAAGCCCGGGCCTTAAAGTACTTACAGCATAGACAGTCGTCATTAAGGTAGTTGTCTCATGTGTTTATGAGAACTCCTAGTGGTTTACCGAGATAAACACGAGTCAGTTGTACCTAATAGTCGTCCGAACTATAAAGCCCGGGCCTTAAAGTACTTACAGCATAGTAAGTCGTCTTTCGGGCAGTTGTACCATATGTTTATGAGAAGTCCTAGTGGTTTATCGGGATAAACAAGAGTCAGTAGTACCTAATAGTCGTCCGAACTATAAAGCCCGGGCCTTAAAGTACTTACAGCATAGTAAGTCGTCATTAAGGTAGTTGTCTCATGTGTTTATGAGTACTCCTAGTGGTTTACCGGGATAAACACGAGTCAGTTGTACCTAATAGTCGTCCGAACTATAAAGCCTGGGCCTTAAAGTACTTACAGCATAGTCAGCCGTCATTAAGGTAGTTGTCTCATGTGTTTATGAGAACTCCTAGTGGTTTACCGGGATAAACACGAGTCAGTTGTACCTAATAGTGGTCCGAACTATAAAGCCTGGGCCTTAAAGTTCTTACGGCATAGTCAGTCGTCATTAAGGTAGTTGTCTCATGTGTTTATGAGAACTCCTAGTGGTTTACCGAGATAAACACGAGTCACTTGTACCTAATAGTGGTCCGAACTATAAAGCCCGAGCCTTAAAGTACTTACAGCATGGTAAGTCGACATTAAGGTAGCTGTCTCATGTGTTTACGAGAACTCCTAGCTGTTTTCCGGAATAAACACGAGTCATTTGTGCCTAATAGTGGTCCGAACTATAAAGCCCGGGCCTTAAAGTACTTACAGCATAGTCAGTCGTCATTAAGGTAGTAGTCTCATGTGTTTATGAGAACTCCTAGTGGTTTACCGGAAAAACACGGGTCAGTTGTACCTAATAGTCGTCCGAAATATAAAGCCCGGGCCTTAAAGTACTTACAGCATAGTAAGTCGTCATTAAGGTCGTTGTCTCATGTGTTTATGAGAACTCTTAGTGGTTTACCGGGATAAACACGAGTCAGTTGTACCTAATAGTGGTCCGAACTATAAAGCCCGGGCATTAAAGTACTTACAACATAGAAAGTCGTCATTAAGGTCGTTGTCCCATGTGTTTATGAGAACTCTTAGTGGTTTACCGGGATAAACACGAGTCAGTTGTACCTGATATTGGTCCGAACTATAAAGCCCGGGTCTTAAAGTACTTACAGCATAGTAAGTCGTCATTAAGGTAGCTATCTCTTGTGTTTATGAGAACTCCTAGTGGTTTACCGGGAAAACACGAGTGAGTTGTACCTAATAGTCGTCCGAAATATATAGCCCGGGCCTTAAAGTACTTACAGCATAGTAAGTCGTCATTGAGGTAGTTGTCTCATGTATTTATGAGAACAACTAGTGGTTTATCGGGATAAACACGAATCAGTTGTACCTAATAGTCGTCCGAACTATAAAACCCGGGCCTTAAATTACTTACAGCATAGTAAGTCGTCTTTCAGGCAGTTGTCTCATGTGTTTATGAGAAGTCCTAGTCGTTTACCGGGATAAACACGAGTCGGTTGAACCTAATAGTGGTCCGAACTATAAAGCCCGGGCCTTAAAATACTTACAGCATAGTAAGTCGTCATTAAGGTAGCTGTCTCATGTGTTTATGAAAACAGTGGTTTACCGGGATAAACACGAGTCAGTTGTACCTGATAGTGCTCCAAACTATAAAGCCCGGTACGTAAAGTACATACAACATAGTAAGTCGTCATTAAGGTAGTTGTGTCATGTGTTTATGAGAACTCCTAGTGGTTTACCGGGATAAACACAAGTCAGTTATACCTAATAGTGGTCCGAACTATAAAGCCCGGTTCTTAAAGTACTTACAGCATAGTCAGTCGTCATTAAGGTAGTTGTCTCATGTGTTTATGATAAATCCTAGTGGTTTACCGGGATAAACACAAGTCAGTTATACCTAATAGTCGTCCGAACTATAAAGCCCGGGACTTAAAGTACTTACAGCATAGTAAGTCGTCATTAAGGTAGTTGTCTCATGTGTTTATGATAACTCCTAGTGGTTTACCGGGATAAACACAAGTCAGTTATACCTAATAGTGGTCCGAACTATAAAGCCCGGGCCTTAAAGTACTTACAGCATAGTAAGTCGTCATTGAGGTAGTTGTGTCATGTGTTTATGAGAACTTCTATTGGTTTGACGGGAAAAACACGAGTCAGTTGTACCTAATAGAGGTCCGAACTATAAAGACCGGGTCTTAAAGTACTTACAGCATAGTAAGTCGTCATTAAGGTAGTTGTCTCATGTGTTTATGAGAACTCCTAGTGGTTTACCGGGATAAACACGAGTCAGTTGTGCCTAATAGTCGTCCGAAATATAAAGCCCGGGCATTAAAGTACTTACAACATAGAAAGTCGTCATTAAGGTCTTTGCCTCATGTGTTTATGAGAACTCTTAGTGGTTTACCGGGATAAACACGAGTCAGTGGTACCTGATAGTGCTCCGAACTATAAAGCCCGGGCATTAAAGTACTTACAACATAGAAAGTCGTCCTTAAGGTCTTTGTCTCATGTGTTTATGAGAACTCTTAGTGTTTTACCGGGATAAACACGAGTCAGTTGTACCTAATAGTGGTCCGAACTATAAAGCCCGGGACTTAAAGTACTTACAGCATGGTAAGTCGTCATTAAGGTAGTTGTCTCGTGTGTTTATGAGAACTCCTAGTGGTTTACCGGGATAAACACGAGTCAGTTGTACCTGATAGTGGTCCGAACTATAAAGCCCGGGTCTTAAAGTACTTACAGCATAGTAAGTCGTCATTAAGGTAGCTATCTCATGTGTTTATGAGAACTCCTAGTGGTTTACCGGGATAAACACGAGTCAGTTGTACCCAATAGTGGTCAGAACTATAAAGCCCGGGTCTTAAAATACTTACAGTATAGTAAGTCGGAATTAAGGTAGTTGTCTCACGTGTTTATGAGAACTCCTAGTGGTTTACCGGGATAAACACAAGTCAGTTGTACCTAATAGTGGTCCGAACTATAAAGCCCGGGTCTTAAAATACTTTCAGCATAGTAAGTCGTCATTAAGGTCGTTGTCTCATGTGTTTATGAGAACTCCTAGTGGTTTACCGGGATAAACACGAGTCAGTTGTACCTAATAGTGGTCCGAACTATAAAGCCCGGGCCTTAAAGTACTTACAGCATAGTAAGTCGTCATTAAGGTAGTTGTCTCATGTGTATATGAGAACTCCTAGTGGTTTACCGGGATAAACACGAGTCAGTTGTACCTAATAGTGGTCGGAGCTATAAAGCCCAGGACTTAAAGTACTTACAGCACAGTAAGTCGTCATTAAGGTAGTTGTGTCATGTGTTTATGAGAACTCCTAGTGGTTTACCGGGATAAACACGAGTCAGTTGTACCTAATAGTCGTCCGAGCTATAAAGCCCGGGCCTTAAAGTACTTACAGCATAGTAAGTCGTCATTAAGGTAGTTGTCTTATGTGTTTATGAGAACTCCTAGTGGTTTATCGGGAAAACACGAGTGAGTTGTACCTAATAGTCGTCCGAAATATAAAGCCCGGGCCTTAAAGTACTTACAGCACAGTAAGTCGTCATTAAGGTAGTTGTCTCATGTGTTTATGAGAAGTCCTAGTGGTTTATCGGGATACACACGAGTCAGTTGTACCTAATAGTCGTCCGTACTATAAAGCCCGGGTCTTAAAGTACTTATAGCATAGTAAGTCGTCATTAAGGTAGTTGTCTCATGTGTTTATGAGAACTCCTAGTGGTACACCGGAATAAACACGAGTCAGTTGTACCTAATAGTCGTCCGAGATATAAAGCCCTGGCCTTAAAGTAGTTACAGCACAGTAAGTCGTCATTAAGGTAGTTGTCTCATGTGTTTATGAGAACTCCTAGTTGTATACCGGAATAAACACGAGTCAGTTGTACCTAATAGTCGTCCGAGATATAAAGCCCGGGCCTTAAAGCACTTACAGCATAGTAAGTCGTCATTAAGGTAGCTGTCTCATGTGTTTATGAGAGCAGTGGTTTACCGGGATAAACACGAGTCAGTTGTACCTGATAGTGCTCCAAACTATAAAGCCCGGGACTTAAAGTACATACAACATAGTAAGTCGTCATTAAGGTAGTTGTGTCATGTGTTTATGAGAACTCCTAGTGGTTTACCGGGATAAATACGAGTCATTTGTACCTAATAGTGGTCCGAACTTTAAAGCCCGGGCCTTAAAGTACTTACAGCATAGACAGTCGTCATTAAGGTAGTTGTCTCATGTGTTTATGAGAACTCCTAGTGGTTTACCGAGATAAACACGAGTCAGTTGTACCTAATAGTCGTCCGAACTATAAAGCCTGGGCCTTAAAGTACTTACAGCATAGTAAGTCGTCTTTCGGGCAGTTGTACCATATGTTTATGAGAAGTCCTAGTGGTTTATCGAGGTAAACACGAGTCAGTAGTACCTAATAGTCGTCCGAACTATAAAGCCCGGGCCTTAAAGTACTTACAGCATAGTAAGTCGTCATTAAGGTAGTAGTCTCATGTGTTTATGAGTACTCCTAGTGGTTTACCGGGATAAACACGAGTCAGTTGTACCTAATATCCGTCCGAACTATAAAGCCTGGGCCTTAAAGTACTTAGAGCATAGTCAGCCGTCATTAAGGTAGTTGTCTCATGTGTTTATGAGAACTCCTAGTCGTTTACCAGGATAAACACGAGTCAGTTGTACCTAATAGTGGTCCGAACTATAAAGCCTGGGCCTTAAAGTTCTTACGGCATAGTCAGTCGTCATTAAGGTAGTTGTGTCATGTGTTTATGAGAACTCCTAGTGGTTTACCGGGATAAACACGAGTCAGTTGTACCTAATAGTGGTCCGAACTATAAAGCCTGGGCCTTAAAGTTCTTACGGCATAGTCAGTCGTCATTAAGGTAGTTGTCTCATGTGTTTGTGAGAACTCCTAGTGGTTTACCGAGATAAACACGAGTCACTTGTACCTAATAGTGGTCCGAACTATAAAGCCCGAGCCTTAAAGTACTTACAGCATGGTAAGTCGACATTAAGGTAGCTGTCTCATGTGTTTACGAGAACTCCTAGCTGTTTTCCGGAATAAACACGAGTCAGTTGTACCTAATAGTGGTCCGAACTATAAAGCCCGGGACTTAAAGTACTTACAGCATAGTAAGTCATCATTAAGGTAGTTGTCTCATGTGTTTATGAGAACTCCTAGTGGTTTATAGGAAATACACGAGTCAGTTGTACCTAATAGTCGTCCGAAATATAAAGCCCGGGCCTTAAAGTACTTACAGCATAGTAAGTCATCATTAAGGTAGTTGTCTCATGTGTTTATGAGAACTCCTAGTGGTTTATCGGAAAAACACTAGTCAGTTGTACCTAATAGTGGTCCGAAATATAAAGCCCGGGCCTTAAAGTACTTACAGCATAGTAAGTCGTCATTAAGGTAGTTGTCTCATGTGTTTATGAGAACTCCTAGTGCTTCACGGGGATAAACACGAGTCAGTTGTACTTGATAGTGCTCCAAACTGTAAAGCCCGGGACTTAAAGTACATACAACATAGTAAGTCGTCATTAAGGTAGTTGTGTCATGTGTTTATGAGAACTCCTAGTGGTTTACCGGGATAAATACGAGTCATTTGTGCCTAATAGTGGTCCGAACTATAAAGCCCGGGCCTTAAAGTACTTACAGCATAGTCAGTCGTCATTAAGGTAGTTGTCTCATGTGATTATGAGAACTCCTAGTGGTTTACCGGAAAAACACGGGTCAGTTGTACCTGATAGTGCTCCAAACTATAAAGCCCGGGACTTAAAGTACATACAACATAGTAAGTCGTCATTAAGGTAGTTGTGTCATGTGTTTATGAGAACTCCTAGTGGTTTACCGGGATAAATACGAGTCATTTGTACCTAATAGTGGTCCGAACTATAAAGCCCGGGCCTTAAAGTACTTACAGCATAGACAGTCGTCATTAAGGTAGTTGTCTCATGTGTTTATGAGAACTCCTAGTGGTTTACCGAGATAAACACGAGTCAGTTGTACCTAATAGTCGTCCGAACTATAAAGCCCGGGCCTTAAAGTACTTACAGCATAGTAAGTCGTCTTTCGGGCAGTTGTACCATATGTTTATGAGAAGTCCTAGTGGTTTATCGGGATAAACACGAGTCAGTAGTACCTAATAGTCGTCCGAACTATAAAGCCCGGGCCTTAAAGTACTTACAGCATAGTAAGTCGTCATTAAGGTAGTTGTCTCATGTGTTTATGAGTACTCCTAGTGGTTTACCGGGATAAACACGAGTCAGTTGTACCTAATAGTCGTCCGAACTATAAAGCCTGGGCCTTAAAGTACTTACAGCATAGTCAGCCGTCATTAAGGTAGTTGTCTCATGTGTTTATGAGAACTCCTAGTGGTTTACCGGGATAAACACGAGCCAGTTGTACCTAATAGTGGTCCGAACTATAAAGCCTGGGCCTTAAAGTTCTTACGGCATAGTCAGTCGTCATTAAGGTAGTTGTCTCATGTGTTTATGAGAACTCCTAGTGGTTTACCGAGATAAACACGAGTCACTTGTACCTAATAGTGGTCCGAACTATAAAGCCCGAGCCTTAAAGTACTTACAGCATGGTAAGTCGACATTAAGGTAGCTGTCTCATGTGTTTACGAGAACTCCTAGCTGTTTTCCGGAATAAACACGAGTCATTTGTGCCTAATAGTGGTCCGAACTATAAAGCCCGGGCCTTAAAGTACTTACAGCATAGTCAGTCGTCATTAAGGTAGTAGTCTCATGTGTTTATGAGAACTCCTAGTGGTTTACCGGAAAAACACGGGTCAGTTGTACCTAATAGTCGTCCGAAATATAAAGCCCGGGCCTTAAAGTACTTACAGCATAGTAAGTCGTCATTAAGGTCGTTGTCTCATGTGTTTATGAGAACTCTTAGTGGTTTACCGGGATAAACACGAGTCAGTTGTACCTAATAGTGGTCCGAACTATAAACCCCGGGCATTAAAGTACTTACAACATAGCAAGTCGTCATTAAGGTCGTTGTCCCATGTGTTTATGAGAACTCTTAGTGGTTTACCGGGATAAACACGAGTCAGTTGTACCTGATATTGGTCCCAACTATAAAGCCCGGGTCTTAAAGTACTTACAGCATAGTAAGTCGTCATTAAGGTAGCTATCTCTTGTGTTTATGAGAACTCCTAGTGGTTTACCGGGATAAATACGAGTCAGTTGTACCTAATAGTGGTCCGAACTATAAAGCCCGGGCCTTAAAGTACTTACAGCATAGTAAGTCGTCATTAAGGTAGTTGTCTTATGTGTTTATGAGAACTCCTAGTGGTTTATCGGGAAAACACGAGTGAGTTGTACCTAATAGTCGTCCGAAATATATAGCCCGGGCCTTAAAGTACTTACAGCATAGTAAGTCGTCATTGAGGTAGTTGTCTCATGTATTTATGAGAACTCCTAGTGGTTTATCGGGATAAACACGAATCAGTTGTACCTAATAGTCGTCCGAACTATAAAACCCGGGCCTTAAATTACTTACAGCATAGTAAGTCGTCTTTCAGGCAGTTGTCTCATGTGTTTATGAGAAGTCCTAGTCGTTTACCGGGATAAACACGAGTCGGTTGAACCTAATAGTGGTCCGAACTATAAAGCCCGGGCCTTAAAGTACTTACAGCATAGTAAGTCGTCATTAAGGTAGCTGTCTCATGTGTTTATGAAAACAGTGGTTTACCGGGATAAACACGAGTCAGTTGTACCTGATAGTGCTCCAAACTATAAAGCCCGGTACGTAAAGTACATACAACATAGTAAGTCGTCATTAAGGTAGTTGTGTCATGTGTTTATGAGAACTCCTAGTGGTTTACCGGGATAAACACAAGTCAGTTATACCTAATAGTGGTCCGAACTATAAAGCCCGGTTCTTAAAGTACTTACAGCATAGTCAGTCGTCATTAAGGTAGTTGTCTCATGTGTTTATGATAAATCCTAGTGGTTTACCGGGATAAACACAAGTCAGTTATAAATATAGTCGTCCGAACTATAAAGCCCGGGACTTAAAGTACTTACAGCATAGTAAGTCGTCATTAAGGTAGTTGTCTCATGTGTTTATGATAACTCCTAGTGGTTTACCGGGATAAACACAAGTCAGTTATACCTAATAGTGGTCCGAACTATAAAGCCCGGGCCTTAAAGTACTTACAGCATAGTAAGTCGTCATTGAGGTAGTTGTGTCATGTGTTTATGAGAACTTCTATTGGTTTGACGGGAAAAACACGAGTCAGTTGTACCTAATAGAGGTCCGAACTATAAAGACCGGGTCTTAAAGTACTTACAGCATAGTAAGTCGTCATTAAGGTAGTTGTCTCATGTGTTTATGAGAACTCCTAGTGGTTTACCGGGATAAACACGAGTCAGTTGTGCCTAATAGTCGTCCGAAATATAAAGCCCGGGCATTAAAGTACTTACAACATAGAAAGTCGTCATTAAGGTCTTTGCCTCATGTGTTTATGAGAACTCTTAGTGGTTTACCGGGATAAACACGAGTCAGTGGTACCTGATAGTGCTCCGAACTATAAAGCCCGGGCATTAAAGTACTTACAACATAGAAAGTCGTCCTTAAGGTCTTTGTCTCATGTGTTTATGAGAACTCTTAGTGTTTTACCGGGATAAACACGAGTCAGTTGTACCTAATAGTGGTCCGAACTATAAAGCCCGGGACTTAAAGTACTTACAGCATGGTAAGTCGTCATTAAGGTAGTTGTCTCGTGTGTTTATGAGAACTCCTAGTGGTTTACCGGGATAAACACGAGTCAGTTGTACCTGATAGTGGTCCGAACTATAAAGCCCGGGTCTTAAAGTACTTACAGCATAGTAAGTCGTCATTAAGGTAGCTATCTCATGTGTTTATGAGAACTCCTAGTGGTTTACCGGGATAAACACGAGTCAGTTGTACCCAATAGTGGTCAGAACTATAAAGCCCGGGTCTTAAAGTACTTACAGTATAGAAAGTCGGAATTAAGGTAGTTGTCTCACGTGTTTATGAGAACTCCTAGTGGTTTACCGGGATAAACACAAGTCAGTTGTACCTAATAGTGGTCCGAACTATAAAGCCCGGGTCTTAAAATACTTTCAGCATAGTAAGTCGTCATTAAGGTCGTTGTCTCATGTGTTTATGAGAACTCCTAGTGGTTTACCGGGATAAACACGAGTCAGTTGTACCTAATAGTGGTCCGAACTATAAAGCCCGGGCCTTAAAGTACTTACAGCATAGTAAGTCGTCATTAAGGTAGTTGTCTCATGTGTTTATGAGAACTCCTAGTGGTTTACCGGGATAAACACGAGTCAGTTGTACCTAATAGTGGTCGGAGCTATAAAGCCCAGGACTTAAAGTACTTACAGCACAGTAAGTCGTCATTAAGGTAGTTGTGTCATGTGTTTATGAGAACTCCTAGTGGTTTACCGGGATAAACACGAGTCAGTTGTACCTAATAGTCGTCCGAGCTATAAAGCCCGGGCCTTAAAGTACTTACAGCATAGTAAGTCGTCATTAAGGTAGTTGTCTTATGTGTTTATGAGAACTCCTAGTGGTTTATCGGGAAAACACGAGTGAGTTGTACCTAATAGTCGTCCGAAATATAAAGCCCGGGCCTTAAAGTACTTACAGCACAGTAAGTCGTCATTAAGGTAGTTGTCTCATGTGTTTATGAGAAGTCCTAGTGGTTTATCGGGATACACACGAGTCAGTTGTACCTAATAGTCGTCCGTACTATAAAGCCCGGGTCTTAAAGTACTTATAGCATAGTAAGTCGTCATTAAGGTAGTTGTCTCATGTGTTTATGAGAACTCCTAGTGGTACACCGGAATAAACACGAGTCAGTTGTACCTAATAGTCGTCCGAGATATAAAGCCCTGGCCTTAAAGTAGTTACAGCACAGTAAGTCGTCATTAAGGTAGTTGTCTCATGTGTTTATGAGAACTCCTAGTTGTATACCGGAATAAACACGAGTCAGTTGTACCTAATAGTCGTCCGAGATATAAAGCCCGGGCCTTAAAGCACTTACAGCATAGTAAGTCGTCATTAAGGTAGCTGTCTCATGTGTTTATGAGAGCAGTGGTTTACCGGGATAAACACGAGTCAGTTGTACCTGATAGTGCTCCAAACTATAAAGCCCGGGACTTAAAGTACATACAACATAGTAAGTCGTCATTAAGGTAGTTGTGTCATGTGTTTATGAGAACTCCTAGTGGTTTACCGGGATAAATACGAGTCATTTGTACCTAATAGTGGTCCGAACTATAAAGCCCGGGCCTTAAAGTACTTACAGCATAGACAGTCGTCATTAAGGTAGTTGTCTCATGTGTTTATGAGAACTCCTAGTGGTTTACCGAGATAAACACGAGTCAGTTGTACCTAATAGTCGTCCGAACTATAAAGCCCGGGCCTTAAAGTACTTACAGCATAGTAAGTCGTCTTTCGGGCAGTTGTACCATATGTTTATGAGAAGTCCTAGTGGTTTATCGAGGTAAACACGAGTCAGTAGTACCTAATAGTCGTCCGAACTATAAAGCCCGGGCCTTAAAGTACTTACAGCATAGTAAGTCGTCATTAAGGTAGTTGTCTCATGTGTTTATGAGTACTCCTAGTGGTTTACCGGGATAAACACGAGTCAGTTGTACCTAATATCCGTCCGAACTATAAAGCCTGGGCCTTAAAGTACTTACAGCATAGCCAGCCGTCATTAAGGTAGTTGTCTCATGTGTTTATGAGAACTCCTAGTCGTTTACCGGGATAAACACGAGTCAGTTGTACCTAATAGTGGTCCGAACTATAAAGCCTGGGCCTTAAAGTTCTTACGGCATAGTCAGTCGTCATTAAGGTAGTTGTGTCATGTGTTTATGAGAACTCCTAGTGGTTTACCGGGATAAACACGAGTCAGTTGTACCTAATAGTGGTCCGAACTATAAAGCCTGGGCCTTAAAGTTCTTACGGCATAGTCAGTCGTCATTAAGGTAGTTGTCTCATGTGTTTGTGAGAACTCCTAGTGGTTTACCGAGATAAACACGAGTCACTTGTACCTAATAGTGGTCCGAACTATAAAGCCCGAGCCTTAAAGTACTTACAGCATGGTAAGTCGACATTAAGGTAGCTGTCTCATGTGTTTACGAGAACTCCTAGCTGTTTTCCGGAATAAACACGAGTCAGTTGTACCTAATAGTGGTCCGAACTATAAAGCCCGGGCCTTAAAGTACTTACAGCATAGTAAGTCATCATTAAGGTAGTTGTCTCATGTGTTTATGAGAACTCCTAGTGGTTTATAGGAAATACACGAGTCAGTTGTACCTAATAGTCGTCCGAAATATAAAGCCCGGGCCTTAAAGTACTTACAGCATAGTAAGTCATCATTAAGGTAGTTGTCTCATGTGTTTATGAGAACTCCTAGTGGTTTATCGGAAAAACACTAGTCAGTTGTACCTAATAGTGGTCCGAAATATAAAGCCCGGGCCTTAAAGTACTTACAGCATAGTAAGTCGTCATTAAGGTAGTTGTCTCATGTGTTTATGAGAACTCCTAGTGCTTCACGGGGATAAACACGAGTCAGTTGTACTTGATAGTGCTCCAAACTGTAAAGCCCGGGACTTAAAGTACATACAACATAGTAAATCGTCATTAAGGTAGTTGTGTCATGTGTTTATGAGAACTCCTAGTGGTTTACCGGGATAAATACGAGTCATTTGTGCCTAATAGTGGTCCGAACTATAAAGCCCGGGCCTTAAAGTACTTACAGCATAGTCAGTCGTCATTAAGGTAGTTGTCTCATGTGATTATGAGAACTCCTAGTGGTTTACCGGAAAAACACGGGTCAGTTGTACCTAATAGTCGTCCGAAATATAAAGCCCGGGCCTTAAAGTACTTACAGCATAGTAAGTCGTCATTAAGGTCGTTGTCTCATGTGTTTATGAGAACTCTTAGTGGTTTACCGGGATAAACACGAGTCAGTTGTACCTAATAGTGGTCCGAACTATAAAGCCCGGGCATTAAAGTACTTACAACATAGAAAGTCGTCATTAAGGTCGTTGTCCCATGTGTTTATGAGAACTCTTAGTGGTTTACCGGGATAAACACGAGTCAGTTGTACCTGATATTGGTCCGAACTATAAAGCCCGGGTCTTAAAGTACTTACAGCATAGTAAGTCGTCATTAAGGTAGCTATCTCTTGTGTTTATGAGAACTCCTAGTGGTTTACCGGGATAAATACGAGTCAGTTGTACCTAATAGTGGTCCGAACTATAAAGCCCGGGTCTTAAAGTACTTACAGTATAGTAAGTCGGCATTAAGGTCGTTGTCTCATGTGTTTATGAGAACTTCTAGTGGTTTACCGGGATAAACACAAGTCAGTTGTACCTGATAGTGGTCGGAAGTATAAAGCCCGGGTCTTAAAGTACGGACAGCATGGTAAGTCGTCATTAAGGTCGTTGTCTCATGTGTTTATGAGAACTCTTAGTGGTTTACCGGGATAAACACGAGTCAGTTGTACCTGATATTGGTCCGAACTATAAAGCCCGGGTCTTAAAGTACTTACAGCATAGTAAGTCGTCATTAAGGTAGCTATCTCTTGTGTTTATGAGAACTCCTAGTGGTTTACCGGGATAAATACGAGTCAGTTGTACCTAATAGTGGTCCGAACTATAAAGCCCGGGTCTTAAAGTACTTACAGTATAGTAAGTCGGCATTAAGGTCGTTGTCTCATGTGTTTATGAGAACTCCTAGTGGTTTACCGGGATAAACACAAGTCAGTTGTACCTGATAGTGGTCGGAAGTATCAAGCCCGGGCCTTAAAGTACTTACAGCATAGTAAGTCGTTATAAAGGTAGTTGTGTCATGTGTTTATGAGAACTCCTAGTGGTTTACCGGGATAAACACGAGTCAGTTGTACCTAATAGTGGTCCGAACTATAAAGCCCGGGTCTTAAAGTACTTACAGCATAGTAAGTCGTCGTTAAAGTAGTTTTCTCATGTGTTTATGAGAACTCCTAGTGGTTTGACGGGAAAAACACGAGTCAGTTGGAGAATTTAATGTCATGTTAGCACGTTTGTCATAGTAGCTCAAATGTTTAAAGCGAGTGGACGGAAACCAGAAGATCCGTAGTTCAAATCCCGGCTATGGCATTGAATTTTTCAGTTTGGCTTTACCGTTTCATAGTGCGTCCTACACACGGATAGTGTGAAAGAACAATTAGTTCCCAATAATACATACTGCCATGCATCGCCAAGACTCCCGCCGACACTTCTACCCTGAAAGAGACCACCAAATAAGAGATGATGTGACATGGTAATGGAGATGAAATGGAGGGACGAGATATTCGGGGGATGATACTAAAGTACGCAGCATTTCTCGGTGAACCTGGAAAACCCCCTAAAAATCATGGATCGGATAGTTCGGGCACAGGAACTGAACCCCAACCTCCCAAATGCGGGTTACAGAGGAATCCAGAGAGCCATGTCGTTCGGTAAGTATTCCTGTTACATTAAGCGGAGAAGACAACTGTAATGGAGGATACACAGTTGTCCTCTCATGGTCCATTTTGTGCCCGTGGAAGTTACTTTCTAGGGCTTGACTTAAAAACGGGTACATGTAGCGTCGGTGAACATTTGAAAGTCAGTACAAACCAACGTTTTTCAATCACTTAGCATCTTTATTTCAAAACCTGGCGTGCCCCAGGGCTCTGTTTAGGGTCCTTTATTGTTTATTCTGTATATTAACGACATAAAAACTGTGCTATAGGGTAATATAGCTTTGAGTTTTGTAACAGTCCTTTTGGGTTATAAAAATATATGTAATTGTGTGATTAGCCGAAATAATAATTGTATGACGTAATATGACGTAACATTGTGACGTGGAATCAAATCAGCCAATCACAATTAAGATACAAGTAACGATAAATAGTGATAAAATGGGGATTCCGAAACAATAGAATACCTAATTTGTATATAAATTGAAAAGGGGTGGGGGTGGGAGACATGTTGTAACTTGTCTGGAATGTGACCACGCCCCCTCGATTAATCACCCACCCCCTAAGCTGTCATGTGTAAGAATGCAGGTGTGTTTCGCTGTAATATTTTTCTTATAATTAATGGGTCATAAATAATTCGATGACTGTTAAGTCCTTTGATGGAGATATGATGCCGACCAGATGTCACCGACCGCTGGCGTCAATGAAATAAAGAATGTCTTTCTCCCCTACTTTAGGGTCTATGCCGGTTGGTACATGTTCGAGATGAAAATCATTATTTCAAACCCTTATGTGTGTCAGAAGTAAAACCAGAAAGTGTTCCCCAGAGTTTTATGGAATTATCAATTATCTTTCATACAGGCGGATGCTGACACTACCGACAAAGGAAATCCTTTTGGAAATAGGATTTCATTTTTCACGTCAAGAAAGAGATGCGGCGGACTTCCTGGCACCATCGAAAGAATGAGGGTTTATACAGTTTACTACATTCAAAATGTTAATTATTTCAACCCTCTGCTATGTGTTTTCCATCGACATTTGACATAAATTGTTTTCCAGGTAAGTATAGCGATCTCAGTTCCTGTCATGGACATAGGTTACATGTAGGTGATTATTAAATCCTGTGCGCCGGTCTTCTGAAAAAATAACAATGCCAGTGAACTCTTGTGGACATCGTTAATAATGCTCTCCAATAACTTTGCTTTTGTCGTGAAAAATACCTCCATTCAAATGACAATGGCTGTGGTGATTATGAGAGGCTATTATGAGAGCCCCCTAATAAAGAGGGTCCCTCTCTTCTGAAAAGAAATCGCCAAAATGTGGGTTGTAACACATTAGCGTAACAAAGAAACCGTTTACCAATCCTCACAGCTTGAGGCGGGGTGATGGTTCTCTGTCCTACAGGCTGTTAACCTTTAGCGATAATGTTTTTACATGATTATGTCAATTTCAAGGAAATGCGTAATATATTTCTTCACTTGTTCATTGGAAAACCGACATCTTTAATATCTAGTCACTAGTGATAGCTTTGCGTATATTCACGGATAAAGCTTATGAACTATCTAGAGTGGGAGCGTAAACATATTCCTTTATTTGTGAAATTATGGATAACGAAGATAGACACTCACACACATTCTTTAAACTTAGGCACTCGCACACATTCTTTAAACTTATTTTTACTCTGTTTCTTAATCACGTTACGAATGTTTACTTCTCTCGTTTATTAAGATTACAACGTTGGCCTTCTTAGAACTGCTTATGACAAAAAACGATTTTTATTTACTTCATGGACCTAAAGATACAGAGCTTAAATTTAGGTGGAATGCAACACTTCATTTACGTATACATTATTCTTAATACCTGCTAATATTCCAAAGCATTTGCGCTGGCTTTTTTCTGATCTATCTGCGAACTGATTTTCACGAGATAATTAGATAGAGAATTAGTTAATATATCAGACTCAAAAGTGTTGTGACTTTGTGGGTTCGTGAAATAATAAAACGAGGTTCCAAAACACAAAAACTACACTTTATTCTACTCGAAATATACTGTTCGCCATTACAGTTTGCTAGCTAACCTTAAAACTGTTTATTTTTCCAACAACTACATTCAACTGTATCTCACTTCCGGTAACGATCGGCCATCATTTTTTTATCGGTTTCGCGAGTCTACCACCAGGTGACACGGCTCCCTCCCCAAGGCTGGTCGTCCCGAACAGCGCCTTCGTAGCGGGCCAGGCGGTCCAGGTGCACCACCAACATCTTTCCTCCGGGCACCTTCTGGTTGACGGAGTATAACCTCTTCTCCGTTGAGCCTCAGGACTTTCCTACCGACTTCGACCGTCGCCTCGTGGCTCCTGAGGGCATCCAGTCCCAGAATCACTCCTCAGCCACCTTCGCGACAAACACCCACAGACGCACTGCACTCCGTCCCAAGTTCAGCTCCAGCAGGGCCTCCTTCTGCACAGGCATGGTGTCGCCCGATGCCGTCACAAGCTGGTATGGTCGGCTCGGTTTCCTCGTCGGCAAACCCTTCGCCACGTCAGGTCTGATGATGGTCACGGCCGCCCCGGTGTCCACCAGCACGCGGCACGGCTTTCCTCTTACCCAACCGTCCGCGATGAGGTTGTCATCCATCCGCCGGCTGACGGCGCGAATTGTCACTCGAGGGGATGGTGGTAATGGCGCCGACGTGCCGTTCTCCACGCCGGGCCTTACTCGTTTTCCGGCTGCTCTTCCTGGTGTGGGCAGTCTCTCCGCAGGTGTCCGGGCTGTCCACACCCCCAACACAGGCCACTAGGTGTTCGCCGGCGTCCCATAGCTGGTCTTCTGCCTCCGGGGTAGCGGAAACTCCTCGTTCTCGACGTCGGGATAGATGCTACCTTGGCCGCCTCCATCCTTAATGCCGCTGTCAGCGCCTCGTGGATGGTTTTATAATCGCCGAGCATTAGGCGCTGACGAATCTCCGTGTCCCGTACCCCGTCGACAAAGTTGTAGGCGGCTTCCCGGGATACGAACTCCAGTGGTTGGTCAACCAAGGCGCTAGCTAGCTGCTCAATCGCCATGGCCAACTCCTGCAGCGTCTCCCCCGGCTGCTGTGACCTTGCCTTTAGTTGGCTGCGGTACGCTGCGGCTAAGCGGTGGTTCCCGAAACGATTCTCCAGGGCCTCCCAGATGTCCTTGGCGCCGCCGTCGTCTGCACCGCGTTTAGGATTTCCGCGGCCCGTCCCTGGAGGCTGTCTATTAACTGTGTGGCCTCCTCCTCCGGTGACCATCTGTTGTGCTTGGCCACTGTGTCGAACTGGCGGCGGAAGACCTCGAATGTTGACGCGCCGTCATATTTCGGAGGCTTGACGCGCGCCGATGTTGTGTCGCGTCCCGGCGCGTCGGCCTTCAAGTCCTTCAGCTTCCTGCCGACGACGTCCTCCACCATGGTGTTCAGGGACTTGACGCTGCTGTTGGCCTTTCCCTCCAGGTTGTTTACGCGGTTCGCGGGGTCTTCGACGTCTTCAACCATGGCGTTCAGGGACTTGGCGTTATTGTTGGCCTTTTCCTCTAGGTCATTGAAGCGGTTCGCGAGGTCCTCGACGCGCTCGTCCACTTGGCCCATCCGCTTGCCCAGCTCCGTCACGTCATCCCTCACGCCGGCCAACTGTTCCTCAAATTTGGCGGCGAGGACCTCGTTCGCCTCCTTCATTTCCGTGGCCAGACTGTCGTTCGCTGCCTTCATTTCTGTGGTCAATTCGGTCTTTATTTCTTTCAACTCTGCGGCCAGGTTGTTATTTGCCGCTTCTGTTTTTGTTGTTAACTCGTTTATCTTCGCGGCCAAGTTGTTATTTGCCGCTTCCGACTTCGCTGTTAATTCGTTCATCTTCTGCAAAAGCATTTCCAATACTGATTCCATGGCCATAATCTTCGGTGATGTTGTTGTCCCGCTTCCTGACACCAAGTGTGACTTTGTGGGTTCGTGAAAATCAAAAGTCGAGGCTTCAAATACAAAAACTACACTTTATTCTCCTCGAAATACACTGTTCGCCATTACAGTTCGGCTTCGCGAGTCTACCACCAGGGTGACAGTATACTCTGGAAGCGGTTGCTTCATCTACACACACTCACACACACACACACACACACACACACACACACACACACACACACAAACACACTCACACACATGTACAAGCAAGCACCAAGGAGAGGGAAAGAAAGAGAGAGGGAGTGAGAGAGGAAACAAACAAATTTTCGGAGAAAAAGGCATTCAAATTCTGTGCAAAAGCGACACACAACCGTTTAACGTCGTATGTGGGCAGTGATGACCAGCTGGGTGGAGTTAGTGAGAACGTCTCATGACAATGACCTTACTGTGATTGGTTTAAACGAGTTTTTTTCCTTACAAAGTATTGACCAATAAGATCAATCGTAGACAGGGTCATGGAAATTTACACTACGCATGCGCGACATTTTGTATAAAATAATGGTACGCACATGAAATTTCGTATTTCAACACAGTGAGTAGATGTGTGTATTTACAACAGCTATCACCAGGTGTGTTTTTATCTTCAACGGATTCAGTTCTACACTGAGCAATGGAAGGTATGTTTATAGCACTTTTTATATTGTTTTTTTTTGTGTTTACTTAACGTTCTTTGATATTTGTTTTCTCTTCAAATAATGCATTTATATATAATAAGATGAATAGATATTTACATCGGTTATATGTTTTCGAGATCATTCCTTCAGAGGTGTAAGAAAACAGCCTGTCACACGAAATGCTTTTCATTGATATTTTTGAAATATTATCACTAGAGTTTTTAAATGAACAGAAAGTTTGAGCTTGTTTATTATTAATATCGTGATTATTTCTATATAGATAATACAACTTCAGAGCGACTCATAATATCAGTACATACTGAACCGAACTACAAACGTAGGTTTACTCATTCTTTCAAGTTCAGTTTACATGCATTCTGAAATATTCGCTCTAAGTTCAATGCGTCTTTCTTCTCTTATCGTAATTACATAATCTTGCTTTAGCTGTCATGTGAATGTACTTAAAAAAGAACTAGAAAAAATAATTCTTGTATACTCAATTAAGTTACAGAATACTACAAATTTCAAACTGAAAAAAGTATATATAATTCACAGGAACGAAGAACAGCAAATCTTTTAAACAAGAAAGTATATAGTTAGTTACTAACACTCCCCACATGGCAATCTTGGCCTTCGGGGTAACCTCACCTCACCAAGTGATGACCGGACCCATTTCTCAGGTGGAGGCACCCAGAGGGCGGTGTCCATTACCTCCGATGATAGGGTGATAGTGAAGATGGCGGTGAGGTGAGAGGACCTACAGTTTTTACCGTGGACTCCGAACCACGTTGGGCATAGGGGATACTTCACGTGTGCTAGACAGAGGTGAAGGCGTGGATAGGGCCGACTTAAAATCGCCAACCCCAGAGCCGGGAATCGAACTCGAGACCCTTAGAACGGGAGCCGCGAACGAAACCACCGCGCTACCCCGGCGCCCACAAGAAAGTATATTAAAACATTGGATTGCGTCACTCCTGAGTTTGACTGGACGTCAGCGGATAACATCGTCCGAGCCAACTGCATCAGCAAATTCGGAATCCAATGTGCGCAAGCCCCTTCCGGACGCTGAGGGGGGGGGGGGTGTTTGTGATACTGGGTGCATATGTGCCAATTGTGCACACGAAGCTATGATGAAGGAGATATTTTCTGAAGTGGACAGTGAGTACATCTATTATTTTTTCCTTGACGTTATGTGTATTCAACTTACATTAGTTTCTTTTTTATATAACTTTAAATTAACTTTGGTCAAATTATACATTTTAAATAAACAGATATGTAATAAACAAACATTGTTTTATAGATCACAACTTTCTTTCATTCATTTATTTTCTATGTGAAGCATAATGTTTATATATACCTTTCTTTACATAATCTGAAACACATCATGTGCCAGCCTACTTAGGTGATAATTTAGAGGGATTGTGTATTTACACGAACTGTACATACAGAACCCTAGTCATGCAGCTGCTAAACGGAACGAATGGTAATTATCACTTTATTCTTTTCAAAAGATTCCCCTTCTTAACTATTTCAGTGTCTACATCGAAATCAAAACCATTTGAAAAATAAATTTCAGAACAACGTTTCAATTATTATTTGAAAGAAATTTCCATTATAGCTTTACCGATCTTTAAGTTAATTTCATGACATTTTATATATTTCTGATAGTTATATTACTTCTTTCTGTGTTTACAGAGTCTATGTCGTTCGTTGAAGAATCCCCCAGTGGCACTACAGATCAAATGTGTTGCTGTGAGAATTGCAACTTTCAGACAATTCTCATTGATTTGCTCAATTTTCAGGGTAAGGTTTTTTTTTGTAATATCAGTTCTTAGCGAAACCACATACAACAAATGGAAGCAATCATTCCCCTTTTCTCTATACTGAATCGTGCTCAGGAAACATTTCATTACAATACGATTCTATTATTATTATTATTATTATTATTATTATTATTATTATTATTATTATTATTATTATTATTATTATTATTATTATTATTATTATTATTATTATTATTATTATTATTATTATTATTATTATTATTATTATTATTATTATTATTATTATTATTATTATTATTATTATTATTATTATTATTATTATTATTATTATTATTATTATTATTATTATTATTATTATTATTATTATTATTATTATTATTATTATTATTATTATTATTATTATTATTATTATTATTATTATTATTATTATTATTATTATTATTATTATTATTATTATTATTATTATTATTATTATTATTATTATTATTATTATTATTATTATTATTATTATTATTATTATTATTATTATTATTATTATTATTATTATTATTATTATTATTATTATTATTATTATTATTATTATTATTATTATTATTATTATTATTATTATTATTATTATTATTATTATTATTATTATTATTATTATTATTATTATTATTATTATTATTATTATTATTATTATTATTATTATTATTATTATTATTATTATTATTATTATTATTATTATTATTATTATTATTATTATTATTATTATTATTATTATTATTATTATTATTATTATTATTATTATTATTATTATTATTATTATTATTATTATTATTATTATTATTATTATTATTATTATTATTATTATTATTATTATTATTATTATTATTATTATTATTATTATTATTATTATTATTATTATTATTATTATTATTATTATTATTATTATTATTATTATTATTATTATTATTATTATTATTATTATTATTATTATTATTATTATTATTATTATTATTATTATTATTATTATTATTATTATTATTATTATTATTATTATTATTATTATTATTATTATTATTATTATTATTATTATTATTATTATTATTATTATTATTATTATTATTATTATTATTATTATTATTATTATTATTATTATTATTATTATTATTATTATTATTATTATTGTTATTATTTTCAAATATATATGTACGATTCGATAGTTTTCTAATTATTCGATAACATTTATTCCTAATGTATACATAAGTATATTTTTTAGTTTGCTGATAACATTTTATTCACAGATAAAATCAAATATATTATCTTATACCTAATTTTGTTCTATTTCTCTTGTTACAGTCTCTGAACCTCAGTCGCAGAGCCTAGAGTGCATTGCTGAGAACCGAGAAGCGTCGACAGATGAGTGCTGTCAGCTTTCGCATTCGTTCATCTGTCAGGAACCCTCATCTGCAAGCATACAGGCGGAGCCAGGTCCATCGGGTATTGGACAGCAAACCGGAAGGAACAACAAAAAACTAAAGGTAAGCCATACAGAGTTAGAAAATAAGGTTGTTGAATCTGCATTTAAAGGCAGAGTATTTAGTACCAGAATTGACATCCTTCTAGAAATAGTTGACCCACGTGTATTGAAAGAGATGGTTTCCTTGTTAAGCAGAAGCCCGTCAGGCTTTAAAATTGACAGTTCATGTGAACTAATGTTCCTAATTCAAAAGCTTGACGAAGTGCACACGGAATCCATCTTTTTTAATAGCAAGACTAAGTTGGCGCTTCGATCTACTAATTTAGATACCTTATACACTTCTATGGTTGATGAAATCATTGAATATTTCAAATTTTGAAGGTAGAAGTAGTTCAAAATCTGTTAGCAGTCCGGGATCTTGTTTTTGGAGCTAGCTTTGATGATCCATTAAATGCGTTACGTTGCATTCCGTTACCCGCTTCATTACAAAGAAAACAAGCCGTCGTAAATATTAAAAATAAAGATGAATACTATTTTGCATGGTGTTTGCTTGCTGCAAAGTATCCCGTAAATAGCAATCCGGACAGAGTGAACAAATACCCTATAGAACAGTTATCTACAGCTTTTAATTACGACGGTATTGAATTCCCTGTTAGTCTCCATGATGTTCAGAACTTTGAAAACCAAAACGAAGACACTTCGGTATCGGTATTTGACCTTGACATTAAAAATTCTGCTATCCCCATATATCAAACCAGAAAGCATAAAACTTTGAATGTTAACCTTCTTAGAATAGAAGAAAATAACAATGCGCACTACTGTCTAATAAATGATATTTCAAGATTAACAAGAAGACAAATAACTAAGCACCGTACCAAACACTGGATATGCGAGCCATGCATGAAGCATTTTACCAACGGGGATACATTTAGAAAACATCAGTTAAAGTGTCTGCAGTGTCAAGTCCTTAAAATGCCGAAACAGGGTGAAGTTATTCAGTTTTCATCCTTTTCAAAGGGTGTTCCTGTATCATTTGTTATTTATGCTGATATTGAGAGTGTGCTAGCCAAACTTCAGTCCTCTGAACCGTTTGCTAATCAGAGCTGGACTCGAGCTCTCCAACACCATGAAGCAGTATCAATATCGCTTAAGCTGGTATGTCGTCATGATGAATCATTATCGAGATTCAAGCTTTTTAGAGGTCCTGAAGCAATCAGGGAGTTCTTCATTGAGCTTAGGTCCATTGCAGATATGGTTATTACAGGGTATAAGCGCAATGAGGAAATGATCCTGACTACCCAGGATACAGCTGATTTCGATAATGCTCGCCATTGTCACATATGTAAGAAGGAGTTTGAAATGCGTGAGGTCCGGGTTCGTGATCACTGTCATATGACAGGAGTATTCATTGGAGCTGCTCATAATGTATGCAATTTAAATAGACAGGCACCTAATTTTATACCTATCTTTTTTCATTGTATCAGCAATTATGACTCATTTCCTGATACATCACTTGACGCATGATGATCAACCAATTTCAGGTATTTCAAATTCCTCTGAGCGATATATTTCGTTTAGCAAAAAATACAGGAACATATACTTTAGGTTTCTAGATAGCTTTAAGTTCTTGAATGATAAGCTACCTAACCTTGCAAGTATGTTAAGTGAGGATTAATTCAAGATAACTAACTCAGAGTACTCTAATCCAGAGCAAAGGGCACTGGTAAGAGAAAAGGGGATATTTCCTTTATAGTTATTGTGATAATATTTCGAAATTTAATGAAACACAGTTACCTCCAATAAACGAATTCGATAACATAAACCAAAAAGAATATGATCACGCTATCAAGGTCTGGAGTGTTTTTCAAATTAAGAATTTAGGAGACTACAGTGACCTGTATTTGAAGACGGATGCGTTACTCCTGGCCGATATAATAGAGAAGTTCAGGGATCTCTCGCTTGAAGTGTATTATTTGGACCCATGCTGGTATTACCCATTACCTGCTCTTGCATTTGATGCAACGCTTAAGGTAACTAAGGTAAGTTAGATCTTATACATGATCAGGAAATGTTGGAATGTTTCGAATCCGGAATCAGGGGTGGAATGTGCTCTGTTTCTAAACGGCATGGCAAAACCAATAACAAATACATTAAAATTATGATATTTCACAACCAGACAACTATTTATTTTACATCGATTTAAATAACTTATATGGAAAGGCGATGGGAAATTTCTTACCGTTTAGGGACTTAAGATGGGTGCCACAAGAAGAGATCGAAGCAATAGATTTCACAACAATTTCCCCTGATTCCGAGGTTGGATATGTTCTTGAAGTGGACCTTGAATACCCTGAGCATCTCCACGATGAGCACAATAATCTTCATCTCTGTCCAAAAAGTGAGATACCACCACAGGGCCGATACAAGAAACTGCTGTCAACATTACACGACAAAGAGAAGTACAGCTTGCACTATACAAACTTGCAGCATAGCATTGATCTAGGTCTCATCCTGAAAAAATACATAGAGTTGTGGCATATGAACAGTCTGATTGGCTGAAGCCCTACATTAATTTAAATACAGAGAGGTGAGCAAGGGAAACTTCCAAATTCGGACAGAATTTATGGAAACTAATGAACAACTCTGCATATGGTAAATTTATAGAAAATGTTAGGACATATAAAGTATTTAAAATAGTCACGAACTGCAGTCGGTGTAAGAAATTGACTGCGCGACCATCATATGTCCGAAGTATTATCTTCACGGAAAGTCTGGTAGGAATAGAACTTACCAGAGAGGAAGTATTCATGAACAAACCCATATATATTGCTCAAGCCATCCTTGATATTTCAAAACATATCATGTACAGCTTCTATTATGATTTATGAAACACAGACTCAGAGACTTAACATTAAATTACATGGACACTGACTCATTCATTTTTGAAACTTCGAATGACTTTTATACGTTCATAAAAGAAAATCAACAATATTTTGACACATAAAATTACGATAAAAACAATAGATTTGGTATTATCCCTCAAAATAGAAAAGTTATCGGAAAGTTTAAGGATGAGCTTGCTGGAATACCTATGATAGAATATGTGGGATTGAGGTCCAAGTTATATGCATTCAGGTACGAGAACCAAACTGTCATGAAAGCAAAGGGCATCAACAGAACCGGAATGCAGAACATAAATTTTGAACACTATTTCGAATGCTTAAATAACATTAGAAAACAATTATTTGTAAAACAAACAACGCTTCGGAGCTTTAAACATAAAGTCTCAACCATAGAGATGAATAAGGTGCACTCTGTAGAAGTGACGACAAGAGAAAATTAGTAGAAAGTTCCGATCAGACATTAGCGTGGGGACACTATTCGTTGAGTATGGCTGACACTTAGGTTTTTTTCTTTTCAATTTTGTTAAATCCTATATATATTAAAAGTTGCTTCAGGTAGCTGATGTATATGTAAAGGAGAATGTACCATTTAACTCTTGTATATATTGAAGTTGCTTCAGGAAACTGATGTATATGTAAAGGAAAATGTTCTAGTTAACTCTTGTATATATTTAAGTTGGATCAGGTAGCTGATGTATATGTAAAGGAGAATGTACCATTTAACTCTTGTATATATTGAAGTTGCTTCAGGAAACTGATGTATATGTAAAGGAAAATGTTCTAGTTAACTCTTGTATATATTTAAGTTGGATCAGGTAACTGATGTATATCTAAAGGAGAATGTACCATTTAACTCTTGTATATATTGAAGTTGCTTCAGGAAACTGATGTATATGTAAAGGAAAATGTTCTAGTTAACTCTTGTATATATTTAAGTTGGTTCAAGAAACTGATGTATATGTAAAGGAACATGTTCTAGTTAACTCTTGTATATATTTAAGTTACTTCCGGAAACTGATGTATATGTAAAGGAAAATGTTCTAGTTAACTCTTGTATTTATTCAAGTTGGTTCAGGAAACTGATGTATATGTAAAGGAAAAAGTTCTAGTTAACTCTTGTATATATTTAAGTTACTTCAGGAAACTGATGTATATGTAAAGGAAAATGATCTAGTTAACACTTGTATATATTTAAGTTGGTTCAGGAAACTGATGTATATGTAAAGGAAAATGTTCTAGTTAACTCTTGTATATATTTAAGTTACTTCAGGAAACTGATGTATATATAAAGGAAAATGTTCTAGTTAACTCTTCTATATATTTAAGTTACTTCAGGAAACTGATGTATATGTAAAGGAAAATGTTCTAGTTAACTCTTGTATATATTTAAGTTGGTTCAGGAAACTGATGTATATGTAAAGGAAAATGTTCTAGTTAACTCTTGTATATATTTAAGTTACTTCAGGAAACTGATGTATATGTAAAGGAAAATGTTCTAGTTAACTCTTCTATATATTTAAGTTACTTCAGGAAACTGATGTATATGTAAAGGAAAATGTTCTAGTTAACTCTTGTATATATTTAAGTTGGTTCAGGTAGCTGATGTATATGTAAAGAGAATGTTCTAGTTAACTCTTGTATATATTTAAGTTGCTTCAGGAAACTGATGTATATGTAAAGGAAAATGTTCTAGTTAACTCTTGTATATATTTAAGTTGGTTCAGGAAACTGATGTTTATGTGAAGGAAAATGTTCTAGTTAACTCTTGTATATATTCAAGTTGGTTCAGGAGACTGATGTATATGTAAAGGAAAAAGTTCTAGTTAACTCTTGTATATATTTAAGTTGGTTCAGGAAACTGATGTATATGTAAAGGAAAATGTTCTAGTTAACTCTTGTATATATTTAAGTTGGTTCAGGTAGCTGATGTATATGTAAAGGAGAATGTTCTAGTTAACTCTTGTATATATTTAAGTTGCTTCAGGAAACTGATGTATATGTAAAGGAAAATGTTCTAGTTAACTCTTGTATATATTTAAGTTGGTTCAGGAAACTGATGTATATGTGATGGAAAATGTTCTAGTTAACTCTTGTATATATTTAAGTGGGTTCAGGAAACTGATGTATATGTAAAGGAAAATGTTCTAGTTAACTCTTGTATATATTTAAGTTGCTTCAGGAAACTGATGTATATGTAAAGGAAAATGTTCTAGTTAACTCTTGGATATATTTAAGTTGGTTCAGGAAACTGATGTATATGTAAAGGAGAATGTTCTAGTTAACTCTTGTATATATTTAAGTTGGTTCAGGAAACTGATGTATATGTAAAGGAAAATGTTCTAGTTAACTCTTGTATATATTTAAGTTACTTCAGGAAACTGATGTATATGTGAAGGAAAATGTTCTAGTTAACTCTTGTATTTATTCAAGTTGGTTCAGGAAACTGATGTATATGTAAAGGAAAATGTTCTAGTTAACTCTTGTATATATTTAAGTTGGTTCAGGAAACTGATGTATATGTAAAGGAAAATGTTCTAGTTAACTCTTGTATATATTTAAGTTACTTCAGGAAACTGATGTATATGTAAAGGAAAATGTTCTAGTTAACTCTTCTATATATTTAAGTTACTTCAGGAAACTGATGTATATGTAAAGGAAAATGTTCTAGTTAACTCTTGTATATATTTAAGTTGGTTCAGGTAGCTGATGTATATGTAAAGAGAATGTTCTAGTTAACTCTTGTATATATTTAAGTTGCTTCAGGAAACTGATGTATATGTAAAGGAAAATGTTCTAGTTAACTCTTGTATATATTTAAGTTGGTTCAGGAAACTGATGTTTATGTGAAGGAAAATGTTCTAGTTAACTCTTGTATATATTCAAGTTGGTTCAGGAGACTGATGTATATGTAAAGGAAAAAGTTCTAGTTAACTCTTGTATATAGTTAAGTTGGTTCAGGAAACTGATGTATATGTAAAGGAAAATGTTCTAGTTAACTCTTGTATATATTTAAGTTGGTTCAGGTAGCTGATGTATATGTAAAGGAGAATGTTCTAGTTAACTCTTGTATATATTTAAGTTGCTTCAGGAAACTGATGTATATGTAAAGGAAAATGTTCTAGTTAACTCTTGTATATATTTAAGTTGGTTCAGGAAACTGATGTATATGTGATGGAAAATGTTCTAGTTAACTCTTGTATATATTTAAGTGGGTTCAGGAAACTGATGTATATGTAAAGGAAAATGTTCTAGTTAACTCTTGTATATATTTAAGTTGCTTCAGGAAACTGATGTATATGTAAAGGAAAATGTTCTAGTTAACTCTTGGATATATTTAAGTTGGTTCAGGAAACTGATGTATATGTAAAGGAGAATGTTCTAGTTAACTCTTGTATATATTTAAGTTGGTTCAGGAAACTGATGTATATGTAAAGGAAAATGTTCTAGTTAACTCTTGTATATATTTAAGTTACTTCAGGAAACTGATGTATATGTGAAGGAAAATGTTCTAGTTAACTCTTGTATTTATTCAAGTTGGTTCAGGAAACTGATGTATATGTAAAGGAAAATGTTCTAGTTAACTCTTGTATATATTTAAGTTGGTTCAGGAAACTGATGTATATGTAAAGAAAAATGTTCTACTTAACTGTTGTATATATTTAAGTTGGTTCGGAAAACTGATGTATATGTAAAGGAAAATGTTCTAGTTAACTGTTGTATATATTGTGACTTTGTGGGTTCGTGAAATGAAAAGTCCATTTACACCACTCAAAAATGTTCTTTATTTCCACCGACTTACAGTTAAACTCTTGCCAATTACACAAAATTACGTGCTGCACACAGTTACGATTCACCAGTTCGTCCGTCACAATTTCACTTGCACTCGTAATTACGTACAATCTTCCGATGCTCTTACGCAGTCTTCTCGTCGTACACTAGCACCGCATTCTTACACCAAGAACTGACTGACTCCCCTTGCACGACGTGTCGCTTATATAGGGTCCGCTTGCCGATCTAGAAGGTTCTCGATTAGATTGAATGTCCCGTAATTTCCAGACCTTAGGAGAAGGGTAAAGAGACGGCTCAGGGGCCCGACATCCATCTCCTAACAATCCCTTCAGTTAGTGACAGGAAACAAATGAGTGGGCGTGGCGTGGCATCCGGCCGCTTCTCAGCTGTCGTGGGTCTGACTTTCCGATAGTTGGGTGGCACTGCTCCCTCCTCAAAGCTGGTCGTTCCGAACAGCACCATCATAGCGGGCTAGACGATCCAGGTGTACCACCAACATCTTCCCTGGGGGAACCTTCTGGATGCGGTAGACCACGTCGTTAATCCTCTTCACCACCCGGTACGGTCCTTGCCATGGCTGCTGGAGCTTCGGGCAGCGTCCCTTGGTCCGGGTAGGACGGTGCAACCAGACTAGGTCACCTTGCTGGAACCCTTGGCTGTTGGCTTGCCTGTCATACCTGGTCTTCATGCGGTCGCTCGCCTTCTGGATGTTCTGGCGAGCCATCTCGTGCATGTCGTGTAGATGGTCCACCAAGTTCTCCACATACTCGGTCGCTGGCTGTTTCACTTCCGGAGGGCTTCCAAAAGCCAGGTCACAAGGGAGGCGTAACTCTCGGCCGAACATTAAGCTGGCTGGCGTCATCCCAGTTGTGTCGTGTGTAGACGAGCGGTAGGCCAGCAAGAACAGTGGCACCTTGACGTCCCAGTCTCGCTGATGGCTGGCCACGACCTTCCTCAGGTGCTCCTCTAAGGTCTTGATGTACCTTTCGACCATGCCATCCGACTGGGGATGTAGAGGTGTTGCGCGGGTCTTGTTCACCCCAAGCCTATGTAGTGCCTCCTTCATTAGGTTGGACTCAAAGTTGGTACCCTGGTCACTGTGTAGCTCTAACGGCACCCCAAATCGACAGAACACTTGCTCCACGAGGCAGTCTGTGATTGTCTTTGCCTCTTGGTTTGGGATGGCATACACCTCCGGCCACTTGGTGAAGTAGTCCACGACCACCATTAGGTACCTGTTGCCTCGGTCGGAAACTGGGAACGGTCCAGCAATGTCAACGGCGATCCGTTCGAATGGGGCTCCGACGTTGTACTGCTGCATTCGACCCCGGCTCCTAGTCTGGGGGCCACGACTCGCCGCGCACACGTGACACTGACGGCACCATCTCACAGCATCTGCTCGGAGTCTCAGCCAGTAGTAGCGCTGCCGATGTTTGTCGATTGTTCGGTTCGCTCCCAGGTGTCCTCCCGAAGTACCAGCGTGCACTTCCTCCAAGACTTCCGGGACCTTACTCCGGGGAAGTACTAACTGTTCTCTCTGCGTCTTCCCATCGCGTGACTCCCATACCCGGAACAGCACGCCCTCTCTGGTCTTCAACGAGTCCCATTGGGCCCAATACGACTTGTAGGTGGCGCTCCTCGGTGCGATGTCCTCCCAGGTTGGTCTCGTCCCTGCCTCCACTTCCCTCAAGAGTGGCCCCAAGTCTGCGTCCGCCAGCTGCTCCCTCCTCAGGCCTGCGCTATCCCAGCCATCCGCACGCACTGCCGTGACTACTCGGACTGCTGCGGCACGCTCCTTCTCCTCCACTCTTGTACACTGGCCGCACTCTTCCGGACAGGGTCTTCGGGACATGGCTCTTCCCTCTATGATGTTCTGAGGTGAAGTCGTACTCCTGCAGCCTCTGGACCCAACGTGCTGTCTGGCCTTCCAGGTTCTTAAAGCTCAATAGCCAAGTTAGGGCGGAATGGTCAGTCCTCAGGTGGAATGGCTGACCGTACAGGTACTTGTGGAAGTGCTCCAATGTCTTTACTACCGCCAGTAATTCTCGTCGGGTGACGCAGTAGTTCTTCTCTGCCTTGGATAGCGTCTTGCTGTAGTAGGCTATCACCCGCTCATGGCCGTCCTGGATCTGCGATAGGACGCCTCCAATGTAATGGTCGCTAGCGTCGGTGTCCACAATGAAGGCGCCACCCGGAGCGCTGCACAGGGTCTTCTTTAGGTGCTGGAAAGCGTTTTCTGCGTCCTCCGTCCACACATAAGGCCGGTGTTCCTCTGTCAGGCGGGTGAGGGGTTTTGCGGTGTTGGAGAACCCTTTTATGAAGCGCCTGTAATAACTGCACAGCCCCAGGAAACTGCGCAATTCTTTGTTATCCTTTGGGCGAGGGCAATCTCTCACAGCCTGTGTCTTCTCCGGGTCTGTGGCCACTCCGGTTGCTGAGACTATGTGGCCCAAGTATATAAATTCCTTGCGGAAGAACTGGCACTTCTTCGCGTTCAGCTTCAAGTTGGTCGCTTGCAGTCTCTGTAGCACCTTACTCAGATTCTCGAGGTGATCTTCAAAAGTCTTCCCGACGATGATGTCGTCCAGGTATAGCAGGCAGGCATCGTAAGTGAACCCTCTCATCACTGACTCCATAAGGCGCTGGAAGGTAGCTGGTGCGTTGCAGAGGCCAAAGGGCATAACCGTGAACTGCCAGAGCCCTTGGCCCGTCGAGAATGCGGTCTTCTCCTTGTCTCTCGGGTCTAGAGCTACCTGCCAGTAGCCCGACTTCAGGTCCAGGGTCGAGAACCACTGTGCACCAGCTAGCGTGTCCAGGGTGTCGTCAATCCGGGGTAAGGGAAAACAGTCCTTCCGGGTGACGGCGTTCAACTTTCTGTAGTCTACGCAGAAGCGCAGCTCGCCGTTCTTCTTTGTCACCAAGACTACAGGGGAACACCAAGGGCTGTCAGACTCTTCAATCACTCCCCTGGATCTCATGTCCTCCAGCATGTCTCGTACCGCCCCTTGCTTCGCCAGCGGAACGGGTCTATGTGGTTGCCGAATAGGCCGGGCGTCCCCGGTGTCGATGCGGTGAAGCACTTTGTCCGTGCGGCCGTAGTCACTATCACCTTGGCTGAAGACGCGCTGATACCGCCTTAACAGTTGTCGAACCTTCTCCAGCTGTTCTGTGGTAAGGTGGTCGGCCGCCCTCTCCACCAAGCCTTCTAGCCGGGGCCCCAGGTGTTGCTTCAGCGCCGGCACCTGGGTCTCGTCGATAGCTGTTACGCTCACCATGGGCTCGCACATTCCCAACTCCGTCCCGGCCTGGACGTCGTGATCGGCGTCCGTAGGATTTAGGAGTCTCACGGGCACCTCCTCTCGGCACGGCAGCAATGCCCTGGCTACACACAGTCCGTTTACAGGCGTCTTCTGGTCCAGCATCATGTTCCTGGTTCTCTGGCCCTCCAGTCGCGCCGTCACCACCACCTCGCTCCTCGCGGGGACAACCACGTCTTCGTCCAAGACGACCCTGCAAATTCCAAGGCGCTCTTCGGGTTGACGGAGTATAACCTCTTCTCCGTTAAGCCGCAGAACCTTCTTGCCGACGTCGACCGTCGCCTCGTGGCTCCTGAGGGCATCCAGTCCCAGAATCACCTCCTCAGCCACCTTCGCGACGAACACCCACAGACGCACGGCACTTCGTCCCAAGTTCAGCTCCAGCAGGGCCTCCTTCTCCACAGGCAAGGTGTCACCCGATGCCGTGACAAGCTGGTATGGTCGGCTTGGCTTCCTTGTCGGCAAACCCTTCGCCACGCCAGGTCTGATGATGGTCACGGCCGCCCCGGTGTCCACCAGCACGCGGCACGACTTCCCTCTTACCCAACCGTCCGCGATGAGGCTGTCATCCATACGCCGACTGACGGCGCGCAGTGTCACTCGAGGGGATGGTGGTGATGGCGCCGACGTGCCCCTCTCCACGACGGCCCTTACTCGTTTTCCGGCTGCTCTTCCTGGTGTGGGCAGTCTCTCTGCAGGTGTCCGGGCTGACCACACCCCCAACACAGGCCACTAGGTGTTCGCCGGCGTCCCTCAGCTGGTCTTCTGTCTCCGGCGTAGCGGACACTCCTCGTTCTCGACGTCGGGATGGATGTTATTTTGGCCGCCTCCATCCTTAATGCCGCTGTCAGCGCCTCGTGGATGGTTTTATATTCCCCGAGCATTAGGCGCTGACGAATCTCCGTGTCCCGTACCCCGTCGACAAAATTGTAGGCGGCTTCCCGGGATACGAACTCCAGTGGCAGGTCAACCAACGCCTTGCTAGCCAGCTGCTCGATCGCAATGGCGAACTCCTGCAGCGTCTCCCCCGGCTGCTGTGACCTTGCCTTTAGCTGGCTGCGGTATGCTGCGGCTAAGCGGTGGTTCCCGAAGCGATTCTCCAGGGCTTTCCAGATGTCCTTGGGCGCCGCCGTCGTCTGCACCGCGTTTAGGACTTCCGCGGCTCTTCCCTGGAGGCTGGCTATTAACTGTGTGGCCTCCTCCTCCAGTGACCATCCGTTGTGCCTGGCCACTGTGTCGAACTGGCGGCGGAAGACCTCAAACGTTGACGCGCCGTCATACTTGGGAGGTTTGACGCGCGTAGATGTTGTGTCGCGTCCTGGTGCGTCGGCCTTCAAATCCTTCAGCTTCCTGCCGACGGCGTCCTCGACAATGGCGTTCAGGGACTTGACGCTGCTGTCGGCTTTCCCTTCCAGGTCGTTAACGCGGCTCGCCAGGTCCTCGACGCGCTCGTCCACTTGGCCCATCCGCTTGCCCAGCTCCGTCACGTCATCTCTCACGCCGGCCAGCTGTTCTTCAAATTTGGCGGCGAGAGCCTCGTTCGCCACCTTCATTTCGGTGGTCAGTTCGGTCATCTTTGAGGTCATTGTCGTGGCCAAGTTGTTGTTAGCCGTTTCCGTCTTTGCTGTTAATTCGGCCTTCATTTCTTCCATCTTCCCGGTGATGTTGTCGTTGGCCGTCTTCATTTGTTTCAACTCTGCGGCCAGGTTGTCATTTGCCGCTTCTGTTTTTGTTGTTAACTCGTTCATCTTTGTGGCCAAGCTGTTACTTGCCGCTTCCGTCTTCTCTGTTAATTCGGCCTTCATTTCCATCATCTTCTCCAAAATTTTTCCAATGCCGCGTCCATGGTTGTAGTGTACGGTGATGTTGTTTTCCCGCTTCCTGACACCAGTGTGACTTTGTGGGTTCGTGAAATGAAAAGTCCAATTACACCACTCAAAAATGTTCTTTATTTCCACCGACTTACAGTTAAACTCTTGCCAATTACACAAAATTATGTGCTGCACACAGTTACGATTCACCAGTTCGTCCGTCACAATTTCACTTGCACTCGTAAATACGTACAATCTTCCGATGCTCTTACGCAGTCTTCTCGTCGTACACTAGCACCGCATTCTTACACCAAGAACTGACTGACTCCCCTTGCACGACGTGTCGCTTATATAGGGTCCGCTTGCCGATCTAGAAGGTTCTCGATTAGATTGAATGTCCCGTAATTTCCAGACCCTAGGAGAAGGGTAAAGAGACGGCTCAGGGGCCCGACATCCCTCTCCTAACCATCCCTTCAGATAGTGACAGGAAACAAATGACTGGGCGTGGCGTGGCCTCCGGCCCCTTCTCAGCTGTTGTTTGTGGTGCTTCCCGATAATTGGGTGACAATATTAGAGTTGGTTCAGGAAACTGATGTATATGTAAACGAAAATGTTCTAATTAACTCTTGTATATATTTAAGTTGGTTCAGGAAACTGATGTATATGTAAAGGAAAATGTTCTCGTTAACTGTTGTATATATTTAAGTTGGTTCAGGAAACTGATGTATATGTAAAGGAAAATGTTCTAGTTAACTGTAGTATATATTTAAGTTGCTTCAGGAAACTGATGTATATGTAAAGGAAAATGTTCTAATTAACTCTTGTATATATTTAAGTTGGTTCAGGAAACTGATGTATATGTAAAGGAAAATGTTCTAGTTAACTCTTGTATAAATTTAAGTTGCTTCAGGAAACTGATGTATATGTAAAGGAAAATGTTCTAGTTAACTCTTGTATATATTTAAGTTGGTTCAGGAAACTGATGTATATGTAAAGGTGAATGTTCTAGTTAACTCTTGTATATATTGAAGTTGGTTCAGGAAACTGATGTATATGTAAATGAGAATGTTCTAGTTAACTCTTGTATATATTGAAGTTGCTTCAGGAAACTGATATATATATAAAGGAGAATGTTGTAGTTAACTGTTGTATATATTTAAGTTGGTTCAGTAAACTGATATATATAAAGGAGAATGTTGTAGTTAACTCTTGTATATATTTAAGTTGGTTCAGGAAACTGATATATGTAAAGGAAAATGTTCTAGTTAACTCTTGTATATATTTAAGTTGGTTCAGGAAACTGATGTATATGTAAAGGAGAATGTTCTAGTTAACTCTTGTATATATTTAAGTTGGTTCAGGAAACTGATGTATATGTAAAGGAAAATGTTCTAGTTAATTCTTGTATATATTTAAGTTGGTTCAGGAAACTGATGTATATGTGAAGGAAAATGTTCTAGTTAATTCTTGTATATATTTATGTTGGTTCAGGAAACTGATGTATATGTGAAGGAAAATGTTCTAGTTAATTCTTGTATATATTTAAGTTGGTTCAGGAAACTGATGTATATGTAAAGGAAAATGTTCTAGTTAACTCTTGTATATATTTAAGTTGGTTCGCATAACTGATGTATATGTAAAGAAAAATGTTCTAGTTAACTCTTGTATATATTTAAGTTGGTTCAGGAAACTGATGTATATGTAAAGAAAAATGTTCTAGTTAACTCTTGTATATATTTAAGTTGGTTCAGGAAACTGATGTATATGTAAAGGGAAATGTTCTAGTTAACTCTTGTATATATTTAAGTTGGTTCAGGAAACTGATGTATATGTAAAGGAGAATGTTCTAGATAACTCTTGTATATATTTAGGTTGCTTCAGGAAACTGATGTATATGTAAAGGAGAATGTTCTAGTTAACTCTTGTATATATTTAAGTTGGTTCAGGAAACTGATGTATATGTAAAGGAGAATGTTCTAGATAACTCTTGTATATATTTAAGTTGGTTCAGGAAACTGATGTATATGTAAAGGAGAATGTTCTAGTTAACTCTTGTATATATTTAAGTTGGTTCAGGAAACTGATGTATATGTAAAGGGAAATGTTCTAGTTAACTCTTGTATATATTTAAGTTGGTTCAGGAAACTGATGTATATGTAAAGGAGAATGTTCTAGTTAACTCTTGTATATATTTAAGTTGGTTCAGGAAACTATGTATATGTAAAGGAAAATGTTCTAGTTAATTCTTGTATATATTTAAGTTGGTTCAGGAAACTGATGTATATGTGAAGGAAAATGTTCTAGTTAATTCTTGTATATATTTATGTTGGTTCAGGAAACTGATGTATATGTGAAGGAAAATGTTCTAGTTAATTCTTCTATATATTTAAGTTGGTTCAGGAAACTGATGTATATGTAAAGGAAAATGTTCTAGTTAACTCTTCTATATATTTAAGTTGGTTCAGGAAACTGATGTATATGTAAAGGGAAATGTTCTAGTTAACTCTTGTATATATTTAAGTTGGTTCAGGAAACTGATGTATATGTGAAGGAAAATGTTCTAGTTAATTCTTGTATATATTTAAGTTGGTTCAGGAAACTGATGTATATGTAAAGGAAAATGTTCTAGTTAACTCTTCTATATATTTAAGTTGGTTCAGGAAACTGATATATATATATATATATATATATATAACGTAGAATGTTATAGTTACTGTTGTATATATTTAAGTTAGTACAGTAAACTGATATATATATATATATATATATATAACGTAGAATGTTATAGTTACTGTTGTATATATTTAAGTTAGTACAGTAAACTGATATATATATATATAACGTAGAATGTTATAGTTATTGTTGTATATATTTAAGTTAGTACAGTAAACTGATATATATATATATATAACGTAGAATGTTATAGTTATTGTTGTATATATTTAAGTTAGTTCAGTAAACTGATATATATATAACGTAGAATGTTATAGTTATTGTTGTATATATTTAAGTTAGTACAGTAAACTGATATATATATATAACGTAGAATGTTATAGTTATTGTTGTATATATTTAAGTTAGTTCAGTAAACTGATATATATATATATATATATAACGTAGAATGTTATAGTTACTGTTGTATTTATTTAAGTTAGTACAGTAAACTGATATATATATAACGTAGAATGTTATAGTTATTGTTGTATATATTTAAGTTAGTACAGTAAACTGATATATATATATATAACGTAGAATGTTATAGTTATTGTTGTATATATTTAAGTTAGTTCAGTAAACTGATATATATATATATATAACGTAGAATGTTATAGTTATTGTTGTATATATTTAAGTTAGTTCAGTAAACTGATATATATATATATAACGTAGAATGTTATAGTTATTGTTGTATATATTTAAGTTAGTACAGTAAACTGATATATATATATATATAACGTAGAATGTTATAGTTATTGTTGTATATATTTAAGTTAGTACAGTAAACTGATATATATATATATAACGTAGAATGTTATAGTTATTGTTGTATATATTTAAGTTAGTACAGTAAACTGATATATATATATATATAACGTAGAATGTTATAGTTATTGTTGTATATATTTAAGTTAGTACAGTAAACTGATATATATATAACGTAGAATGTTATAGTTATTGTTGTATATATTTAAGTTAGTACAGTAAACTGATATATATATATATATAACGTAGAATGTTATAGTTATTGTTGTATATATTTAAGTTAGTACAGTAAACTGATATATATATATATATAACGTAGAATGTTATAGTTACTGTTGTATTTATTTAAGTTAGTACAGTAAACTGATATATATATATATATAACGTAGAATGTTATAGTTATTGTTGTATATATTTAAGTTAGTACAGTAAACTGATATATATATATATATAACGTAGAATGTTATAGTTATTGTTGTATATATTTAAGTTAGTACAGTAAACTGATATATATATATATAACGTAGAATGTTATAGTTATTGTTGTATATATTTAAGTTAGTACAGTAAACTGATATATATATATATATAACGTAGAATGTTATAGTTATTGTTGTATATATTTAAGTTAGTACAGTAAACTGATATATATATATATAACGTAGAATGTTATAGTTATTGTTGTATATATTTAAGTTAGTTCAGTAAACTGATATATATATATATATATAACGTAGAATGTTATAGTTATTGTTGTATATATTTAAGTTAGTACAGTAAACTGATATATATATATATATATATAACGTAGAATGTTATAGTTATTGTTGTATATATTTAAGTTAGTACAGTAAACTGATATATATATATATATATAACGTAGAATGTTATAGTTACTGTTGTATATATTTAAGTTAGTTCAGTAAACTGATATATATATATAACGTAGAATGTTATAGTTATTGTTGTATATATTTAAGTTAGTACAGTAAACTGATATATATATATATATATATAACGTAGAATGTTATAGTTATTGTTGTATATATTTAAGTTAGTACAGTAAACTGATATATATATATAACGTAGAATGTTATAGTTATTGTTGTATATATTTAAGTTAGTACAGTAAACTGATATATATATATATATATAACGTAGAATGTTATAGTTATTGTTGTATATATTTAAGTTAGTTCAGTAAACTGATATATATATATATATAACGTAGAATGTTATAGTTATTGTTGTATATATTTAAGTTAGTACAGTAAACTGATATATATATATATATAACGTAGAATGTTATAGTTATTGTTGTATATATTTAAGTTAGTACAGTAAACTGATATATATATATATAACGTAGAATGTTATAGTTACTGTTGTATATATTTAAGTTAGTTCAGTAAACTGATATATATATATATAACGTAGAATGTTATAGTTATTGTTGTATATATTTAAGTTAGTACAGTAAACTGATATATATATATATAACGTAGAATGTTATAGTTATTGTTGTATATATTTAAGTTAGTTCAGTAAACTGATATATATATATATATATAACGTAGAATGTTATAGTTATTGTTGTATATATTTAAGTTAGTACAGTAAACTGATATATATATATATATATATAACGTAGAATGTTATAGTTATTGTTGTATATATTTAAGTTAGTTCAGTAAACTGATATATATATATATATAACGTAGAATGTTATAGTTATTGTTGTATATATTTAAGTTAGTTCAGTAAACTGATATATATATATATATATAACGTAGAATGTTATAGTTATTGTTGTATATATTTAAGTTAGTACAGTAAACTGATATATATATATATATATATATATAACGTAGAATGTTATAGTTATTGTTGTATATATTTAAGTTAGTACAGTAAACTGATATATATATATATATAACGTAGAATGTTATAGTTATTGTTGTATATATTTAAGTTAGTACAGTAAACTGATATATATATATATATAACGTAGAATGTTATAGTTATTGTTGTATATATTTAAGTTAGTACAGTAAACTGATATATATATATAACGTAGAATGTTATAGTTATTGTTGTATATATTTAAGTTAGTACAGTAAACTGATATATATATATATATAACGTAGAATGTTATAGTTATTGTTGTATATATTTAAGTTAGTACAGTAAACTGATATATATATATAACGTAGAATGTTATAGTTATTGTTGTATATATTTAAGTTAGTACAGTAAACTGATATATATATATATATAACGTAGAATGTTATAGTTATTGTTGTATATATTTAAGTTAGTTCAGTAAACTGATATATATATATATAACGTAGAATGTTATAGTTATTGTTGTATATATTTAAGTTAGTTCAGTAAACTGATATATATATATATAACGTAGAATGTTATAGTTACTGTTGTATATATTTAAGTTAGTACAGTAAACTGATATATATATATATAACGTAGAATGTTATAGTTATTGTTGTATATATTTAAGTTAGTACAGTAAACTGATATATATATATATAACGTAGAATGTTATAGTTATTGTTGTATATATTTAAGTTAGTACAGTAAACTGATATATATATATAACGTAGAATGTTATAGTTATTGTTGTATATATTTAAGTTAGTTCAGTAAACTGATATATATATATAACGTAGAATGTTATAGTTATTGTTGTATATATTTAAGTTAGTTCAGTAAACTGATATATATATATATAACGTAGAATGTTATAGTTATTGTTGTATATATTTAAGTTAGTACAGTAAACTGATATATATATATATAACGTAGAATGTTATAGTTACTGTTGTATATATTTAAGTTAGTACAGTAAACTGATATATATATATATAACGTAGAATGTTATAGTTATTGTTGTATATATTTAAGTTAGTACAGTAAACTGATATATATATATATAACGTAGAATGTTATAGTTATTGTTGTATATATTTAAGTTAGTACAGTAAACTGATATATATATATAACGTAGAATGTTATAGTTATTGTTGTATATATTTAAGTTAGTACAGTAAACTGATATATATATATATAACGTAGAATGTTATAGTTATTGTTGTATATATTTAAGTTAGTACAGTAAACTGATATATATATATAACGTAGAATGTTATAGTTATTGTTGTATATATTTAAGTTAGTTCAGTAAACTGATATATATATATAACGTAGAATGTTATAGTTATTGTTGTATATATTTAAGTTAGTTCAGTAAACTGATATATATATATATAACGTAGAATGTTATAGTTACTGTTGTATATATTTAAGTTAGTACAGTAAACTGATATATATATATAACGTAGAATGTTATAGTTATTGTTGTATATATTTAAGTTAGTTCAGTAAACTGATATATATATATATAACGTAGAATGTTATAGTTATTGTTGTATATATTTAAGTTAGTACAGTAAACTGATATATATATATAACGTAGAATGTTATAGTTATTGTTGTATATATTTAAGTTAGTACAGTAAACTGATATATATATATATAACGTAGAATGTTATAGTTATTGTTGTATATATTTAAGTTAGTACAGTAAACTGATATATATATATATAACGTAGAATGTTATAGTTATTGTTGTATATATTTAAGTTAGTACAGTAAACTGATATATATATATATAACGTAGAATGTTATAGTTATTGTTGTATATATTTAAGTTAGTACAGTAAACTGATATATATATATAACGTAGAATGTTATAGTTATTGTTGTATATATTTAAGTTAGTACAGTAAACTGATATATATATATATAACGTAGAATGTTATAGTTATTGTTGTATATATTTAAGTTAGTACAGTAAACTGATATATATATATATATAACGTAGAATGTTATAGTTATTGTTGTATATATTTAAGTTAGTTCAGTAAACTGATATATATATATATAACGTAGAATGTTATAGTTATTGTTGTATATATTTAAGTTAGTACAGTAAACTGATATATATATATAACGTAGAATGTTATAGTTATTGTTGTATATATTTAAGTTAGTACAGTAAACTGATATATATATATATATAACGTAGAATGTTATAGTTATTGTTGTATATATTTAAGTTAGTACAGTAAACTGATATATATATATATAACGTAGAATGTTATAGTTATTGTTGTATATATTTAAGTTAGTACAGTAAACTGATATATATATATATAACGTAGAATGTTATAGTTATTGTTGTATATATTTAAGTTAGTACAGTAAACTGATATATATATATATAACGTAGAATGTTATAGTTATTGTTGTATATATTTAAGTTAGTACAGTAAACTGATATATATATATATAACGTAGAATGTTATAGTTATTGTTGTATATATTTAAGTTAGTACAGTAAACTGATATATATATATATATAACGTAGAATGTTATAGTTATTGTTGTATATATTTAAGTTAGTACAGTAAACTGATATATATATATAACGTAGAATGTTATAGTTATTGTTGTATATATTTAAGTTAGTTCAGTAAACTGATATATATATATATATAACGTAGAATGTTATAGTTATTGTTGTATATATTTAAGTTAGTACAGTAAACTGATATATATATATATATAACGTAGAATGTTATAGTTACTGTTGTATATATTTAAGTTAGTACAGTAAACTGATATATATATATATATAACGTAGAATGTTATAGTTATTGTTGTATATATTTAAGTTAGTACAGTAAACTGATATATATATATATAACGTAGAATGTTATAGTTATTGTTGTATATATTTAAGTTAGTTCAGTAAACTGATATATATATATAACGTAGAATGTTATAGTTATTGTTGTATATATTTAAGTTAGTACAGTAAACTGATATATATATATATATATTAACGTAGAATGTTATAGTTATTGTTGTATATATTTAAGTTAGTACAGTAAACTGATATATATATATATAACGTAGAATGTTATAGTTACTGTTGTATATATTTAAGTTAGTACAGTAAACTGATATATATATATATATATATATATATAACGTAGAATGTTATAGTTATTGTTGTATATATTTAAGTTAGTACAGTAAACTGATATATATATATATAACGTAGAATGTTATAGTTATTGTTGTATATATTTAAGTTAGTTCAGTAAACTGATATATATATATATAACGTAGAATGTTATAGTTATTGTTGTATATATTTAAGTTAGTTCAGTAAACTGATATATATATATATATAACGTAGAATGTTATAGTTATTGTTGTATATATTTAAGTTAGTTCAGTAAACTGATATATATATATAACGTAGAATGTTATAGTTATTGTTGTATATATTTAAGTTAGTTCAGTAAACTGATATATATTATATAACGTAGAATGTTATAGTTATTGTTGTATATATTTAAGTTAGTACAGTAAACTGATATATATATATATATATAACGTAGAATGTTATAGTTATTGTTGTATATATTTAAGTTAGTACAGTAAACTGATATATATATATATATAACGTAGAATGTTATAGTTATTGTTGTATATATTTAAGTTAGTACAGTAAACTGATATATATATATATAACGTAGAATGTTATAGTTATTGTTGTATATATTTAAGTTAGTTCAGTAAACTGATATATATATATATAACGTAGAATGTTATAGTTATTGTTGTATATATTTAAGTTAGTACAGTAAACTGATATATATATAACGTAGAATGTTATAGTTATTGTTGTATATATTTAAGTTAGTACAGTAAACTGATATATATATATATAACGTAGAATGTTATAGTTATTGTTGTATATATTTAAGTTAGTACAGTAAACTGATATATATATATATAACGTAGAATGTTATAGTTATTGTTGTATATATTTAAGTTAGTACAGTAAACTGATATATAATATAACGTAGAATGTTATAGTTATTGTTGTATATATTTAAGTTAGTACAGTAAACTGATATATATATAACGTAGAATGTTATAGTTATTGTTGTATATATTTAAGTTAGTACAGTAAACTGATATATATATATATAACGTAGAATGTTATAGTTATTGTTGTATATATTTAAGTTAGTACAGTAAACTGATATATATATATATAACGTAGAATGTTATAGTTATTGTTGTATATATTTAAGTTAGTACAGTAAACTGATATATATATATATAACGTAGAATGTTATAGTTATTGTTGTATATATTTAAGTTAGTACAGTAAACTGATATATATATATATAACGTAGAATGTTATAGTTATTGTTGTATATATTTAAGTTAGTACAGTAAACTGATATATATATATATAACGTAGAATGTTATAGTTATTGTTGTATATATTTAAGTTAGTACAGTAAACTGATATATATATATATAACGTAGAATGTTATAGTTATTGTTGTATATATTTAAGTTAGTACAGTAAACTGATATATATATATATATAACGTAGAATGTTATAGTTATTGTTGTATATATTTAAGTTAGTACAGTAAACTGATATATATATATATAACGTAGAATGTTATAGTTATTGTTGTATATATTTAAGTTAGTACAGTAAACTGATATATATATATATATAACGTAGAATGTTATAGTTATTGTTGTATATATTTAAGTTAGTACAGTAAACTGATATATATATATATAACGTAGAATGTTATAGTTATTGTTGTATATATTTAAGTTAGTACAGTAAACTGATATATATATATATATAACGTAGAATGTTATAGTTATTGTTGTATATATTTAAGTTAGTACAGTAAACTGATATATATATATATAACGTAGAATGTTATAGTTATTGTTGTATATATTTAAGTTAGTACAGTAAACTGATATATATATATATAACGTAGAATGTTATAGTTATTGTTGTATATATTTAAGTTAGTACAGTAAACTGATATATATATATATAACGTAGAATGTTATAGTTATTGTTGTATATATTTAAGTTAGTACAGTAAACTGATATATATATATATAACGTAGAATGTTATAGTTATTGTTGTATATATTTAAGTTAGTACAGTAAACTGATATATATATATATATAACGTAGAATGTTATAGTTATTGTTGTATATATTTAAGTTAGTACAGTAAACTGATATATATATATATATAACGTAGAATGTTATAGTTATTGTTGTATATATTTAAGTTAGTACAGTAAACTGATATATATATATATATAACGTAGAATGTTATAGTTATTGTTGTATATATTTAAGTTAGTACAGTAAACTGATATATATATATATATAACGTAGAATGTTATAGTTATTGTTGTATATATTTAAGTTAGTACAGTAAACTGATATATATATATATAACGTAGAATGTTATAGTTATTGTTGTATATATTTAAGTTAGTACAGTAAACTGATATATATATATATATAACGTAGAATGTTATAGTTATTGTTGTATATATTTAAGTTAGTACAGTAAACTGATATATATATATATTATAACGTAGAATGTTATAGTTATTGTTGTATATATTTAAGTTAGTACAGTAAACTGATATATATATATATATAACGTAGAATGTTATAGTTATTGTTGTATATATTTAAGTTAGTACAGTAAACTGATATATATATAATATATAACGTAGAATGTTATAGTTATTGTTGTATATATTTAAGTTAGTACAGTAAACTGATATATATATTATATATAACGTAGAATGTTATAGTTATTGTTGTATATATTTAAGTTAGTACAGTAAACTGATATATATATATATAACGTAGAATGTTATAGTTATTGTTGTATATATTTAAGTTAGTACAGTAAACTGATATATATATATATATAACGTAGAATGTTATAAGTTACTGTTGTATATATTTAAGTTAGTACAGTAAACTGATATATATATATATATATAACGTAGAATGTTATACTTACTGTTGTATATATTT